>OX411789.1:11131446-11443584 GCA_948252455.1 Acleris cristana | reverse complement strand
GGCATTGCCCCGTCAATCCCCACACTTAAATTTATATTGTACAGTTGCGTCATGGTACGCCAAATAAAGTGGTGAGCCGTGAATTCGTCGGACTGAAAAACTTACTGAGTTTAATGCCTTGTCACCGGAAACTTCTGTATCGAAATGATAAAAGTTTAGCCATCGTACTCAGAGACATTTTCGAGACAATTGTAGTATCGTTCCTTTTTCAAACTTGTATGGATAGGAACTATTTTAGTATCGGCCACACCGACTCGTAAAATACGGTGATGTTGCGTAAACAAAAGAATGGGTCATAGTAATTACATGGCGTCAATTTTGACGGACCGTAATTTACGCACCGTTAAGCTCTGGTCGCTCTCTTAATCATCATTAACTGACTCGTAGTACTTTATCTGTGCCGCAATATACAATTTCAAACTGTCACGACATGGCTCAAAAGTCCATGATGTGTACGAGCCATAACAGTGGTCTATTCCACCAGGATTCGAAGTAAAACGCCGCGGCGAGCTCCAACTCATCAAGATATTCCAGTCCTCAGTCTTTGAAGCTTTCCTGAAAGGCAACGACCTCAAGTCCTGCTACGGTTCCGTGGCTAAAGTGGCCGACTACTGGCTGGACGTGTTGTACAGCAAGGGGTCCAACATGCCGGACACGGAGCTGTTCGAGTTGATCTCGGGGGGGAGAACCGGTCCATGTCCAAGAAGCTGGAGGATTATGGTGGTCAGAAGTCGACGTCTATTTCTACTGCGAAGCGATTGGCGGAGTTTTTGGGGGATCAGATGGTGAAGGATGCTGGGTTGGCTTGCAGGTTGGTTGAAGTGTGGTTTAATAATTTTGCAATTTCAAGTTTTTACCATCCATCATTATTGATTAAATCTAGATTTTTATAGCCGCATTCTCGCATGATCGGCGATCGAAAAAGAAACGCACATACATTAGACAGAGAATTCGAGAATTATAAAGCATAATTGCGTCCTCTTGTTCGCCAGTTTTCGTCGAATGCGGAGCGGAACGCCCATGTATATTATATTTGTTATTTTTTTGTTGAATTAAATGCCCGAAATTTTACTGGATGTTAAGTGCAGTGTTCACCAACAATTAAACGGTCGGTTAGCGGTTCAACGGTTTTTAAATGTGTTGACTAACAGCTGATTAAGACTTAACCGTCTGTTAAATTGGTTGGTGAACTCGGCCCTTAATGTTGAAAACGGATATAAGTCCTACTTTACTTTTACTTTAAAACCTTCCAAGTTTCAGTGTGTGCATTGTTGTGTTCCGGTGTAAGGCTGAGACAACCGGTGAAATTACTTGTATAGAGGCATTCCATTTAAGTCCTCAGGGTTGGCAACGCATACTTTGCAGTCTTAGGATTGCAGTCTTAAGATTGTTGTTCTGAGAATGCAAATGTACAATTTACAGGTTACAAGTTTTCATTTGACACAGCCTCGACCAATGACGACCAGCCATTTGAGCAGTATTGCCAGTTTACACCTGTAAAATTGTTACTTGTAGCTTTATAAAACATGCCCCAGGTGGGCTGAGTGCTCGGTCGCCTTCTCTATACGATATAAAAAACTTCCAGGTTCATAATATCCCGCAAGCCGGAAGGCGCGCCGGTGACCGAGCGGGCGATCCCCCTGGCCATCTTCCAGTCCCCCCCGGGGGTGAAGCGGCACCACCTGCGGCGCTGGCTGAAGGACAGCAGCATCAACGAGGACGTGGACATCCGGGACGTGCTGGACTGGGCTTACTACATCGAGAGGCTCAGCGGGGCGATACAGAAGATTATTACTATACCGGCTGCTATGCAGGGGGTAAGTCACACTTGGTCCCCCTGGCCTTCTTCCAGTCCCCCCGGGGGTGAAGCGGCACCACCTGCGGCGCTGGCTGAAGGACAGCAGCATAAACGAGGACGTGGACATCAGGGACATGCTGGACTGGGCGTACTACATCGAGAGGCTCAGCGGGGCGATACAGAAGATTATTACTATACCGGCTGCTATGTAGGGGGTAAGTCACACTTGGTCCCCCTGGCCTTCTTCCAGTCCCCCCGGGGGTGAAGCGGCACCACCTGCGGCGCTGGCTGAAGGACAGCAGCATAAACGAGGACGTGGACATCAGGGACATGCTGGACTGGGCGTACTACATCGAGAGGCTCAGCGGGGCGATACAGAAGATTATTACTATACCGGCTGCTATGCAGGGGGTAAGTCACACTTGGTCCCCCTGGCCTTCTTCCAGTCCCCCCGGGGGTCAAGCGGCACCACCTGCGGCGCTGGCTGAAGGACAGCAGCATCAACGAGGACGTGGACATCAGGGACGTGCTGGACTGGGCGTACTACATCGAGAGGCTCAGCGGGGCGATACAGAAGATTATTACTATACCGGCTGCTATGCAGGGGGTAAGTCACACTTGGTCCCCCTGGCCTTCTTCCAGTCCCCCCGGGGGTGAAGCGGCACCACCTGCGGCGCTGGCTGAAGGACAGCAGCATAAACGAGGACGTGGACATCAGGGACATGCTGGACTGGGCGTACTACATCGAGAGGCTCAGCGGGGCGATACAGAAGATTATTACTATACCGGCTGCTATGCAGGGGGTAAGTCACACTTGGTCCCCCTGGCCTTCTTCCAGTCCCCCCGGGGGTCAAGCGGCACCACCTGCGGCGCTGGCTGAAGGACAGCAGCATCAACGAGGACGTGGACATCAGGGACGTGCTGGACTGGGCGTACTACATCGAGAGGCTCAGCGGGGCGATACAGAAGATTATTACTATACCGGCTGCTATGCAGGGGGTAAGTCACACTTGGTCCCCCTGGCCTTCTTCCAGTCCCCCCGGGGGTCAAGCGGCACCACCTGCGGCGCTGGCTGAAGGACAGCAGCATCAACGAGGACGTGGACATCAGGGACGTGCTGGACTGGGCGTACTACATCGAGAGGCTCAGCGGGGCGATACAGAAGATTATCACCATACCGGCTGCTATGCAGGTGGTGAGTCATGTCCATCCTCGGTATACAGGGTGGAATGTTGAGATGGGGCAAAAACGCTCTTAGAAGACCTTTACTAACTTTTTACGTAAGTGGTTTCTTTGATTTATGGGTGTTCTAGTACTCTAACCTTAGTTGGTCCCAAAGAATGTTTTAATCCTTGATAGAATTGGGACCGATTGGCATTACAAAAAAACTCAAATCTGTCGATTTTTTCGCTGACTGTATATTTTATCAAACCTCTGTGAATGTCGATTTTCATTAATGAAGAAGTTAGTAAAGGTCTCCTAAGAGCATTTTCGCTTGGCAGCAAGGGATCTAGTAGCTGCCCTTACTGCCCCATCTTAACTTTCCACAAGATTATTTAATAGTAAAGAGGGAGAGGGATATTTAGTTGCCTGTATCCAATGGCGTTCCCTGCATATCCCCCCCCTGGATTTTCTATGCCTGTATTTTTTTTTGTAGAACAAAACAAGCCCGTGGGATTCGGCTTACGTTTCTAATCGCCTCCCCCTGGGCCAGAAGCTGGTTACGCCCTTGCCTGTATTAAGTTAGTTATTCTGTCCTATTGTCACTAGCTGGACAACCCGGTGCCGCGCGTGCAGTACCCCGACTGGCTGCACAAGAAGATGCTGGCCAAGACGGACAAGTTCAAGACGCGGAAGATCACGGACATGTTCAGCGCGCAGCCCCGGGAGCAGCGGGACGAGGGCAACGAGGACACTGACAACATGGTGAGGACTTAGGGGTTTATATTAGAATCTCTAATTGTCATTTGTCCTAATGCAACGTTTGTCCGAATTGTCGTTTATCCTAAAGCCATTGCCGTCGCATTTTTTTTAGTGTTGTTTATAATACAACCGTAACCTAACCTACCGTAGGTATTTTTGGAAAACTTAAAAGCTGAGTCACTCAGCTGGAAACCAGTTAAGCAGAAACGATAATTAGGACAAACGATGTATTAGGACCGGCGTTATTTATCAAGGATTTCGAGGGAAGCTCCGCCGGTATGCTTATTAAGCGCGCACGCTAACTATTATAGAACGGCTTCTTTTATAAAAATGTAAGTGGAAAATTGGCGCCATGTTGACCCTTCTCATGGTTAATCTAGGAGACGGAAGTGGACATGGAAGACATCGGCAGCGAGCCGGCGCGGGCGCCGCTTAGGCCCGCGGTGGTGAAGCGCAAGCGCGAGGAGCCGCCCGCGCCCGCCACGTGGCGCGAGGCCTTCGGCGCGCCGCCGGCCTTCGGCACCACGAGGGTAAGCTGTAGCTGTCGTGTTTCCATCGATCACGACGCGCGTTACTTCTTAAACGTTTAAAGTGTAATTTTTAGTTAAGAACACATTTGTAAAGCTGTTTGAGCAATAAAGAATTTTTCTTCTTTAAATATGAAATCTTCTGTAATTTCTGATGGTTATTTATTTAATTAATCTTTACATACGTACATTAACACCCGTATTCACAAACTTCAAAGGTTAACTGGAAGAGATCCCTTAAAGGGATAAGTTCGCCTTTGTACATCCCTGTTACATTTTTGTCTATTTTATAATTGTTATCTCTTGTTTGTACAATAAATAAAGTGTTTACATACATACATACATATACTTCACTATGAGGTCTCACAGTGGTCACGAACGCACAGGGTGGTTCGAGTCGGCTCACAAACGAAAGGTCAGTCGAAAAGGACCAAGCACAAAGCTGCTAACTGTATTAAACGCAGTGCGTTTACTCAGTGAAGGATCCCTTAAGTATTGTTTGTGAATACGGGTGTGAATCACGCCTGTTTCCCGGAGGGGTAGGCAGAGACCACTTCTTTTTCGCTTCTTCCTCATTCACACATCGAGTCATGCGTGCACGTCGGTTTCGGGTACTTAATATTCGGCCCTATTCCAGTATTTCTCCGATTTGATTCGATAAAGTTTGAACTTAAAAATAAAGCGGACGATGTCTCACAAATCGTAAATCCAAAGTTTCTGTTGAAGATCTGAATTTGTGTTCTTGCTTGTACAAGTTCGACTTGCCACGCCTTAATAAACGACATTGTATTCACAGGCAGAACGCAAAGAATGGATATTGTTCCAAAAGAAGAAGTGGAAGTGGCAGATAGAGCAACGGAAGATGTCCAACAGAACCAAAAGAGGTAAAGTATACTATTATTTTACTATGTATAGAGTCTTGGATGAATCATTCTTATATTACGTACAGTAAGGCCGCTTCCTGACTTGTCGGTATGGTTGCAGGAAAACACGGAATCGGTAAGGGTTGCTAGGCAACTAGTGGCATCTACCAATCAACGCGCAGCGTTTATGCCGGCATTACGCTTTACTGCAAGCATACCGCCAAGTCAGGAAGCGGCCTAAGGGAACTAAAAGACGTTCCTTTTTATGTCTTATTCACTTTGTTATAAGAGCAAAAAAGGTTCGTCTTTCGATTTCCTTAACTGTACCATATTATGGTTTATCTACACTCATATCATAAGTGTTCTTTAATGCGTTTAGAATCCGTAGACAATGACCAGCATTACTTGATACAATTTTACTATGATATGTTTTCTTATCTGTAGCTGTAATGAAAAGTTAAAATTACGATACAACTTTTGATAAAGTAATGTTGTTCAAATTTGGAACATCTTCCAAAACCAACAAAATTCAAACAGGGGGCCAATTCTAGTATCAATTGAACGTCGACTCGGTATATTTGAAGTAAAGTGTCGTACGCCATTTTGATTTCGAATGACATTAGAATAGGGACTTTGTTAGTTTGTCTATGATTTAAAAAAAAAACATTCATATTCGTGACACAGGTTAGCTTTGCCGCCATGTTTGTTCTGCCACCTACTGAACGCATCTTATTTATTTATTTATTTATTTATTTATTTATTCAGGTTACAAACAGTCACAACACAATTATAGAATGGATAGGTATGAGCACAAAAAGACCTAAAGAACCATAAAAGGAAATACAAACAATTTTTAGCCACAATCGATACAAAATAAAATATAGGAATTTAGTTGAAAAAGAACTTAGAGTACTTATAATATGTGTGTAGATAAAGTAATGTATGTAACTGTACATAATTAGGCCTTAAAACACTCGTGTGATCTTATTATGAAACTCGCCTTCAGCTCGTTTCATAAAACCCCACTCTTATTTTAAGGACCCTCTTTATGTATCAGTTACATAAAATACTATTATTGTTTAATTCATAGCCTGTCTAAATATCGTAAGCACCTCGCAGGTAGACTGGACAACGAGTCGTCGATGCCGGCGCCGCGCAGCAAGGGCCCGGCCGGCACGCTGGGCAGCTTCATCAAGCGCGCGCAGCGCACCCTGCTCAACACGCCCTGGCAGATCATACAGGTTGGTTGATTATTATATTTTAGGTGTGACGTGACAGTAATGGCGGCCGAGTTAAAAACAATACTATTACATGACAAAAGCAATATGGTTTGACTGAGAAGAAATCAATACATCATATAGTAGGCCCGTCGATATTGGTTGGCAGTTCTGGGGCCCGTTTCTCAAAAAGTATAAGTCTAATAATATTAGTGTTTTGCCTCATTTTTTAGTTTAATTTATGAGACAAAACACTAATATTATTAGACTAATACTTTTTGAGAAACGGGCCCCTGTAGTAAGTTATTTATCAATAATACCAGTACAGTCTGTAACAATAAGGCATGTTTTACATGTTTTAAGAAAAGTTAATAAATAAATAATTAATAAGGACAATGTCACACCAATTGACCTAGTCCCAAACTAAGCTCTAGGCTTGTACTATGGGTATTAGACAACGTTATGAATACTTATATAGAGAAATATAAACTTAAAATACATAGAAGACATTCACGACTCGGGAACAGATATAATTAAATGATGTAATTCAAACCTTTAAATTTTTCCAGGTTATAGAGACCTCGGAGCCCGGCCTCTTCCGTCTGTGGGCTTTAGTCGGCTCGGACCTGCACCAGATCAAGCTGACGGTCCCGCGCATCTTCTACGTGAACCAGCGAGTAGCTCGCCCGGCGGACAGCGGCCAGTACTGGCGCAAGTGCTCGCGCGTGCTGCCGCGCGCGCACCCCGTGCTGCACCTGTACCAGTACAACGTGCCCGAGCAGTTGTACAGGGAGCACCAAGAGTGAGTCACTAAAGGATTTACGGGAGGACTGTACTTTAAAGAAGTAGATGGTGAAAGCGAACCGGACGGACAGTCATAGCATAACGCCACCGAAAACACGACTCTATAACATAGCGAAATTAATAACAAATAACGCAAATAACGACAACGCGCTGGCTTAGTTGGTAGTGATCCTGCCTATGAAGCTGCGGTCCTGGGTTCAAATCCCGGTAAGGGCAGATATTTGTGTGATGAGCGCGAATATTTGTTTCTGAGTCATGGATGTTTTCTATGTATTTAAGTATATATTTCTCTATATAAGTATTTATATCGTTGTTGTCTAGTACAAGCCTAGAGCTTAGTTTGGGACTAGGTCAATTGGTGTGACATTGTCCCCTGATATTTATTTATTTATTTAATTATATATTATATATCCTATCGTTTGTTCCAGGGAACTTATAGGCGAGTTATCGGCCCCTGAAATAGAAGGTATATACGAAACTCAGATGAGCCTCGAGTTCCGGGTGCTCGTGCAACTGGGCTGCATCTGTGTCGTCGACCCCGATGAGGCCAGGCGGTAAGTTCTTTTTAGTGTGAACCTTATTTCGTGAACAGTAAAGTTTTTTTTTTTAACTAAACGGGAGCAAAATAAGTATCATCCGAAACAGTGTCCTAAATTTTGTATGACAAATCAAATAATAAGTGACATAGATAACAACCTCTGATATAATGGTGACCCTTCTTTCAGATCTCTTAATCGTATTTTTATGAAACATAGCTAAGAACCACCGCTAGAAAACTTTCAAATAAAAAAAATCCGGTTCTCCCATTTCAGAGGTACGGTGCTACTGACAGACACATACACAGACAGACAGACAGACACATAGCGGTCAAAGTTATAACTCCTCTCTTTTTGCATCGGGGGGTTAAAAAAGAGCTACGCTCGCTTCGCACTTTTTTTCGATTGTAAAGGAGCGTCCTCACTGAGCATCGGCGTCGAATATTCGAGTGGCGAGGACGTTGAGCCGAGCGTTATAAAGCTTCCACATGAAGCTTCTCGATGTTCGATGCCGAATGCTCATTACAGGCGGATGCTCTCAGTGGGTACGCTCCTTGAAGCAAATAATCATCCGATGTGGATGCCCAAGAGCTTCCCAACTTAGAGTTTATTTATTTATTTAGAAACAAAACGGTCTTACAAAACAAATCGGTACATTAGCTATATAGCCTTCAAAATCTTAATTATAGACCTATAGTATCCTTTATATTAAACGTATAATAATAAATAAACTTATTCCTATGACCAAAATTATGCTTTACTGTAAGTATCTACGTATCTATAACTGACGTTATATAATATTTCGATTTTTGCTAGTAATACAAATGAAAAACATGAATTGTAACCACTATCTTAGAACTTAGAAGTACATATCTAAGTATCTATCGAGTTGTAGTTGTGTTGAAAGCAGTCGTGTTGCTCCAGGCTCATCCACCAGGGCTCCAACTCGGACGCGTTCGCGCTCGGCCAGCTGCAGTTCAAGAGCGTGGCGCATCAGCCTTATCTACAGAAACAGGTAACACACCGGTTCTTTAGGGTTCCTATAAATATGCCTTCGCTGTCCGTCCGTCTGTTCGTCCGTCCTAACTATAAAGAGGTGTATGTTGAACCGTAATAGATAGCGGGTTGTTTTCTTTTTCAGAATATGTGGCATCATCTATGAAAAGGAACCTTATTGTCGATGGCGCTTACGCCGCACTGCGTCACGCGATGTTGTATTTATATCGGAGCATCGTTAATAATGGCAGAAGTGCCATCGACAATAAGGTCCCTTTTCATAGATAACGCCACATATATTGTCATAAAAAAATCTACTCTCTTCCAGCTCATCGTCGGCGGTGGGACAAGTGGGATTTCATAATGTAACGTTTCAAATTTAGCACCAATCTCTACTTGTCTCTGTTTGGCCCATTGGTTGACTGATAGAGAATGCCTCAAGGCATTAAGTGCGCCATTTGTACTTACTTTGTGTATTGTACAATAAAGTTTAAATAAACAAGTGGCTTACCGAGCGTTTTCCAAATCTTATTCGACTCTACGGTACCTTTGATTGTACACACATTGTTGTTGTTGATCGACTTAAATTGAGTACCCACCTTAGGTCTAAAGTCAATCTGACATTTTACAACATTAACTTCGAGTTTCTTGTTAGAGTCTGATCAGCGAATCGTGACAATATAGCATTTTTTTTTAAATCTTAACTTCGCAACAATTTTGCCTATGAAACAAGCTTTCACATTATGAGTACCCATCCAGTCGCTATACATTTCGTGTTACCTGGGGCACGTTTTATAAAGCTACAAGTTACAATTATACAGGTCTAAACTCGCAACACTGCTCAAATGGCTGGTCGTCATTGGTTGAGGTTGTGTCAAATGGAAACCTGTAAATTGTAATTTGTAGCTTTATAAAACAGGCCACACGCCACAGGCAGTGATTATTTTGAATTGGCGCCTTTTTTTTTGTGTCGCGATTCGCTGGTCAGACTCTAGTTACAAATGACTTGGCATCTCTAATGACAATTATATTGACGACTTCAAGCAATTTTTTGTTGAAATGGGTCATGGATGTTGTATTTCCTCAGAACGGCGTCCCCCCCCTCAAGCACATCTACCTGTACCAGCACGCGGCGCCGGGCTCCCCGCGCGGCATGTGGGCGCTCGTGCTGGGGCCCACCAAGCGGGCCTACCTCATCGTGCAGGACTCGGTCAAGACCAACCAGGTGCCCAACATGCAGACGCTTTACGCTGCGGAGAGGACCGCCAAGTGAGTCGCTTCCTTTATTATAGGGTCTATATTTGTCTGCTATAATTATTTTTAGTGTTATGCTCTTACTTATAAACGTAGAGTAGCTAAGTTAAGCTATGCTTTGTTCTTATCCGTCGAATTCAAATGTCACAACGACAGGTAAGGACAAAACGTGGCATAGCTACTCGATGGGTACTCCACGTTTATAAGTAAGGGCATTAATGTACAGTCGCGAACTTTAATTTGGTACCCACCTTAGGTCCAAAGTCAATCTGACATTCTACAACAATAAGGTTGAGTTTCCTAGAAGTTACAAATGACTTGACATCTCTAATGACATTGACGACTTCAAGCATATTTTTCTTGAAATGGGTCACAAATTAACGTTCGTGATAGTACAGGTCATAATTGTCGCAAGCTATGACGTATATTTTTATGAATCTTACTTTTTCAGGAATTTTATAAATCAAACCTAATCTAACTTAAATACGATTTTTTTAATATAAAATTTCACCTAACTTGGCCTAATTTACACGTTAAATATTTAAAAAATTCTGGTAAATTTACAGTTCAACGGGTTCCCTTATTATTAATTAGCGTCCATTCTTGCTTCACTCCGGTTCAAACAAATAAACAATAGCCTATGTCCATTCGGAATAGTGTACCTACCAAATGGTGAAATAATAGGTTCCGTGGTTCCGGAGATTACCAGTCGGATAGATACAAACTCACAAAATTCGCACTCTCTCTATAATATTAGTTTAGAATTTTCCATGTATGGAGTAGGGAAACGAACTCACAAGCTATATCATGGTAAGTGGGCTTCGAAAACAATAGTCATAATCTCAAGACAGCAAACCCGAGATTGCAAATTTGTGCCGACCACGAGGACTAAGATGGAATGCCTCAAGGATAGTCATTTCACCGGAACACTGCCTCTAGGCATTGCATCTTAGTCCGCAGAGTAGGCAATGCATTTACGGTCTTAGGATTGCAATCTTTAGATTGTAGCTTTGACAATGCAAATGACTATGGGTCACAGATCCTACTTATCACTAGGTGGCAGGAGTCATCGTATTCTACTAGAGTGGAGACCGCGAATCGGCAAACGTAGTGTAGGACGCCCGCAGACTAGGTGGAGCGACGATCTTCGCAAGGTGGCTGGCAAGAGCTGGATGAGAGTGCCCACGAATCGTGCTCGTTGGCGTGCAATGGGAGAGGCCTATGCCCAGCAGTGGACAGTGGATAGTCTGATGATGATGATGATGATGATGATGATGATGATGATGATGATGATGATGATGATGATGATGATGATGATGATGACCAGGTGGCCTGTGCGCTCATATGCCTACGCGCCAAAAAAAGAAACATTTTTAAAACCAACACACACTGGTGAGACTCAATGAATGTTATTCCCAGAATAAACCTCGGCACGGACGAGGCCAGCCTGCCCGGCGGCGAGCTGACGTGGGAGGTGTCGGTGGAGACGGAGCCGCGCGCGGCCGTGCGGCGCGTCGGGCGCGCGCTGCAGCGGTACCGCGAGGAGCACTCCGGGCCCACGCTGCTGGCGCTGCAGGCGCTGCACAGCGCGCAGGCGCTCCTTGCGCTTGTGCCCGGTCAGTACTACTGCTAGTTTTTCTTGATATCGGCAAAAAAATGTGTCCTTTCCCAGGGTTTTAACTATCCTCATTGCAAAACTGAAATCGGCAGAGCAGAGCCTAAGAAAAGATAACTTATTTTCGTATCAAAACTCTTCGGAAATATCACCGAAGATGGTTGGGGTCGCGGTCACGAAACAGCACATAATATCGAATTTTCGCCGACACATTTTAAGTTTATCATATGAAAAAATTCATCGGCTAATTAAAACACACCATTTTGATAAACTAAAAATAATGCCACAACTTTTTTTATTACAGGTCGTTTAATTTTTGAAACACTCAAAATAGTTTGGTTTATTTCCTCGCAGTAGTCTCTAAAACAATATATTTACCTCTGCAGAATGGGCTACAGATGGACTCGTATCTATGTTCAGTTCCGTTCCCCTGAGTTTCATCTGTCCATCTATTGCCTAGTTTTCGGCCCCTACAACAATGTACTGGTATTGCCAGGTCTGAGCGAGTTCCCCCTGGTCCCGCTGCACGTGCGCGACGTGGAGACCCTGTACAACTCGCTAGAGTGGCAGCGCGTGGGCGCGCGCACCGTGGTGCGGCACTACCTCAACCTGGACGCCGTGCTGCAGCTGACCACGGAGCAGTGCAGGTATGACATCAGTCGGGGTCATGTTGGTGGCAGTCTGAGTGAGCTCCCTCTGGTCCCGCTGCACGTGCGCGACGTGGAGACCCTGTTTAAAACGCAGCTGGTCTTATGTAGCAAGTGGTCTAAGTTCGCAACTGCCCAATGTATTTTAAAAACTCCTCTCTTATACAACAAGTTGACGGAGCCCCGCTGGGCGGGGCTTCTATTTCTGGGCGGTTTGCCCTTCGGGCATCTGATGCTCCCTATCGAACCTAACCTAGCTACTTTGTGTGTGTCTTTGTTTGGAACTGCACTTCCGGCCTCTTGAAATTATTTTAGGCTTAATGCTATTTAAATCAGCTTAGTTTTAGACCACGTGCTACTTAGACCAGCTGCGTTTAAGACGACTTGCTAATTACACCATTTGCAATTTGGACGACTTGATAATATTTGTTTAGACGAGTTGCTTTTTAGACCGCTTTCTGCCGTAGACCAGTTTCGTTTTAGACCACATGATACGAACCCATTTAGTTTAGGTAAGTCCGTAAGGCTTGTATCAATGTGCTAATAGAAGTACGCTAAACTGGCTATAAACCACGTGATATTGAAGCTATTTAAATATCACTATTTTGGCGCTGTTTATAAGCATACTCAGTACTAATGTTAATCATGAGACAGACTTTGAATCGACACAGAGAACTGTTATTTTTTATTTTTGCATGCCTGTGACTGAAGAGATTCTTATTCAGAACAATCACAATTTTATAAGAGCAACCAAACCTCACAGCGGGTATTGTGTAGCCAACGTCTCCCCCCCCAGGTACTTCCACCTGCCGCTGGGCAACGTGCCGGGCGACGCGGCGCAGTTCGGCGCGGACGTGTTCTTCGCGCGGCAGCTCGGCAAGCACAACTTCGTGCTGTGGTGCTCGCCGCTCGAGCGGCCCGACCTGGGCGGCCGCGAGCTCGACGACAACAGGTACGGTACAGGGCGGACACGGGACTTAATATAGGGTGGGGAGCTAGGTTTGATCTTAAACGAAAAAGATGAGTATTCCCAGTTGTCCACACCCCCTTTGTCCACACTGTGGACAACTGGGAATAATAAATCTCAGTTGTTCACACCCTCGACCACAGTGTGGATAACTGGGAATTTTTATTCCCAGTTGTCCACACTCTTTAATTTGACTCAACTATGTTAGTTTTTATTAATGTACTTAAGTAGATATATTCGTATTTATATATTATACCCAGGTTCAGGAAAATATAATCAGGTTGAGTTTTAAAGATAATATTAGCAAAAATACATGTATTCGTGATTATTTCCATATTTGTAGAACATTTTTTTGTAATATAAACCAGATGTTAAGTAAATGTTAGTTAGGTACTCTTAAATGACTTTGTATTTTCCTGAACCTGGGTACTTATAATATATAAATACGAATATATCTCCTTAAGTACATTAATAAAAACTAACACAGTTGAGTCAAATTAAAGAGTGTGGACAACTGGGAATAAAATTTCCCAGTTATCCACACTGTGGACAACTGGGATTTTTTATTCCCAGTTGTCCACACCTATTTTCGAGGGTGTGGACAAAGGGGGTGTGGACAACTGGGAATAGGCCAAAAAGATGAGTATTCAGTAAGTGGGCCGCACGGTCAATTTTACACGTCAGTTTTTTTCCAGTGCTTCGTAAAGCCCGATTTACATTGGTCAAGGGAAGTGGAGTGAAAAGATAGAAAGCGATTCTATTTGAATCCACTGGCAAGGCAACTTGACTCGCTACTGTGCGATCGGTTTACACTACTGAACTGTCCTCTGTCATTTTCCACTGTCCACTGTTCTTGGCCAATGTAAATCGGACTTAAGAGTAGGCTGCTGAGAAGAAACGCCGCAAGTAACTCAACATTCAGAAATTTTTATAACATTCTAACTGTTGTCCGTGACTCCATCCGCGTAGAAGTCGTTATTATATGTATGGAAGAATTACTTAAACGAGGGGTCTAATTCTTAAGGCGATGCACCCGAACTTCTAATAACGGATTTGTCATTAACAAGTGTAATCAAATTAATTGATCTTAAAATAAGTTACAACTCTACCAACTTTAAGGATTTACCTACGCCACGTGTGTCTTTCGCAATCCATAATAAAACGTTTGCCCTAAGCTAACGCATGTCCGAATTTTATTTTTTCCTAAATTGGTTTTTATCTCATTCAGACATGTTTTAAGGATTACAAAAAAACAGCAGTTAGGTTAGAGTTGTATTATAACACTAAACGTTTTATAATGGGGATGGCTTTAGGATAAACGAAACTTTGGAATGGTGCATTTGGAAAAATGACGATTAAAGATAAGATAAGATAAGATAAATTTATTTATCATAAGCACATACAAAAATTAAAAGTGAAAACAAATTAAGCGCAACACATAACTATATGCACATTATGCTAAAAAGGGCCCCTCTCAGCATTGTGCCGCGCGGCAAGCCGTGACGCTGGTATTCTGAGGAACCCTGATTCGATTAGGGATTTTAATATAGAGAGTAATTTATTTCATGACGAAAAAAGTACCAAATTAATCGACTTATCTCACAAACCTGAAATCCATCTTCATTCGTTTGACAGACTAGTGAGCGAGGTGGAGGAGCTGTCGGGCTGCACGCACAACGCGCCGGCCGCGTACGACTCGGTGTGCGTGGAGCTGGAGAGCGACGCGCTGTGCGTGTGCGCGCTGCTGCAGGCGCACCTCGTCCTGCAGCACGAGGGGACCAGCGCCGCCACCGCCTTCAGCCGGCAGGCGCTGCCCACCGACCCCTCAGGTAACCTTTAAACATCCATTGTATTGTAAACCGCAGTCAGAATCAGGTAATGACAATTGTCGTTCCTCAGTGACGATATTTTATAGACAAGTTTGAAAAAAGAATGAGCTGACCCCTCGTACGCTTCGACACGGATTCGTGCCAGCCTATGAACTGCGGAGGCGCGGATCCGTTCCGAAGCCCTGCGTGCCTACCCGAATTTTATTTGAAACCTTTTAATACCAACGTAGATTTAAAATTGATAAAGTACTGAAATTTACTAAAAATTGCTCTCCTTATATAATAAAGTTTTTTAAATCATTTTTTTGCTCTTCACTTTTCGCATTCTTTATGACAGCCTTTTAAGGTATCTCAAATATCGTAGTCGGCGTTTTAAATATCCGAAGAGCTATGAACGGAACGGAATTACAGGAGAGGTATTGCCTTTGAGAAAAAGTCTTCGGGTTTTCAAATCAAAGTCGAGACTTTGGTATAGGCTGAATACGATAGGCACAAAATAGGCACGTTTGACCTTCCTAGACGCCATTTTATACGGAAGTCCTGTAGCATAATGTTCGGTGTCAGGAGTGAACGCGGCGGTGAGCTACGACGAGAGCGCGCAGTGCAGCGCCGCGTTCCGCGTGCTGCGCGCCATGCTCGCGGCCTGGCTGCGCGACGTCACCGTCTACAAGAACGTCTTCGCCGACTACCAGATCACGCACTTCTACAGGTCTGTAAACAACATATTATTAAAATACAGCATTCTACGTCAGATGAAAGTTGTCCACCGCCAAATCTTTGCCTTAACGAAGCGCTAGAACTTGCGCCACATTTTGTTTTAACGCTAGGCACCTGGGTCATACTTGCTCACAAAAACAAAAGTTGTCTCTCCTGTGGTCAATATTTAAAGGCTTATGTGCATATAAGTTATGGTTTAATTTGATAGGACTAAAGTAGACCTGACGCCGTTTATGCGGATATTGGTTCAGCCAGAAAATTTGGCCTTGAAAACGTTAACTCCGGGTATGTCCACAGGAAAGTCATAAAGTTAATCACTTTTTGACTTTCCTGTGACCGCCCCTGGACATCAGTTACCGGCCTTTGAGAAAACAGTGTGCTCGTCTGTTAAAGGTCCCCAAGTCTTAGCGGTTCGGAAATACCACAATAAGCTATCAGTATTGAAGTGTGACGGCTCCCACTACTTCACTATAGTATGACGTGAAATTTCGCCTCACGCGGTCTTCGAGTCAAACTCAAACACTTTTAGCAACTTGACAGTCCGGAAAGGAAGCAGTAAAATCTGGAATTCTTTCATTTTGATTCTGACTTTTGTTATTTTACCAACCGTTACTTTAGATACTAGGTATCCAAGGACTGTGTGGATATAAGTTGGGTGGTCGGAAAAAGTTACCGAAAAATCTTGACAACCCGGCTCTCTAACAGACTAAATTAAATCCTTTATCATACTAAGCTAGGCTGTTAAGTCAGCAGCAGAACTGCAAAGTAGTTAGACAGTCAAAGAGCTCAAAATTATTAGAGATGCGCCGAATATTCGTTTGGTATTCGGTATATTCGGCATCTTTTTCACTAAGTATTTGTATTCGGCGGAATTATTCGGTTTTGGTGTCGAATATATTCCGTTCGAGTATTTTTATTTTCTTGGCTACACGAAACGGTATAGAACTAAAAGACCAAACTTCTTATGTAAGATTTATGTAATTTTTGCAATAATAAGCACCTTTGTTTTTATTTGTAACGTAATCGTACGATGTTTTGAAGCAAAGTGACCGCGGTGTGCGTGGGTGAGGTACGGCTCGCTCGTCATCTAGCCAGCAGCGACACGAAGCTTACATGTTAGAATAGCTGTTGACGCGGCAAAACAATGAAATTTCAAACTCAATAATTCGGCCGAATATCCGGTTCGGTAAAGGTTAAACCGATTAGTATTCGGCTATTCGGTGAAACCACTATTCGGCGCATCTCTAAAAATTATCTATCTAATTTTCCCGATAATAGAGTCGTGTATAGATAAGTTTAAGCAGTTCGACTGTCATTCTACTGCTGACTGCCAGCTTATTACTACTTTATCCTAACTGCCTGCCTGCATCCTCAGATGGCTGAAGACCCCGACCTCGCTGCTGTACGACCCGGCGCTCCGGCGCACGCTGTACGGGCTGATGAAGAAGCTGTTCCTCATGCTGGTGGCGGAGTTCAAGCGGCTCGGCTCCGCCATCGTGTTCGCCGACTTCAACAAGATCATCCTGTGCACCAAGAAGAAGTCGGTGATGGATGGGATCGGTGAGTATTTATAATGTAAATTGTTACATGTGACGACGAGCGTAGCGAGCATTGATAGGGATATCTTTATCTTGATTTGACTAAACTGTTCTGGGAGCCTAATATGGCTGCGTTCACGTGACAAAATGTGGATAAAAGAGCCGTCATTTTTTAACACGTATTAAGTACAGTCAACAGCATAAATAAGCGATCATTTATGTACCTTGTCACTTTAACGTCGTGTTTGAAATGTTATAAGCGACAAGAAAGCGACAAGCGACATAAATGATCACTTATTTATGCTGTTAACTGTACGAGAGTGACGGATGCTTTATCCAGATTTTGTCACGCGATAGACTCAACCATACTAGGCGCGCTGAAGATACGTTATTTTGTTGTGATTATATTTTCCCATTTTTTTCGCTCTAACTAGTGACTCGCCCTGGCGTCGCTTGAGTGGGATCTACATATCACAAGAACCTTTTAGAAGATATCTAAATAATAGCATCATATAGGCATAGCGACTTTATTTTGTACTATTGAGAGACTCTTTATTCAGGGTATGTGGAGTTCGTGGTGCAGAGCATTCGGAACAAGGAGCTGTTCCACGGCGTGGACATCCGCTACAAGCAGTGCTGGAGCTACCTGCTGTGGCTCGACGAGGCCAACCACGCCGGCGTGCAGGTAACAAGAGGCTATAACGTCTGGTAAAGCCGCTAACGCACTGAGAACGGAGGTGGCGCGGTGCGGTGCATTCACATGCGCCTCCGTCACGCTTTGGGTACCCCTTTTAGTATGGAAACGCACCGCAGCGCATCCGCATTGCTCATGCTAAACGATTTCACTATAGTACGTCACGTTATTTTTTAAAGTGGTTTCAGTATTGTAAAGTTAAAGAACATTACGTAAAATTATGAAACACCTTTCTTCGCGGCGCATAAAACAATGTATAAACCCGTTATACGAAAAAATCGTTAAAGCCCGTTTGTTTTGAAGTAGTTTAAGTTCTTGGGACATGCAATGATTTTAATGTTGTATTCATTTCTTAGGGTAAATTACCGGAAGGACTCGTGGAAGTTGGGTCATCGCAGCTGCCGCCCGCCGATGAAGATGGTCAAGACGAGGTAGGTTGAGGGAAGGTTCAAAAATCCTTTTAAAATAAAGAATAACCAGAATTATGTTGCTATTTTGTTTCATTTGCATACTTTCAATAAAAAAATATTTTTAACTTGGAGCAATCACTAGTATATATGAAAAGCATCGATAATTGAGTTTATCGATATAGGCGATCTCTAGCTGTCATTTAATTTTGCCCCTTATATTCCGAGGTCTGGTCATTATCATATAAATAAATAAATAAATAAATATCAGCCGAAAGACGTTTACTGTTGGATATAGTCCCCAAGGATCTCCACGATGGCCGGTTTAGTGCTACACGCATCCATCGGCTTTCTGCGATCCGCGTCCCAGATGGGTTTACCCTTGAAATATCTAATTTCATATAATTTTACTTCGCCGAATTTTCATTTCGTCGACAGGCATTTACACGTGAGTTATAATTTTTTCGTGGTCACAGGTTTAACCTAACCTAACCTACGTAACCCATGTTTAAGATAACCTAAAAACAATAAGGTTTCTGCAGAAACTAGGTTTCGATAAAATGATACATTCGATCAAACGTGTCTCTATGGTTGAAGGGGATCCCTCCTAGATGATTTATGTTTAGTAATAATTTATGACGAAAGAGATATACAGAGCTAAAGTGAGTGGAAGGGTCGGAAGGGGCCGCCCTAGGCGTACTTTTTCGAATCAAATCGGAGAAATACTGGAAAAGGGCCGTATTTTAAGTACCCGAAACCGACGTGCGTGCATGACTCGATGTATGAATGTGGAAGAAGCGAAAGAGATTTGTCAAGATCGTAGCAGGTGGAAAGAAGTGGTCTCTGCCTACCCCTTTGGGAAACAGGCGTGATTTAATGTATGTATGTATGTATGTAATAACATAAAATTCCGCATGGGTTTCATGACGTGACCCTGGCTGTGCGTGCAGGAGGGCTCGGTGGTGATGCAGTGGAACCTGGCGCAGTTCCTGCCGCGCGGCGTGCGCGAGCCGTTCGCCGCCGCCGTCTCCGGGTTCCTCGCCGCCGCCGCCACCGCGCCGGACAAGCTGCCCGACATGCTGGCCGGGGAGATCGCGCAGAAACTCTTCCAGTCAGTATTAACTATTTCTAATATTGTAAGGGTGTAAGACCGTTTCTAACACAGCGGCTGGCGTACAATTTATTGCGGGTATTCTCTATTTTATTATATTTGTACCCAACTAAATTAATTTATCTTGATCTCGTCAATTGCTTATTTACTTCCTTTTACTATAAACACCTTTGCTGCTACAACTATGCCAACAAATAAATACAAACATGTAAATTACAGCTTTGTAGTACCAAGAGTATCTGAGTTAGGCGATTGTCACACTGCTCGGTATATCGCAGCGGCGTGTGGTGCTGCGGTTTTTAATTTTGTACTGTAGAATCTTGATTTGTACGCAAAAACCACACGGTATGTCACACTGGCTCCGTCTCTCCGTGTGGAGGTGCGAATCGCACGATCGTTCGCACTTCCGGACGACGACCCGGTGCGGGACGCAGGGTATGCCACACCGAGCTCCATAGTAAATCCGCTCTGCTCCATAGTCAATGCGGTTCGTCGTTCACCGCAGTTTCGGACGGAGATACGGAGCAAATTCGTACGGTTATGCGTCAACACTGCATGTGCATGCGAATTCATCGCTCTGCACGCCTCAACGGGATGCGGCGGCAGTGTGACAATCGCCTTAAACTGCAAACGGATATGGGGAAATTATAACAGTTCCTTGTGAACTACGGAACCCTTAAAAACATGATGTCCAATATAACAGGATGACGGAGAAGATTCATACCCGCATGCCCGTGTTAAAACCCGGCGAGCTGGAGCCGCGGCCGGGGCGGCGCGCGGGCGCGGGCGAGGGCGCGCCGGCGCTGCAGTTCGTCAACGCGCTCGTGCGCGTGCTCGCGCTCGACCCGCGCCTCGAGGATCAGGTACCACTTCTTCAGTACAGGTTCCATTGGCATTCTGGGTAAGTGCCCAAGACCTGGCAATTGATGGGGTTCCTGTCACCAACCAAATAAGGTCTTCCCGCTCCCCATTATTTTAAATACCTAGGGTGTCCAGTGGGTTAAAGACCTGCCTTCGTGCCCCAAGTCGAAATACTTTGGTAATACTCTTACTGATCCAGATTTAGGGTTACGCTTGTAGCAGACTGCAGAATTAATAGCTGGCCGATTGTATATTGCCTTCAAACTTTTTGTTAAAACGGACAGAAGGTTGTCAATCTTGATTCTTTTTACAGTAACTTTAGAAAGAAAAATGAACAGACATGCATTTATTTTGCAAACAATTTAACAAATTACCTAGTCTAAATTATTTTATCAATTGATTAAACATACTTATTAAATTTAGTTTCTTTTTTGTTATGGTAACGAACTTTGGCGTTCGCGGTACGAAGATGCAGTGTCGTATTAAAACTGTTCAAATACAACATTATGCAACTGTCACACAATAAAAACTCTTGAGCTACCATTGACGAACCAATTGTTCTATAACAACACAAAAATTATAAAAACTAATTATATAATTCCATATTTTTTTCCAAGCATTCAAAAAGTGTTCAATAGTAAACGTATGTGTAGGTGACCCTGCTCCGGCGCAACCTGTTACGTCTCCTGGGCGTGGGCGAGTTCAGCGCGGCGGCGGAGTGGCGCGACCCGTGCGCGTCGTGCGTGCTCACCGAGGTCATCTGCAAGGTGTGCAACCACTGCCGCGACCTCGACCTGTGCCGCGAGCCCCAAGCACGACACGACGCGTGAGTCACACGACATTATTTAATACTTACACCCGTATTCACTAACAATACTTAAGGGATCCTTCACTGAGTAAACGCACTGCGTTCAATACAGCTTTGTGAGTGGTCCTTTTTGACCGACCTTTTGTTTATAAGACGATTTGAACCACCCTGTGCGTTCGTGAGCACTGTGAGACCTCATAGTGAAGTTTGTGAATACGGGTGTTAGTGTGCAGCGTTTGTCAAAATCCACTACCAGAAGTGACTTAAACCTCATCATCATCATCATCGGCTTATATCAGTCCAGTGCTGGACGTAGGCCTCCCCTAATGTCCGCCATTTTACCCTGTCCTTGGCCTGTCGCATCCAACATCTGCCAGCAGCGTTTCGCAAATCATCACTCCATCTCGCCGAAGGGCGTCCTACACTACGTTTGCCGTGTCGCGGTCTTCACTAAATAACGTAATTTATACATACGACATTATACCATGATTAGCAGAGGTCGAAAATTTCACGCCAAAACATAAGACCGTCGAAATCTAGCTAGTGTTAGTAACGTGTCTTTTATCGATATCGAGTATTACATTAAAAAAAGTCTTGCTGATATATTTACATTATTTTATAATCATTCACGACAGCTTATTTAAAATATGCAAAAGAAGTAAGTTACAGGATTTTTTTATATGTGTCATTCCATCTAAATCTGTACCTATACTTTATCATATTAAGTAATAAAAAACCCTTCCTTTTGGTTTTGCCGTAGTGGGGTAACAAATAAGTAAATCTTTTAATAAAATTACTATATCACCTTATTAAAAATAATTGATGCTTCAGAAAATGAGTGTACATACTTCATTACACTACATTGAATGTCATTTCATAATTCTCTTTTTTATTTGGTGGATCGTTTTTTTCTTCAATTATCTACAACTATCGATATCAATAAAAAACGCGTGTCTCACACTAGCTACATTGCGACAGTCGTGAAAATTCTGACTTCTGATGATTAGCAATTAAAATTGATTTTGCTACTTCAAAATTAAGGGTAAGCAGTATTCAAAAAATTACACATCCCAAAAATTTCTTTATCACTTCATAAACAAATGTGTATTCTTATCATATAGCCCAATCTGACGAAAATTTACTTTCCAAATAAGTAACAACAACCCGGCTCTTTAATGTTAGGAACATCCACCAAGGCGCCCGGAACGTATAATAATGACATCAGCTGGGACTATCTAGCTGTAAATTGACCCTAATCTCCATCATATTTGTATGACGCAGATCGGGTGTCCCGGTGTGCGTGTGTCCCACGTGCGGCGCGGCGTACGACTCGCTGGAGCTGGAGTGGCGGCTGGGCGAGACGCTGGGCCGGCGCGCGCTCGCCTACACGCTGCAGGACCTGCTCTGCGCGCGCTGCCACCAGGTCCGCCCTCACACTCGCTGCCCGACTCATCAACATACACTAACACAAATACATTTCTAGGCCACTATAACGTCAAAGTAACGCAGTAATCAAATGAGTACATACATACATACATAAACTCACGCCTTCATTCCCAGAGTGGGGTAGGCAGAGCCACAAACTCACCAACAACTCCAAAAACTTGTTGATAATTCTGTGACCACATTTTGCACAACCAGGCTAAGATGTTATCCAGTGTATTAGTGACAGGTTGCAAACCCATTGCCTAACAGCACTACACAGCCTTAAGTCCCTTAGTCGTCTCTTACGACATCCAATGGAAGACATGGAGTGGCAACATTCTAAACCCGGCACCACACGGGCCTAATCAAATGAGTAAAAAATTCAAAATCAAAATTTAAAATAATTATTCAGTAAATTGGCCACATGAGGGCTCTTTTACAAGTCGGTAATCAAAAGCGACGCCAAGAGGGCAGAGGGCGGCAGGAACCCTAGAGAATCGATAAAATGTAGCAATGAAAGACAAGAACCCATCATATTTTAAGCATACTATTTTGTGCTTGTGAATAACAGGGCTAAGCTTGGAGTTGTTTAATCACCTCTAGAATAGTCCAGAATATAAATATTCATCGTGTTTACGCCGCGCAAAGTTTATTATTTGTTAGTTCCATCGGAAGTATAACAGGTGGCGCTGAGAACACCGTGTTTTGCATGAGCATGTAATCAGGGAGGAACTTCTATGCACCTCAAACCATCAAAGCCGCCGTCCTTTCATATAAGTCAAAGGCCCCATCCCACATTTTAGTCTCAGTAGTCATTATCCCACCAGCGGTGTTCGCATTATTGTGTTGCGGTGGGGGGTAAGACAACCGGTGAACTTACTAGCATAGAGGCATTCCATCTTTGTCCACAGGGTTGGCGAGGCATTTGCGGTCTTAGGGTCAGTCTTAAGATTGTAGTCTTGAGAATTCCAATGTCTATGTGCCTCGGATCCCACTTACCACCAGGTGGTCCTGAGTGCTTGTGTGCGTCCTCCTTGCCATAAAAAAAAGTAGTTTGGAGCTCGCGTCAGTAAAATCGAGATTTATATATTTTTTTAACACGAGTGTGTCCTCACACGTCCATTTAAATACGCAACGCATTCGTCATTGAGATCATTGATAGGAAGGAATATAGGTCGTCAATTCCGTTCAATTGATCCGTGATTGTTTGTAACGAGAGTTAATTGCACAGTGGCAATTGGACATGCTAGTTTTTCTTAGTAAAATATAGATTGGTTTTTGTCTCTACATTAAATAAATAAATATCCAGGGCAATCTCACACAAAATTAACTAGTTCCAAACTAAACTAGGCTTGTACTATGGGTATAGTTCAGGAAATATGAACTGGCCGTCTGTAATCTTCACTAAGATCTTTATTTTAATATCAAACAAAAGGTAATCGTAAAACTGCCCTCGTTCTTCAAACAGCACAGTGGGTTAAAAGGTTAAGGTTAACGTTAGATCCGGTAAGTCTTAACGCAGAAAAAAAGATCGCGAAGTATACAACAGACGGCCATATCATATTTCCTGAACTATACTAAGCAACAATAAACATACTTAACACAGAGTGAAATCATATCCCTTTACACACGAGCCTATTGTGAAGTGAAGTTCAAAATTAAACCTTATTAACGCTTCATATGGATTCAGCCAATTTTTTTTAAGTACCTCAATGATTTATTTAATAAGTTCTAGAACAAACTCTATTGTCTCCAGGTGAAGCGCGAGAACCTGTCGACGGTGTGCGAGTGCGCCGGCAACTTCTCCCCCCTCGTCCCCGCGCAGGACGTGCGCGTGCAGCTGTGCACCTACCGCTCCATCGCCGAGTACTACCGCATGCCGCTCCTGCTCGAGCTGATCGACTTCCACCTCACCAACATGTGATATATTAGAGCCGGTACACACGGACAGCATTTGAACTGCCACCCACCTACAAAATAGCAGTTCAAGTGCAGTTCATGTACGTACGTTCTGATGCAGTACTTGAACTGCCATTTTGCAGTCCGTCTGTACAGGCCCTTATTTATAAGTTAATGTATAAATATTAATAAATTATGTTAAGATTTTCATTTCTCTCTTTTATTTGTTCCGCATTCGTTAATACACTACACGCGAGCAAACAATTGCATCACTGCATTTTTTCATGTCCATGATCTTAGTACATTTTTACCCGAATTTGAAATTTATTGTCAGAAAAATACTGCGCCGATGTTTGTTTACAAGAAAGATTACTTCATTTAAATATTCCTAAAAGAAATGCCGGTTTATAAAGATGAACATGAAACAATGCAGTGATGCAATTGTTTTGCTCACGAGTGTAGTATTTATATTTTTTTATTCAGATGCACTATGCAACGTTTGGAATAGGTCTATGATTCATTAGATATTTAACACGTAACAGTTAAAAATTAAACTGTACTTATATTTACTAGGATGCATATACTCTCAATTAAAACAAGATTAATTAAATACGATTCCATTTTAGTCCTCAAGGTTAGGTTATGGTTCTTAAATTGTATTTACTATCAGGTGACTTGCATGTTTTAAACTTCTTTGCACAATAGGGTAAACCATACTGTTATTGCCCGCAACCAGTGATTACCCACTACATTTTTTAGAGACTGCAATCACAGAAAAAAATAATATACATGTACAAATGGCGGACTTAAAGCCTATAGCCATTTTCTACCAGGTTACACGGTTAACAAAGATAGTGCAGAAAAAGCTTAAAAACTATTTAATGTTAAACCATAATAAAGGAAAACGCTATTATGAAATAAACAATACACATTTTACATTATATAACAATATAATATAGATAATAAACATAGGTACTTTATATATAAAAGTATCTGACGGTTTACCTTCTGCAAGACAAAAAATGCAATAGTACGAGCCTAGTGCGACTGAAGTGAAGGTCAAAATTAACCTTATTAAACACATCTTATTCCTATGGATTGATTCAGCAATATGGATGGAAACAGCAAAAGTACTTTTTTTTTTTAATTTGGCATTTTCTAATCAAACAAAGATACTAAAAATAAGTGTCTTTTTCACTCATTACCAATAAATAACTTCCAATGAGAGCTGTTTTTTATTGGATTCATATCCAATCAGAAAAAACCCTCACAATTGTATCAGCTCAGGTGTAAAGGGATACTCATGTTTAGAGATTATCATCTCATTTTAAAAAGTTAAAATTTTAATTGGTAATTAAGAAAAAATGTTTATTTTAGATAATTATTACTATTAGCAAACCATATTACATTACATATTAACAGATTTAACATTACAGTTAGTTATAAATTAAAGAGTACTCCTTTCATCATTGGGTGTCTGCCCCAATCCTTTGGCCACCTCGCTAATGCACACCCACTGGCCGTCATTGCCCTCCCGCCAGAGGCTGACTTTATTATCACCACCAGAGATAGCGAGGATGTTGCCCGTCAGGGACCAGCTCACGCTCCAGACCACATCATCAAAGTTGTTCAATATGGTAGGTGTCCAGGAGACGTTGTCATCGCTGGACCAGATGACAACCCTCTTGTCCTGGGAGCAGCTGGCAATCATGGAGCGCTGCAGTCCCACAGAAGGTGCCCAGCCCACATCCCGCACCCAGTCCATGTGCATTTCCAGACGGTTCTCTTCCACCCACTGATCACCTTGTTCTCTCCATATCTGGAATACATATGATCTGATATATAGTTCTATTGTTCTTAAACTAAAATAATACAATAAACAATCTTGATACTCGCAATGCATTAAACAATATAAATGGTCAATAAAATGAAAATATAAGAAAACTAACAAAACAACCCATCACATATGGCAAAAGAAATAATCAACCAACCTTGACCAAGTTATCACATCCACCTGAAACGATTCGTTTGGGAGCATCTTTATTATTGAGTGGGTCTAAACTGAGTTCGGCAGAGATGGCGGGGCACCAGCTGATTGAGTTGACGCCGATAGCGTGCGCACCGGGGATCTTCTTGGCGTCCCAATTGCCGTCCTGCGCGCATGTCAGCACGGTGATGGACCCGTCAGAGCTGCAGCAGGCCAGCGCCAGCCCGTACTCCGCTGGTGCCCACTCAACGGAGTTAACAGAACTCTCGTGCCCCGCATACTCGTGCAGTTTCGTCCATTCCCCAGTTTCCTTCCAAATGATAACTTTTCTATCATACGAACATGAAGCTAACAGGTTCCCGAACTTGGGGTGCGCCCAAGCTACTTGCCACACGGGACCGAAGTGCCCTTTCAAGTCAGCTGCGAGTGTTTGGGTACCGCTTTTGATGTCGTAAATTTTCACGGAGTTATCAGAAGAACACGTGGCTAATCTCAACCCATAGTAGTCCAGTTCGGCGTCATGTATCATGTCCTCGTGACCGGTATCGATTGTATTTAACACAGTTATCATTTTGTTAGTATATTTTTAATTTAGTGAAATTCGGTATAAATAAGAATCAGCACGGCAAGCAAAGCAAACTGGCGAGCGGGCTGTCAAAAAAGTTGACGTGGAATGTAATGTTGCCACTGCTCAATAGTAAACATTCACAGCCCTATAACTACTACTTTGAAAATCGAAGTTCGAAGTTACGTTAGCTCCAACTCTGTCACTCGTCATTCGAGAATAAATCGAAAGAACGAGATGGAACCAACGTAACTTCAAACTTTGATTTTCATAGTCGGGCCTCTGTTGGCGTCGTTGAACAAGCATATAGAGCTGTGAAAGCTAGCTATTATTACGGACTTTAGGTGATTCAAAATGTTCTGCTTCGTCGGACGCAAAATATGTTTGCTATCATATCACCGAGTAAAGAAAAACCCATTTTTACATAGGAAAATTGTACTACTTATTCATTTTTGTCTTGACCAAAACTATCATTAGTCTTGTAGTATTTATATTAAAGAAGGCACCCCTGCGAAGCCTCTGCCCGGTAATGTAATAAAATTTCATTTTTTCTTTTCACGATGAGGCCACACTTTACTGTCACTGTCATTTAATTGTCAAGTTTAAGTATACTTCGATATCGAATGTTTCTGAAACGAAGCAAAGTCAAAAATTAAGTTTCTTCTCCAGAAATCATGAGAGTTGGTCCCATAATTAAGTGAAAACATGGCTGCAACCGACGGCAGATATTTTTATAGTCTAAGCAATTTATTACAGCAGGATTACCGTGGTGTCAATGTACGTAAATAGGTCAAAGATTATCAAAATAAACGATTCTTTACAACTCATTGAATACCTGTTGTCTACAGATAGCGGTTTATGCACTTGCCACAGCAGGCCTCGCAGTATCGATACACAAGATCCGCCCGGTAAATATAGATATTTCGTCATTGTCATTAATAATACTTCCATTACATAACTGGATTTGTTTTAATCAGGTGAGCAAGTTTTCTAAAGCGAGTCAGATCCCGAGCCACTTCTTTAAGCAACACGAGCCGCTGTGGGGCCGCTGCGCCGGCGTTCAGCATGCGCCGTTAAGGGTGTTGGTGGACCACCGAGCACCAATCTATTTACCGTTATGGCATTCCAGTAAGCCGCCGCTACCAGTCAAGGTCACACAAACACTTTTCTTGTGAATTAAAATATACACATACAGTTTGACACACTTGAGAAACTGCCAAGTTTAAAAAAATGTTTTCACACTTTTCAGTTGTGGGGTGTTGAGATTGTGAGTGGGAATGCTGTAAATTGGCTGGAGTGCGTGGCGCGCGGGCAGAAGGTCACTCTGAAGCCCATTGGCCGGGATAAAGAAAACCTTATATCTACAATGCTCCTGCATTTACCACAAGCGAAGGTTAACTTGCGATGATTATTTTATGATTGCTACTACTGCTAGCATAAATGGACTAATTTTATACTTGACTTCCTAGTGGGTTTTTTTTTTCCTTGTTTTCCACACTGCGAACAGATCGGAAAATAAATTCCCACTAGTCTGCACTCTCAGTATCACTATATCACACTCAATGTAGAGGGTGCGGACAACTGAGAAAAAATTGTATTAGTTCACAGAGTAAACAAAAGATTGTGTATAAGTTGGAGTAGCCTGCAAAAATGTTGATGACAAACCTTTTACCTTGAGTTTGCTGCGTTAAACCAAATTACAAGCGTCCCCATTTTTGTTTACAGTCTAAAGCAACAGAAACTTTAGATGTTGGTCAGAAACTGGTGGAACTGGGGTTCGCCAAAGCTTCACTTCCTGGTAACATCCAAAAGCATACCATTGAGTCAAAACTGGCACCGGGTTTACTGTCTGCAGAAAAGCGTGCCATGAAGCTCCGTAATGGAATTTGGTCTGACCAGTTGCCTCCTATCCCAGTATATCTTGTATATTGGAGAAAAGGATCACGATATCTGACCACAATAAGTTTACTGGTAGCTCAAAAACTGGCAGAAATTTTATGGCTTGCATCCAAGAGTGCCTTAAGAGGAGTGAAATACTTGGCTTTAAGGCCGTTAAGATCTACTAAGCCCGTGCAGGCATCCTGAAGCATTTATGAGGTTGTTACTTAAAATTTATTATGTGGTAAAAAAACAATTTATTACTAAAATGTGATTAATTGGTATTGTTGCAAACTTATTTCATCCAATTTGTTGTATGCATTCAAAATGTTAAGTCTTTTGTATATATTGTTGGCAATAAAATACTAACCCATAAATTTGTGCTTATTTATCGTCCATTTATGTTCTAGCCACTCTTAAAAGTAAAAACACTTGCTTAATTGGTACTTAAAGGTGTCATGCAGCCGACCGCAGATGGCAACAGCAGGCGTTACTACTGGTTTGTATGTACTATCACGAACGTTAATTTGTGACCCATTTCAAGAACAATATGCTTGAAGTTGTCAATGTCATTAGAGATGTCAAGTCTTTGGACCTAAGGTGGGTACCAACTTAAAGTTCGCGACTGTACCTCTTTAAAGCACCTTCCATAGCGATGGCGAGCATCACAACGGCTGCAATGGCACGCGTCGATGACGCCCGACCGCAGAATCAGTAGTGACGCCGAAGTACGACGCTCGCTGCTGCTGCAGTCTGCTGCTTGCGGTCAGGTGCGGAACGACAACTTAACGGTGTACACATTTAAATAAACGATTTTCACATTTTTTTATTAGTCTTGAAATAATATAAGTTTTTGTAAAAAAGCACTGTTTATTCAAATTAAATAGTATATATTACATTAAAATATATATCTTAATTAAAATAGCAAATGGAGAGTACAACTAAATAAATCTATTGAAATAATATCTTTAAAACACATTTTGCAATGATAAACAACACCTTTAATTTTGCCCTAAAAAGATAAAACTGTCATATCTGAAATAAACAAAATTTACAGCTAATTTCCGACAAAGAATACTGATTTTAACTAAGTAACTTAAAGAACTTCCAGATATAAAAATACAAAAAGCAAGTCTGATCCCGTGTGAAGTTAGCGCACCAGTTTTAAAAAGTGAAGGTCGAAAAATATAGTTGAGGTGGGTTTCAATCACGGTCACAGTATCGTAGTAAATTCGGTTTTTCAGTTAGCAAACAGTCAGTCTAGTTATTATTGCAATGAACTCTACTTAAAGTACTTAAACACGAAATATGCTAACGATCCTGCAAGGTCACGAGCTCGCGCGCGAGCGTGCGCGGTCGGGAGTGGGCTGACTCGGGATGTGTTAGCGTGGACGCATATTACAGTTTGAAGATAGAATAGATGGGACGTTCTATCGACCAAACATGTCTGCTCTCACAATGGAGGTGTGAACTGAAAAACGCTTGTGTATTGATGCGGTTCGGCGGGGTCGTCAGAGGATGGAGCAGCGCGACAGCCACGAGGTGGGCTTGCGCTGCGTCTCGTTGGCCTTGAGCTGGTGCGCGCCGCTGCGCGACGGCGGGTTGCTCGCCTCCTGCACACAACGCATCACGCTTAGCTCACTGTACACAAAACGCCGGGACTTTCTGACTCTTTATCACCCCCTTATCTCTGGATTCAGAAGTTAACAAAAACACAAATGATTTATATCCGGCAGGACGTTAACAAAGGATGACTCATTTACTGGCTATTTAATCTGCATTAAAGGATACATATTTCCTTGTTCAGTAATGGTATTTATTTGTGTTTAATAATAGGGAAGTTGTATCGCATAAGCAGGTAGCTGGCGAGTCGACTAAAGCCGCGGATATTACTCAAGTCTCAAAAAAAAAAACTTTCTTGAACACAACAAATTCTTAACTATTTAGTATTCATTCTATTTGTCATCATAATCATCGATTTGTGGGTTAAATAATCTCGTGCACGAAATAATTATATTCAAAGCGAGCTTTTCCGTTTTCAGATTAGGCAAGTACTTAGCATTACAAAACGAAAATAAAAATTATGAACATCGAACAACGTCTAAAGACTAAATTCCAAACACATTAAATGATAATGTTACATAATTTTGTTCCGAGCCTATAAAGATCTTGTGATATGATTGAACTGCAAACCATGCCTTGTCAAGATATGATTAATGATTGATAAGATATAGCATGATATAGGTACACAACTGTTTAAGGTTTATCAAACTAAAGGCTATATTCATGGGAAAGATTACACACAAATCAATCAGTCATGCATGATTATAATTTCTGGAATACTAGCTAACTTATCAAGTTACGACACACTAAACCAACAACACAACATTTCACATTTACCTTCTGTTTTCAAGACAGCCATGAAACAAAAAATACTATTGTTAAAATCGAATACAGGAAAAGGTTTATAATTATCTTATAAATGAGATAGGTCAATGGTGAAGGCCAAATAAATGCTTATTTACTTGCAATATGCTGTCAATCAAATGTGGCCTTGACAGTTCCCATCACCTATTTTTTTAACTATCGGTACTAACTGACAAAGGAAGTTGTTGTAAGCAGTGTCCTTTTGCTATTTAGTTCATGGAATAAATTCTAGTAATTGTGTCAAATGAGTCAACACTTGTATGTTTTGGAGCAGTAGTTGCTGATGCTCTAACTATTATAAAACGATACATTGTCAATTTATTGCCTAGACTTTTCATTTATTACAATTAATTATCGAGATCGTAGGGGCTCTATTATACTCAGTAAAACCATATTACTTTTGACATGTTATCACTCTTATCTATCACATTGTTTGTCAAGTAAATGTTGACATTACAATAACATGTCAAAAGCACTATGGTTTTACTGAGTGGAATAGAATCCCTTGCCTCTGGATGGTAAATCGGCTCTTAAGACATGAACACATTATTAAAAATTACAAATGTTTTGCCAACCCTGAGGGCTAAGATGCCTCTGCTAGGAATTTGAAATACTCGCTGTCAGCCACTGCAACTGTTTTACCCCCACATTGAAATTGAAGCACAACAATACAAATGCTACTGTTTATGTGCATCTGTATGAGTTGATGGCAAGACGATCCTCCAGCCAGTCTTCCAAAAAATTGTGTGTGCAAGTGTATAATGTTAACATACCTGTTTTTTCTCCATCTTAGCCTTGATATCCCTTGCCAAGGTGTAGAAAGCAGATTCCACATTTAATGAATCTTTTGCCGATGTCTCCACAAATTTTATCTGATATTCTACAGCTAACTGTTCCCCTCGCTCCTTTGATACCTGCACAAATCACTAATATTGTAAACATTCCTTGAAAATATTATTGAAGTTGAAGGAGGTTGTTAGTTTATTATTTAATCATTGTAATAGCAGAATGGACCGGATGAATTTTGGCACACAGATGATTGTTTGTGTACATTGGATACTATTTGTATGAACATTTTTAGACTATCCAAGGGGGCAGTAGGAAACAAGTGCTATGAGGAAGGTGCAGTAATATATAGTGTATTCCTCAAGTACCATCCCATTGAATACACGTAACCAACACATGGGACGTGGGAAATTCCAAAACAATTATATGTTAAGTTATGATATCGATAAATGTATAGCAATAAAGACTCATTCTAAATATTATAGCAACTGCCCGACCAACAATATAGTTCAACATATCTGGAATATTAAAAATCAATTATAACTAAGTAAAATAGAAAGTAACAAGCGCAAGTGTTTTACCTGTCTCTTAGCATCTAGATCACACTTGTTGCCGAGGATCATCTTCTCCACATCCGCACTGGCATTTTCTTCTATGTTTCTTATCCAATTTTTTATATTTTCAAAACTTTTTTCATTTGTAACATCATAAACAAGCATTATCCCCATCGAGCCGCGGTAGTAGGCCGTCGTGATCGTGCGGAATCTCTCTTGCCCAGCAGTGTCCCTAAAAACAAAAATGCTGTGCAAGTCTTTCAACAAAGACAATAAAAATTATAAAATCAAAGAGAACAATACTGACCATATTTGTAATTTTACTTTTTTCCCATCAAGGTCTATTGTCCGAATTTTAAAGTCGATACCTGTAAATAATAGTAGGTAAATTTGGAGAGCTTACTAATTAAAATTAGTGTGTATGATGTCATAAACTGTTCATTCATTAATTCGATAAGGGTTCCGTTTATCTTTGGGCCGCACCCCATGGTGCGTAACTATGTACAAGGCTACACAAAAAACACAAAGAGTACAAAAACAAAACGATTTCTAGCGATGACAAATTACAAGAAAAAAACCTACAAGTTATCTGACAATAACCTTTGGTGTCTACACTAGGCACTTACCAATCGTCGATATGAATGAGATATTGAAAGCATCTTCTGAAAATCTGAATAATATAGATGTTTTACCCACTCCCGAGTCACCTATCAAAAGCAATTTAAATAAATAATCGTAAGTTTTTGCCATTTTTTAGAACAAAGTTAGTATAGAGTACACATATCCTTTCATTAGCATTTTTGAGTAATGTAGCTAGTGATGTGCCGATTCGTTATAGATTGAATACGTTCTGCCACATAGCCACGGTTACGGTTATATGCAACACTATTATTAATATAAAAAATGTTTGAGCTATGGATAAAAACATATATTTTCAACTGGAAAAGTTCGTGTTTTGTGACATGATAAACGTCAAAGTCACGCAAGCTAACGCGGATCGCAGACGCGGTTTTGGTTGCGCTTGCTTACTAATTTTGCTGATTTAACGGGATTTTATGTATAGTGTGTGTGTGTGTGTTTTAAACAATGCTTTTATATTGATCTAAATTACAACTGTCAAAATGTTTTATCATGTAAGCACTGATATTATTTTGTTACCTTATTTTTCTCGAAACATGTTTTTCAAATAAGCCCTTGTTACAGATTTCCCTGGAGCACGAAATTCTGTTGCACCCGCGATATTTTGGGCCTCAACTGTTGGATACTGTTAAGCAGAAACTGTATACTGAAGTTGAGGGAACATGTACAGGAAAGTAAGTAATTTATGAGTGTAATGGTGCTCTAAGGCGGTTTTTGTTTGTTTATTCTTTCAGACTAATTTTTGATCTATTATTTTCAGATACGGCTTTGTGATAGCCGTCACCACAATAGATAACATTGGGGCGGGCCTGATTCAACCAGGACAAGGTTTCGTTGTATATCCTATCAAATATAAGGCCATAGTTTTCCGACCATTCAAGGGGGAAGTACTTGATGCAATTGTCACACAAGTTAATAAGGTATAATGTTCTACTTGATGAATAATTAATTATATTTTTTTTACTGTTTTATTATCTTACTTGAATGTTTGAACACAATTGTTAACTGCACTCATAATGCCACCACTCAACTGCCATGCTAAATGTATGGAATGAACAACAACTCACTGACAGTTAGGCATATGTGGCCCAATAATCAAATATTTATTGCCAACAATAGTGTTCAAAGTGTTTAAAGTGTGTACCTGATTTTATTAAGATATTTACATCTCCTCTTAAAACTTTTTTTTTAGGATTAATTATAATGTTGATAATTTTTTGTATTTTGTTTTACAGGTTGGAATGTTTGCACAAATAGGACCGCTGAGCTGTTTTATATCACATCATGTTAGTATCTATTATTTATGTTTTAAACTAAATTATCTATACTTTTAATTATCCTAGTTAAGAGGTTTGTTCGTATGTTGAGGGTAATCTCTGGAACGATTGAACCAATTCTTTCACTACTACGAAGCCACATAATCTTGGACTAATATAACTGAAGTGGAGATGGTGGGTTGCCAGTCCTGTGTAGCGTTGAAAATTTTAGAAAAAATCAAATGATTTTTTCGGAAGTTTATGAATATTTTGTTTTTTTCCGTTTTTCTCGGGTTTTTTAGGAAAATAACAAATGAATAATGACAATTTATTCATAGTCAATCACTGTCACTCTCGCCACCTGTTTCAATTGCTTCTGCCTTGATGTCGTCGATGTCGCCCTTTTGTAGGTTTAAATAAGACCGAATATAGATTAAAATAACAGCAGAAAATTTCTTTACTTTTTTTCTATAAAAATCCGAAAAAACGAGTTAATTGGAATTAAACGGGTTTTCTTCCGGACTTTTTCAACGCTAGTGCTGTGATAAAATTATTTGTTCATATCAAGTTTCAGTGTCTATTTTCATAGTTTTAATGACATTTTGGTGCAATACCATCTGGTATTTTTCAACATTTCAAAATAGTATGAATTTGACTATATGAAATATTTATGAGGACACTGAATAATTTAATAAAACTTGATGCATAATATAATTATTAAAAAAAACATAATATATGAAATTGTAGTTGCTCCTCACTTCTAACCAGTCATCGGAAATAGGTGAGCTAATTTACCTAAACTTGATGCATGTTCATTCAATAATGTATTCCCATCTCACTCACGCATGAATGAATATGCGTCAAGTTTAGGTAAATTAGCTCACCTATTTCCGATCACTGCTTCTAACACACATGCTGCCGTCCAATGGCAAAACGCTGCAAGTCAAAAACCCTAGTTTCGAGAAAAACGCGTTTATAGGTTTTTAAGTTTCATACTAGAAATCACCTATTATATTTCACTCTGTTACTGCATGTTGAATTGATGGATATGCAGAGAATGCAACATGCTGCAAGTGGTCTGTTCCTTGTTCTGAGGCAGTGGCCATTTAGTACTCACAGCGTTCTGTGTTGATCAGACGGCTTTAATGGTCTTGGTATAAAATATCAGTGATATTTTATACCAAGACCATTAAAGCCATATCATAATTGCAGTCATGATGTTTTGGCTAGTCTTATGCAGAGTTACCGCGTTTTGACAGTTTTCTACCGCCTAAACTAGAACATATTTTTAAAAGTTCTTTTGTAGGTATGATAGAAGCACTCATGAGGAATCATTTGATGCAAGTTAACACAAAACGCTGTAACTCGAGTTGCAGCATTCTGCAGTTGGACGGCAGCATGGTGGCTAGAACATTATTTTTCATATTACAATGGTTGCAGTTTTAATTTTCTTTATGTTAATTTTACATTCCCACAGTCCATCCCAGCAGACATGGAGTTCTGCCCTAATGTTAACCCGCCCTGTTACAAGAGTAAGCAAGAAGACAATGTCATTCAAGAAGAGGATGTCATCAGGTTGAAAATTGTGGGTACCAGGGTTGACGCAACAGGAATCGTAAGTACCTTTCTGATATGCAGTCTTAATTGAAGAATACCAAGTCAAATCAGGGACCGTTACCGGCATTTTAACTAAGGAGGAGTCTTGTTATTGCAACCGAATTAAATAACTTCCTCTAGGATAACTGTTATGAGCAATGACAAGCATGATATTGTGTTTCTTAGTATAGAAGAACAATATCACGCCACTCCTCCTTACCAGTCAAAATACGACGTATACTGAATAACGCAAGTTCATTCACGAGTGCACGAAACAGAAATGGTAACATCAATGAATATGTATTCTTATGGTAAATTGACTCTACCTAATCTGATTACTGGTTAACTGGTTGTCACTGCATTTCACTCTCATTTCTGGACGGTTTGTCCTTAAGGCAGAGACCCAATGGTGGGTATATTATGGCATGCCATATTGAGATAATTTGTATTAAACCTCTATCTTTTGTTTCAGTTTGCAATTGGGACTTTGATGGACGACTATTTAGGATTAGTGACGCAGTGAATGACTTATTTAATAATAGTTATAAGTGTACAAAGTGATGGAATTTGAAGTTTCAAATAAAAATCAACAAGTATTCATCTGTATTTATTTGGCATTCAAATAATGGGGTAAAATTCCATACACAATGTAACAAAACAATTTATCAAAAAAGGATAATATTTGGACACTTTCAGTCTATTTGGGCAGTACGCGTGTGGTGTACACGACCTGTGGGCCGTGACATGAGGTTGTTCTACAATTATAACCTTAGATCTATATGAAACAAGTAGAGTATGAAATATTGTCATTCCTAACAGCACAATTTAACATAGTATTGAACTTACCTATTCAGAATAAATAGTGGTACAGAATAACAGATACAAAAACAACTAAATATTGCATGAAGCTAAAGCAAAATAACTTTGTTGAATGCCAAATGTCGCATTAGCTCTAGTGCTTTAAATATCACCTATCATGTAAAGATAAATTTCACGTCAATGAGTTAATATCCTAATTATAAATATTTACAAAACATTAAACATTAAACAATAGAAATTAATTAAATTTGTCAAAAGTAAAATTATCCAAAGGGACGATTCATAATCTTTGGTTCACTTGTTTCCCCCAATTATGTACATTATTCTCAAATAAATAAGACTAACAAACTATTTATTACAACGCAATATGGCCTCTAAATAAATAATACTCAATATGAGATCAGAAACACAAGTAAGCAAACCATGTTTAACTGTAGAGTTGATGAAAACAGAACACAAGCAATCAAACGAAAACCTCCGCAGGCCAGTGTGCGAGGACCTTAAGCTATCACATATCCTAAGATCATTAGCGTTAAATGCATTATTTCAGTTAAATCTATGCAATATATATCCATAAAATATTGATTCATAACATTGTGCATATTAATATTATAATATATAATAGAAGATGCTATATAATTTGTAAACAATAAGTAATTATCTCTCAGTCACAATAAATTTGCACAAGTTGCTCACTGAAGACGAAGTTTCGAATAATGAGTACTGCTCGCCCACATGTGTAAAGGCCGCGCAAAGAAATCTCTTGTGAGAAATGTAGACATTTCTCGGAGCAATTTTTTTGCAAATGCATTTGTGGCCTAAAGTCAGAAGCCCTCTGCGGCTCACGTTACGAACTTCTTGCACACTTTCAGCACAAGGGGAAGTTAGATCGCGTTTTCTTGTTCTTAAGTGCGAATATCAAACTAAATTTTGATAAAAGCCAGGCATGTGTGGTCGCAGTAGACTTCCGGCTTACATCTATAAAGTCATCCGGCATATTGCAGTATCATTATTCTCGCTTGTTGAAGGCACAACAGAAGATCTAAGGTGAAGGGAATTACGGGAAAATTATTTCTACACCTACTAAACAAAGAAAGATTGCAGGGAACCACGCCGGCAATACTTTAAAGTTGGTTCTTGTTGCAATAAGACTCCCTAGTGGATTAGGCCTCACTAGCACTTGTTCCAACACGCGTTAAAAAGTCCTTATGTAGAATACAAACGCTCTCTCGATAAAAAAGTACCGCGAAAAATGCTAGTACTTGTGAATGTATGCACAGAAACCAGTTGTAAAATGCTTTTTAACGCGCGGTAAAAAACTGTTATAAATAATCAGTTCTGAATCAGGCAGTAAGGGCAGTCGTTTAGCATGAAGTAGAAAAGTACTTGTAGTATCACAAATGTATACGAAACTCAGCGCAGCACTGCTAGCGACAATTTATTATAGTTTTTGCGGCAGCAGTTACTTTGCTGGCAAGGAATTATTGAACATGGAAGTGCTTTCGTGCTACTATGCAAATATTCTACGAAGAAATGCAAATCAATTAGGATGATAAAGACAAATTCTAAATGGAGAACTTTAGACGGTAATAAATTCTACCCGCAACGGGTTAAATGAAGTGGTTAAAGATATAGAGCATGCGATGAGAACTACATTGAATAGTGATTTCTAATAGCTTTTAAATACATCTTATAGGTTTGTGGGTGTGTTAGAATAGGAAGGTTACACTAGCGAGTATCAACATTTACTAACCTACCTTAACGTGATGGTATATTATATAACATAAGCTGGCCATTGATCGTTTAGCTTGATTTAAGTCAATTTCAAGGTTTATAGTTCATTCTGGAATGACATGTTTGTAAACCAAATTGACTAAAATTAGTTGGCACAAATCAATGGCCGTGAGCGAACGGCTTACAGAGTAGTTTCGTGGCCACACTACACTTACCGTATCTTACCTAGTATTGAGAGACTCCGGGCGACATCGTCGCGCCCGCGTCGTGAGCAACTTTAAGAACCTAAATGTATAATTTCCTAGGCCACAAACTGAACAATGTAAGTCGTCTCAGCTAAAGAGTACAATGTCGACACAAGCAGATCTTACAGTTAACCACAGAGAAGGATTAGATTTAAGTTACGCTATCTATCAACTCCGGAATATAATTCTTAACGCTCAATACTCTAAACGGCAACATTATCGATAACACATTTAATTTAACAGCAATAATACTGAGCTTTATTGAAAGGAAGTCGATAAAAGTGGAATATAATTACAATGTTATTGTATAGTGGTATATGTCCCGAGCTATTTATGGTATGGTATACTTTGTAAATGTCAATAGTGCTTCCCCGTCCCTGTAACTGAAATCGTCCTGTCGCGCCGCACACTCCTGCCTAGTCTTGTGATCTGAAGTAAATGCGGATAGTCACACTGCTCAATTGATATGCTTTTCGCTAACTAATAATAAAATAAAGCTATATATCATTTATACCGATTCAATAAATTCTTCTTTCACGGAATTATACCGATGTAGATTTAACCTTAATTAAGGTTTTAGATTTCCATGATCCTTTGAATCGGATCGACATTTACTTCTGTCAAAGCACGCTTGACTTTGCGCGAGTGAAGCGACTCCGAGTGTACCTTTGATACTTGTTCACTCGAAGTCGTTTCAGACAGCCACCTTTATCTAGAATCCAGGAGTCGAGGCGAGGTCCGAAGGTCGAGGCTGCTGATAATACATTCAAATTCGATTATCATTTACTAACGGAAGACTAATAGTACATTCGAAGCCACTCTCAATATCTCTAGTAAGACAAACAGAGGTCGATCTATACATTTCGATGCATACTGCCAGAAACGCAAATTACCTGATACGCGGATGACCATAGAATACGTACGTAGGTATGTTTACGTTGTGTTAGTATGATTTAATATTAGGCAGTGTCGACGGAGCTCCGCGGTAGGTATTTTTGGGTGGTTTGGCCCTCCGGGTCTGTTGCAAAACTAACATAACCTAAACCTACTTACGTATTTTATGGTCATCCGCGTATCAGGTAATTTAAGTTTCTGGTACTATGCGCCCATATTGATCTATATAAGGTCTATTTAATTCATCCTGGTCAGAACGCAGAACGACAAACAAGCAAAATAGAACATCAGTACTCCCAGCTTTTTAAAAGCTTTCCCACTTCCACTCGCAACTCACAGTATATTTGTTACTGGCGTTTCATAGAAAAGCTAAAAAAAAACTGGAAGTATCGTACTTTGTGACATTGGAATACTTCTTAAGCTTCGTGAAAGTTAGCGTTTATCGTGCAAAGAATGGCTCCGATGTATCAATCTACAAGTGTTCAGCTAGCCGACCGCAGACCCCGCTAGCCACCGGCGTCAGAACCGTGGCTCACTGGCGGACGTGGAAGCACTGGCACTAGGCGGGCGGGTGTCACGAGGGCGCGCGCGGGGCGCCGGCGCCGCACGGGTCGGGCGGCGCCACGGCCGGCGACACGGGCCCGCGCACCGCCTCGATGTAGTCCTTGATCAGCGTCGCGATCTGGTACGCCTGCGGAGGGTTCACGGTTCAGGGTGCCATCATGGAGACGGAAGACCATAGGTACTCCTCAATGGCTAGTAGGAGCCCCGTCGAGTTTGGACTCGTTTGACTCGTCTTTTAATAAGGACCTTACCATCAATGTTACAAGTACAGTCAGTAACAAAGCGAATTACTAAAAATAAAATTTTCATACATTTTATATGGTCATGAACTGAGGGATTAGCATAGGGATGTTTTTCCAGAATACATACGGGCTTGTAGATAATCATTTCTGCTTGTTATACACCTGGACAGCTGCTTCAGCTATGTTAAGACTATAGTCTGTGCCAATTGAAATTGGCAAAGATGTAAACACAACCAAACGTATCAATTTAACACCATTACTCGACAATCGCATGCTTTTAAATATTGACCGATTTATACCGATAATAAACGTTGAGTATCCTTATCTGTCAAATCCAAATGTCACAATGACAGATAAGGACTAGTATTTTATGTAACTGATACATAAAGAGGGTCCTTAAAATACGAGTGTGGTTTTATGAAACGAGCTGAAAGCGAGTTTCATAATAAGATCACACGAGTGTTTTAAGGCCTAATTATGTACAGTTACATACATTACTTTATCTACACACATATTATAAGTACTCTAAGATGCGTTCAGTAGGCGGCAGAACAAACATGGCGGCAAAGCTAACCTGTGTCACGAATATGAATGTTTTTTTTAAATCACACAAACTAACAAAGTCCCTATTCTAATGTCATTCGAAATCAAAATGGCGTACGACACTTTACTTCAAATATACCGAGTCGACGTTCAATTGATACTAGAATTGGCCCCCTTTTTGAATTTTGTTGGTTTTGGAAGATGTTCCAAATTTGAACAACATTACTTTATCAAAAGTTGTATCGTAATTTTAACTTTTCATTACAGCTACAGATAAGAAAACGTATCATAGTAAAATTGTATCAAGTAATGCTGGTCATTTGTCTACGGATTCTGAACGCATTATAGAGAACTTATGATATGAGTGTAGATAAAAAATATTATATAACTATACCACTGTTACTCAACATTTGTTAGTAAGGGGGTTGATCTTTACTTTTACATTAAGTTTAAGATTAAATAACTATTAATTATGCGTTATTTTAAATAAAAACACGCTTGATGAATATTTGAAGTTATGTATCGAACAGTACTAATTTGTTTACATCTTTGGCGATTTCAATTAACACAGCCTATATCCATAACGGCACGGGAGCCAGCCCCTTGCTCCAAGGCCGCAGTAGATCCCAGCAGTTCCTAGTTACCTGGTCGGTGGAGAGCACGAGCTTGGCGTGCTTGCGCTCGGCGCGCGTGACGAGCAGCAGCGCGCGCGGCGCGGGCGACACGGCGAGCAGCTGGTCGTGGTCGTGCGACACGAGCGCCGCGCGCGACCCGCGCCGCAGCAGCGTCAGCCCGCGCGCGTCCACCGCGAGCCACAGCGCGCGCGGCCAGTTCGATGTGAACATTTGCTGCAACAAACGAACCCACACATACTCATTCCTACCATACAATCAAAATTTATTACACAATAAATACAAAATAAAAAGAAAATAGCGCTCGGCCAGTTTGATGAGGACATTTGCTGCACCAAACGAAGGTAGTTAATAATCACTTCAAATAAATTTCTATTGGTGTAACTTTACTCTTTATTGGAAATAGGAAACAGAAAACAAATCCAAAATAAACAGAAAATAGCGCGTGGCCGGTTTAATGTGAACATTTGCTGCAACAAACAAACGAAGTCCGTTATCAAAACTTTCGTAGGAATAGTAGATCGCTAACCAAGGGATGAAAGGCACCTATTTAATAAGGTATATTTTGGCTCGAGTGCATAGTGTGAAATGAACAGTGACTTTCAACCGAGTTGAACACTACTTTTCATGTCGACTATGAAGAAACTTGATTACGAAACTTATTTAAACCATCTTACTACAGAGAGACTGAATAGATTTCTGCTACTGCAAACTGCTATTCACATAGTTCTTTTGTGCTATACTTCCATCTAAGATTCAACTTATTTTATGCATAGTCATCCAAAACAGTCCTTTACCATTTTTTGACTTTATTAGTAGGGCAATAAAGTCAATTTAGGCATTTGTGCAATGTCAATTCTAGTGGGGGGAGAGTGTCAATAATTCCCTACTTTTCCGAGCATCTCGCATGTTCTGCATATTATCTTAGTATACTTTTGAGAAAGAGAGAAGACCATTTATTCGTGACAAGCAACAAAAAAGGGACCCAAAAATACACAGACGCCCGGGTTGATAAGTATAAGTATAGTGTACTGACCATGACGTCGAAGATGGTGGCGCGCGTGAGCGGCCAGGAGCCGGCGAGCGTGAGCGCGCGGCCCATGGCGACGGGCGGCGGCGTGCCGCGCAGCGCCAGGTGGTGCAGGCGCACGGCGGGCGCGGGCAGCGCGAGCCGCGCCGGCAGCACGGCCGCCGCCGCCGCCGCGCACTCCTCGCCGCCGCCCGCGCAGTCGCCGCCCACCGCCTGCGCGTGCAGCGCCGCCACCATCACCTGCGCCGACACGCACACCATTCAGACAACCATACCTTACACAGAAAACTTACCAAATCATACCTTATAGGGAAAACTGACAACGTGATTAACTGATTACCCCCCCCCCCCCCCCTGATTACTGATTATATAGTGCTTAGGTTCACTTTGTCCATATTCCCATTTCGTCCTCATTCCCATCTCGTCCTCATTCACATCTCGTCCTCATTCCCAACTCGTCCTCATTCCCATCTCGTCCTCATTCCCATCTCGTCCTCATTCACATCTCGTCCTCATTCCCAACTCGTCCTCATTCCCATCTCGTCCTCATTCCCATCTCGTCCTCATTCCCATCTCGTCCTCATTCCCATCTCGTCCTCATTCCCATCTCGGCCTCATTCCCATTTCGTCCTCATCTCCAACTCGTCCTCATCTCCAACTCGTCCTCATTTCCAACTCGTCCTCATTTCCAACTCGTCCTCATTTCCAACTCGTCCTCATTTCCAACTCGTCCTCATTTCCAACTCGTCCTCATTTCCAACTCGTCCTCATTTCCAACTCGTCCTCATTTCCAACTCGTCCTCATTTCCAACTCGTCCTCATTTCCAACTCGTCCTCATTTCCAACTCGTCCTCATTTCCAACTCGTCCTCATTTCCAACTCGTCCTCATTTCCAACTCGTCCTCATTTCCAACTCGTCCTCATTTCCAACTCGTCCTCATTTCCAACTCCTCCTCATTTCCAACTCGTCCTCATTTCCAACTCGTCCCCATTCCCGACTTGTCCTCATTCTCGACTCGTTCCCATTCCCGACTAAGATAGAATAAACCAATCTCGACTGTAATAGGGTCATACACAGATTTAGATTACTGTCTTTCCTGTGGTCATACCCAAAGTTAACGTTTTCAAGGCCTAATTTTCTGGCTGAACCCACATCCGCATAAACGGCGTCAGGTCTAACTTTAGTCCTATCAGATAAAAACATAACTTATATTATATGCACACAAGCCTTTAACTATTGACCACAGGAGAGACAACTTTTATTGTTTCGAATGTGTATGACCCAATGCCCTGATACTGCACTAAGAAACAATTTTATTTACATGTTAAGTTTAACTCGATGACAAACAAGTAAATATGAGCTGTACTCACGGCCTCGTCGGTCTCGATGGGCAGCCGGTCGTGCCGGATGGAGTGCAGCACCTGGTAGTAGAGCAGCTCCAGTTCGGCCGCGCACGCCGAGTGCAGCGGCCGCGGGCCCAGGAACAGACGCTTCTTGAACACCAACCTGCCATTATCGTTTTCGTTTCAATGCTGAAGCAGTCGATTTGGTTCCGATCTTATGATTTCAGTTACCATTTAGATCTTGAGTGGTCTTGAACCTTCTTATGACCCCGTATCACGTGTATTTGTAAATGCTAATTTCAGATCAAACAAATAAACTACAAGAAATGCTCTCAGGGTTGCCATTTCAATGACCTTGAGCCTTCATTAACAGTTTACCCTTGTTTCACCAACAATCATTTCATAGAACGTTATCACTTTGTAGAATTTTCGTTTCATAGAAAGCTATTTTCTGCTGAAGGGTGAATATTCGGGCGTTTCAACCGCCGTCATTGTTGTCTTCAATAGATTGACGAAAATAATTGTAACTACCAGCAACTTTCGATGTCAAAATCAGCGGGCCCGGGGGTAGTATCCATTTCATTTAAAATAACAAGAAATTTATAAAGTTTATTTTGAATAATATGCGAAGACAACAATGACGGCGGTTAAAACGCCGAAGAATCACCCTGAACCAGTGTTGATTTCAGGTTAACTTTTGATGGTTACAAGTCTAACCTAAACTATGTGAATCATATTTAAGATAAACTGAAATTAACACGGGTTCAGCGTAAATAGCTTTCTATGAAACGAAAATTCTGTGAAGTGGTACATTCTTTGAAATGAGTGTCGGTGAAACAAGGGGACAACACTAGGATGAGGTCGTTATGGGAACAGAAACTTAGATAGTGGTTATTACGTGTCGGGGGTACGCTATCGTGTGAATATTGTGTGTGTGTCTGAGTGTTACCGGCAAGCGGCGGCGGTGGCGCCGGCCTTCTCCCAGCGCGCCAGCACGTCGCCGACGCGCTCGCTGCCGGCCAGCGCGCGCTCGCCCGCGCCCGCCGGCGTCGAGTTCGCGCACACCTCGTATAGAGCGTAACCTGCAACAAGGGCGTACTCTCACGGCTGATCATACCAGGCTTATGACTAGGAAGGCACGGAGAAACACTGAAATTGGTTTAATTTTTCAACGCATAACGGCTAGGCTACCAAAGCATATACGACTGTTCATGTGCTTTTTACCGGGATCTGCTTTTTGAAAAGAGAGAAAAAACAATAATTCGTGACACACAAAAATAAATGCTAGCTAAGATGCATTCTGCAACAGTCTGTTAGTCTGTTCAAATGGAAAGAATTGACTTAGGCATTGGACAATTTATACACTCGTTAACGTTCACAAATTACACCTGGATCTATCAACGAACGGCAGCAAATAAGTGACTCCCTTGGTCTCAGGACCTCCTTCACCCTGGGTGTACTGACCGGTGGCGGCGTCGCTGAGGCCGATCTTGTCGCGCAGCATGGCGACCAGGTGGTCGGCGGTGGCGGCGGGCCCGAACACGAGCCCGAGCTGCTTGCCGTCCAGCAGCAGCACGCGCACGTGCAGCGGCCGCCGCGCTGCCGCGCACAGCAGCTCCTCCTTCGACGGCGCCGCCGCGCGCCGCGGCACCTGTGCTATGCTCAGCGCGATCTGAACATAACACACATTCTTCTAATCAAATACCTATTTAACAGATTTTGCTAAGGCGTTTGACACAGTTAATCAAGGACTTCTAGAAACTTTTTTCTTATTCCTTTTTCAAGTTATAGATGAATTACCGAGAGCGTGGAATTGCATATGTAGTGGTAGTACCGTTCGCATGAAAAGGAAAGCATTTAAGTTTGGAAATTGCTTATGGGAGAAATGAAAATTATGCATATTTCTCCTGATGACTTCTTGATCAAAATCATCTACTGCCGACGGACCGTACATAACTTTTTCTTAGTCGGAGAGAGGAATTTTTTCGATGCTTTGAATTTGTCACTCTTACTCAGTCATAATTTTATAAATAGTCGAGAGAGAAACACCTGTAGCTTTTTCAACGAATTGGGCAGCGGTGTAAGGTGAATTTACATTTTTCAATAGTTCGAGTTCAAAATATTTATGACAGTTAAAATTATTTGTTTACTTTGACTATCAATCGGACCAAAATTATTGTTACTTTCTGCCATAATTTATGCAAACTGTGTAACTTACAGTCGCACGTGCCCAGTCAAAATAATTCTGAAAATTGCGAGCATCCAATTAAATAGTTTTTAAAGTTCTGGGTAATTTTATGGCTCTGCCTACCTACCCCACTCTGGGATTACAGGCGTGAAGGTATGTATGTACAATAAAATAAGACGTATATTTTAGTGCATTGTAAAAAGTATTTAGAATTTGACACTGACGTTATTTTTGTACTTACTTATTTAATATATAACAATATTCTTTTTATGCTGATGGTATAAGAAGTAGAGGAAATTTAAATATAGAATGCCTGTAAAGACATGTGACCACTACATATGCAATTCCACGCTCTCGGTAATTCATCTATACTTAGAATCCATTGTCAAATTTTCAAGCGACTGGAATCTTACATAATAAATCGTAGCCGAATTTTTATGGTACACTTTCGAGTCATTTTCATATTTTTGGAAACGTTAGGTATTCCGCAAGGTTCGAATTTGGGACCGTTACCATTCCTGATATTTATTTTAACAATTTGTTTTAGAAGTTACAAAGAAAGACCGACCCGCATACACTGATAACCTGAAAATCTAAACAGGTTTCGTTAACGCCGATCCCTGTACTTGTCTAGATGATGCGCTCTAAATTAATAATTAAATATTTAATGGAGGAAAACCTTTTGGACCAGGTCGCGTTTCACGACTCCTTTTATGACCAGGCTCTTACTTTATCAACCTCACAATCTAGTGACCCGGGAAGTATTTAAGTTTGCAATGAACACGAATGGTCGCCTGTCGCTGTCAACTGTCGAGTGGCGTACCTGTTCGGCCCGGCGCGCGAACTTGCCCTCCTCGCCGGCGTGCAGCGCGGTCCCGCGGTAGCGCAGGTGCGCGAGCAGCAGGCGGCGCACGGGCTTGGTGGGCGGCAGCGCCGCGCCCACCGCCGCGCACAGCAGCGCCCAGTGCCGCGACGACACGCGCGACAACGGGTCGGGGTGGTCCGTCGTCTGAGGGGGGAAACAATCCAACGTCATCATCATTATCTATATCTGGGGCCCTAATATGGGTGCGTTTATCGCGTGACAAAGTTTGGATAGACATCCGTCACCTTCTGATACGTGAATAAGAACGAGAGTGACGGATGCTTTATCGACATTTGACACGCGATATAGAAGCAACCGCAGCGCAAGAAGATAATGATTGAACCCACGGACTCCTACCAAATTCGCCTAGTTGTCGATGTACTCTTGATGCAGTTCTTCCCGTGCAGCGTCTTCCGGCAGTTCTCGTAAGGCGCCATTTATGAACTCTTTGGCCCCGTCGGCTATTCCTTGTACGTGCATTATCCTGGCTTAATCTAGCAAATCTTAGCTGCTATGCTGCTAGCTATGAAGGATGGCATCATTTCTGATGCGATCGCGCAGGGAAACTACAAACAGCCCTTTCGAGACCATCTTGAGTGACCTTAAACCTACTTATGACAACCACATGTTGACATACACACTCAACACAGTGATACAGGGACACGAGTCTGACCTGCTTGATGAGCTGCACGTACAGCTCGCTGAGCAGCGTGTCCTTCTGCAGGCAGCGCTGCAGCAGCGCCTGCGCGAGCGCCACGCGGTCGTCGCTCTCGCTCTCCTGGCTGCTGACGCTGTTGTTGTTCGCCAGGTTCGACGTGCTGCCCTCGGGGGTGTTCAGCCCCGCGTGGCTCATTATATCCTGTGGACAAATTACATATTGTTAAAAATACACTAGTAGCACCTCATGCAATCTGACTTCAAACCGCGCGCTATTAGAAAGAATGTAATCAGACGTTGTAGCAGCACTCCTGAGTCACGCTGGGCGGTCCAAGAGTGGGCATACCTTAAATATCTGCATGGCGGCGACCTCTTCGGCCTCGTTGAGCTTGGTGAGGCTGTGCGGCAGCGAGCGCGCCCAGCTCCAGTAGCCGACCGGGAAGCCCTTGTAGGCCTCGCCCTGGGACTCCATAGCGACATCTAGACGCACCCGGTCTACACGGTGCTTACTCAGTCTGAAATACAAAATGAATGAGAGAAGTAGTTCTCACACAAAAATTGACATATTATGGATATAGCAAGATACAGAAATGAATCTAAGTCTAAATTCATTCTCCTAATCGCGCTATATCGCATTTAAATCACGGATATAAACAATCTTCATCGTATTTTCTTTCCTTCCTTTCCCACTGTTATAGCTTCTTGCAGTGCTTCTGATTGTATTAGCAAAGTACCACAACCAAACCACACACGAGTTGTATTGATTTCTCCCACTCTTTCTTCGACGGCTGATGATTTATACATACTGAACTGAGTTACGTTCTCGGCCGTCTATGATCAAGGGCAGTGCCAGATTTTTTCAGCAAATTTGGTCCGAAAAGTTACTAGGTTCACACCGTATTTACAAACGCCTAAAAGAGTCCCAATGTGCTCAATGATCTTCCACGTTCCCACACCGTCATGAATCCTACCTCCGCAGCGTGTTCCTCAAGAAGCTCCCGGCGGAGATCTCGGAGGGGCGGCGCAGCACGCCCGAGTCGACGAGCGCGCGGCGGGCGCTGCGCAGCGCCGAGGCCAGCCGCGAGCGCTCGGAGGCGGGCGCGGCGCGCCGCGGCGGCTCGTCCGCCAGGCCGTTAGCGAGCACGGGGCTGTAGGCCGCCATCAACCAGGCGGCTTCGTTCTTCTGCGGACACTCTAGGACTATGCACCTGAAAGGAAATGGGAGACCAGTGAGACGCTTATATATTTATTTTATAAAAAATGAATCTAACTTCAGCACTTTTAGTTCAGCAATGATGAGTCGGTGATTTCTTGAGCAACTCTGTACGGTGTCCCACAGGGGAGTATTTTAGGACCGTTAATGTTTTAATGAAGAATTGGCTTTTAAAGTTCCAGCACTACTATCACAGCGGGTAATTATAATGCAAAATCTTATGGTATTGCGTAGGATACAGATCGAGTTTTTACAAAAATATCAGGAAATCATCACTGGCAATACTTTACGGTGTATGGTCGAACAAAAAAGCGGTCTTTCAATTTGGATAACTTCCTGACATGCCATACGCAATATATGCTCAGTGATGCAATGAACATAGTCCTTCGAACCAGATCGTTTAGTTTATGGTTGCAAAGAAGAGATGATGATGATGGCACCGTCGATAGCTTTAGCTACAGCATACCTGTGTCCGTCTTGCTGGTGGTGGTGCGTGAGGCTGATGGTGAGCCCGTTGTCCACTGGGTCCATGAGTAGCGCCGCGATGGTGTTGTACGGGTACTCGGCCAGCACAGCCTTGTCTGATGGCTTCACCAGCACTACACCTTCAGAGCCCACGCCGAGGAGCACGCTCGAACCTGGCGGGAATACTTGTTGTAGGGAAGAGTTAAAGAGGCTGAGGGTGCACCGACGGCACGTGACCAATCAATTTGGTAATCCTATATATCCATCCTATATGTAGACTTCTTTTGGGAAGTATGATGATTATAATTACCTCTCCGCATCTTATCTCAGGAAGACGCGGAACAGGACGACAAAACTTTAAATAAATGGAACAAATTTAAAGGCATCACGTCGTATATCTTTATTGTCGTCGTGAGGAAGAGGGGGTCGATGTTTTTTTTTTTGGATTTACCATGTGGCCAGTATCCCTTGTAGGTGACGGGGAAGAGCGTGACGCCGTAGAGAGGGTATTGCATCACGCAGGAGAGGTATAACGCTTTGGCGGTGAGCTCTGCACGCCCGGCGCCGAACTGCCGGTGAGCTTGCGCCAGGATTGTGGCCTGGGGAATAAAATTCAAAATGAAACAATAAAATAACGGACCTTAAAAACAAGCACGACATGCAAAACAGCTGTAAATATTTGCGTAATGAGCAATGTCTTTCACACTTTAGTAATTTTGGGTCGAAAAATCCTGGTCACGGCACCATGAAGTAAAGTGACTACCCCTACAATTACAGTTCAACAAGGCTTTGGTATCTCGCATAAGAGCGAGCAGAAAGCAGACGAAACCTGAAGGCCAAGTAATGTTGCACGGCACATTCATACCTTACGTTGTTCGATGGTGAACTTACCCATTGCTGTTGCGGGCGCCCCCGCGCGATACGCGGCGGTACGAACTGCTCGGGCTGCGCGTAGTAGGCGCGCGTGTGCGGCGGCGGCGGGCTCGGCGGCGGCTCGCCGAGCGACACCTGTGCTTGGAGCCCTGCCAGCTGGAGCGCCACCTTCTCCGATACTGGAAACTCATCCATCTGAAACAAACATGTTTAGGCAAAAGTTAGTTGCATTTACCCGCGACTCCATTGGGAGCTATCATATTTTTCAAGAAGTACCCTATGTCCGCCTTCTGGCAAAATATAAACTATCTCCGTACCAAATTGAATATTAATCGTTAAACTACGAAGCCGGAACAAATGAAAAAATATCAGTAAAGGATTTACGCTAAATTAAGTCGTCAAGTTGCGAGAAAGCCTTAACCTACAACCTATAATAGTAAAAGTTGACCGTTGACAGAAGTGTTACAAGATTAATAGCCCCATCAACCAGCCACAATCATGGCTGGCCGTCTCAAAGGCATAAATAAGGACTTTTCAAATTAAAAACCCTTAACGATACCTTGCCTAAGGTGATCAACGATTCAAACTGACCTTCACAACGCTATGCACAGCTTGTGCGTAGAGCAGCGCGACTTCTATAGGGTCGTGTGGGAGCTCGCGGCCGCCGCGGAACAGACGACGCTTGAACACGAAGCGGTTGTCGGCCGACCCGCCGCCGGGGCCTTGTTGCCTGACAGACACATAAATGACTTATTATATTATAGAAATGAATCTTCAAATGGCCCATCCTCCATTCCCGAGACTGGACTTTTAAATGCTAGAGGCAAACAAGGCAAACAAATTGGAAAGCAAGGGAAAGTAACCGTCGCCCATAGACACATGTAACATCAGGATGGCTAACTAAGTTGCCCGCGTCTTGTGTTTACTGCTCAGATATTCCTGTCTAACAAAACGAGTAACGATAGATCATAGCTGGTAAATTCAAGATGTGCTAGCCGTTCAGGTTGTTGTATGGAGTCAGAATGGCAGGCAGAAAATGTCAAATTTTGCTGGTGTGTAGCCAGTTGAAGGGTGATTATTCGGCGTTTCAAACGCCGCCATTATTGTCTTCGCATATTATTTAAAATAGACTAAATAAATTTCTTGTTCTTTCAAATGGAATGAATACTACCCTCGGGTCCGTTGATTTTGACATCAAAAATTGCTGGTAGTTATCATTATTTTCGTCAATATATTGAAGACAACAATGACGGCGGTTGAAACGCCCGAATATTCACCCTGAAGCCTTTATGTGAAGTGTGTGTGACTCACAGTTCCCAGGCGGCGATGACGTCGTACAAGTAGTGCGTGGCGCGCACGTGTTCCTCGCGGGCGCCGCGTTGCTGGTACACGGCCCAGCCGGCGCGCGAGTGCGGCGCCAGCCCGAGCTTGTCGGCCAGCCGCGCGGCGGCCGCGGCCGCCGTGTCCGCCGGGTGCACGTCGATGGCCTTCGTGCGCCCGTCCAGGAAGAAGAAGCGGCACACTATGGTGCCGAGACGACGCATCGCCTGCAATCACATTTACGTTGAATACACTGATTTAGTTTTAAGGTAAAAAGGTGAGATTATGCTTATTCACGAGGCATACGTCGAACGTCAACAAGGATCGAGCGTAGATCGAAAAACTTTAGTCATGTCTCAAGGGTTTACTGGTTATTTTCGATCGTTACCTTTGGATATATGAGCTATAATTGAACAAGTATGTGTGACATCGTCCCGCAGGGTGACAAGACGTTAAGATCACCACATAGTCTTCCTTAATGTAGTTAGGATAATTTAGTTATTTTATTTAATGTAGTCATAAGGTATTGCTTTTTCATCATCGATATGTCGAACGTCAACAAGGATCGACCGTAGAACTATAGTCTTGTCACAGGGGTTTGCCGGACATTGACAACAGTCGTTGCCATTTTCGATCTTTATCCCACAAGAAAATACGCGTGCGATCGTCCTGCGGATGACAAGCCATTGATGGAGGCGAAGTTACTGTAAGTAAGCAGCACGCAGTACCGCGTACTTTTCTTCTTGAATCCAGAGGCCGCCCCCGCTAATGCTTATATGGGACGGCAAGAACTTATAAAGACATTCGATGCAGCGAGTACCGCAACCGGACTCTCCTGATATTCCCGCTAGACGGGCACACAGCAGCAGCTAGCTAACTATTTGCTAAGCACTCACGGCAATCTCGACGGTGCTGGGCGGCAGCAGGCGCGGCGCGGCGCCGCGGCAGTTGTCGAGGCACCACTGCGCGCAGTGCGCGGCGCGCGCGCCGGCGCCGGCCGCGGGCCGCGCGCGCCCGCGCAGCCAGGCGCAGTAGTAGCGCGCCAGCCCGCGCGACGGCTGCCACGCCACCGCGCACAGGCACAGGATCAGCCACACGCGCTCCGCCCATTCCTCCACCGGGCACTCCGTTATCTGTACAGTACATACGATTACATGTCTAGGGTCTAATTGCCACACTCAGACGTCAATTAAATTTAATTTAGTGACGTGTTGTCTTATTCTATTGCTGTAGCAAAAAAAGTGACAGCAGCAACTTTAATTAAGCTTAAATTAAATTGACGTCTCCGAGTCCGGCAGTAACGCGACAACCCTTCGGCTACTTAATGACGCCATCCCTTAAAACTTAGCAACAAAAATCAAGCTATGAAAGCCCTGCTAAGGATTTTTACATCGGCTATTGTAAAAGTGAACCCTCGACCTCCGCCTAAATAGGAACCTTAAAAACGAAGTTGCCATAGAGCCGAAAATAAAGCGGAAACAGCTCATTAAATTTATAATAATGCTACAAAAACCAACAATTTCTCTTTCCTTTTTCCATACAAAAGTTATATGAAACTACCATTTAAAGTTTTCAGGACTATACATTATTAACACGTATTACGAGATTTAAGAGAAAAACTAAAATGCTTAAGAATAAATTGATTATTATAGCATTATCAGTTACTATTACCACAGTAGATCCATAAACTCTTACCTGTCTGACACACTGCACCAATATTTCATCTCTCAGCTCTTCCCGCTCCAACCCTTTCCCGATTAAAGCTTGGATCACTTGGGTTTCCTTGTCTGAAGTTAACTCGCCTCTCATATACCGACACAAGTCCTGAAAACACCCAAATCATTATAAATCTTACACAATTAAAACAAAGTACAATTTACTACGTAGGAGTGGCGACTTACGCGGAATATGCTGACAGCAGCGGTGACGCTGTCTGGATCGTGCAGCTGTATGTGCGAGGTGGGAATGTTGTTCCCTTTGTGGTACGTTATCATCTCTTCTTTGGTCAACAGCTCCATGGATTTACTCTTGCGTGTCAGCGTCGCTATTATTGTGCCTGAATAGAAAATTAAGTGTTGAACAACAAGTTAATTCGTTTATAATTATATGTGTGAGCTACTTTAAAATATTGACATAATTATGAGGTTATATTTACGCCACCATGAATAAAGTATACAATTTGTTCGAATGTAATTTTTCGCTTGTAATTTGGCTGGATAAATATCAAGACAGTTTACATATCAGATTTTTTTGAGAGGAACAAGAGTTAGCTATGATACGCGAATGGTAAGTACTAATTTTAGGACTATGTTAGAATCATCTGCCTTACATTCCCGAGACTCCTCGATTACTGCCCTAATACCAAAAGAAGGCGGCTAACTGCATAGTAATAGCAGCAATAAGCATTTTAAATTTAATATGGTTACCAATAGAGTATGCCGTGTGGTGCCGGGTTTAGAAGGTTGCCACTCCATGTCTTCCCGTGGATGTCGTAAGAGACGACTAAGGGACTAAAGGCTGTGTAGTGCTGTTAGGCGATGGGTTTGCAACCTGTCACTAATACACTGGATAACATCTTAGCCTGGTTGTGCAACATGTTGTCACAGAATTATCAACAAGTTTTTGGAGTTGTTGGTGAGTCTGTGGCTCTGCCTACCCCACTCTGGGAATGAAGCCGTGAGTTTATGATTGATTGATGACCTATAGAGTAAAGAATCGACTACATCTTTTCACTAAGCCTCCTTCGTTGGTATTACGGCAGATTATCACCCATTGTGTCCTGTCTGTCTATTACAGTACACTAGATATAGCTATCAACGATCTTGTAAGTTCCACATACCTTCCGGCGACCTGGGATGGTCGTTGAAGTGTAGCTTGGCGAACTCGGCGAGGTCATTGGGCGCGTCGGCGGGCGGCGTGGTGGGCAGCGCGGACGCGGGCGGCGTCGACGCCGCCTCCATCTGGTGCAGGCGCCGCTCCACGCGTTCTTTTCGACGCGCGTTGCGTTCTGTGCTCTGTGCAATGGAAAATTGGGATATTTTAGTGGTTTGCAAATTGATTGGGAGTGCAAGGTTCATCCTGATAGCTGATCTAGTAGTAAGTATCTGAGTAGGCGACTGTGGAATTATGTCAAAGTGACTAGCCAAATAGTAAAAAAAAAACAAAAGTCAGTTTGCAACGATTTAGTGCGAGGAATCCTAGGCGCACATGATATTGCCAATAAGATGCAGGAGAGTAAGCTGCGATGGTGTGGCAATCTAAACGAGGTCACCAGATGTTCCCCACTCAGGGAACTTTGTACTAAATTTCCCAATCTTTAGTCGTGGATCTATAGGAAGACCCGAAACAAAGTGTAAATAGTGCTGAAGGGCATGGTAGAGTATCAAGCATCCGAAGACGATGTCAAGTGGAGAAGAACAATATAAAATGACCCCACTAAGGTGAAGTCTTGTAATTGCAACTATCTGGTTATTGCAACTAACTTAAATAACTCCTCTAGGATCACTGTTTAGAACAACGACAGGCGAGATATTGTATTTCTTAGTATAGAAGAACAAAATCTCGCCTGACGTTGTTCAAAAGAGAGATACTATAGGGAGTTATTTAAGTTAGTTGCAATAACCAGATAGTTGCAATTACAAGACTTCACTTTACCATAATATGGAAAAGTAAGACTGCCCTTTGAAAAAGGAAATGACACAAAAGCATATCAAACCCTGTAAAACTACAATATGGTCGCATTTGCAATGCGATTTCTATTGCACATGTGCCTCTTTTGTAGGAGGACAGAGTAACTATGTGAAGACTTATTGAGTTGATAAATATCAAACTCCAATATGTCCTTGAAATTTGTTATTTACCATCTCATTTAAAACAAACGCCCTGTGAACGTCGAGTGTATTACTCACATTAGAGTCCCCGTTCATCATAAGCGGCGGGCTCATGCACGTGTCCATCGGTATTGGCGGCGGCGGCGAGGCAGACTTGCGTGACGTCATGCTGCTCGTCATAGACGACGGGAGCTTCTGTGACGTCATGCTGCTCGTCATGATGTTCGGCGGTTTCTGTACGGGCTGGGGCGTTTTCTGTATGGGTAGAGGTGGTAGCGGCTCTGAGGGCGGTAGCGGCTCAGGCTCGCGGGATGAGTAACTGTTTGGAGGTATTATTATATTAGTAAATGTTAGTGAGTTTGGAACCATCAATATGAAAGTTTAATAAAAGGAAAAAAGTTAAGACACATTTCATATTTAGTAAGGAACAGAGGGCTTATTGTCTAACGCACTCGCAATTACCATCGATTTCATTTTGAAAATCGAAGGCTTGTCTGCATACAAAATGAAAACAATTACTCCACTTTGAAGCCCGTTGCGATTGCGTTAGACAATAAGCCTTCAGGTAAACACAACTAGTACCTACCTATTCAAAGGGACCAGCACTATTCGTACTGTGGAAACAATGCCAACATTATGTGTGCATATTGTGCTGTCAAACTAGTCTGCAGAATTATGGATTGTGGTTAATACAATCGTAATCGTACTTGAAACAGCGGGCATCTAGCTTAAGATCAAGTTCACTTAATCCTACTATTCCTACTAATATTATAAACGCGAAAGTTTGTACTCCATCACGCTGCAACAGCTGAACGGATTTGGATGAAATTTGAAATGGAGATACGGTACTTTATACTCTGGTTTAACACATAGGCTCGTTTATATCCCGGAAAATGTCGACAGTCGAAATCTACGAGGACGAAGTCCCGGGTAGAAGCTAAGTACTAAGACACTCGCCCATTTTCCACGGGCAGCGCAGGCGGCGGCGGCGGCGGCGGCGGCAGCAGCTCGGGCTCGCCGCCCGGCCGCGGGATGACGGACTCGTAGATCGGCTCCTTGCCCTTCAGCACCGACAGCTTGCCGTTCGGGATTACCCCGTTTGTGAGCTCCGGGGGGGTTGTGTCTGGGGATTCAAGGGGTTAGGTAAGTTTAATACAAAAGTAAAATAGGCTGAACCTCTGTCCTTTTTAGGTCTAACTATTTCAAGGTGAAACTATTGTAATTTAAAAACCAAATCTGATTTTATCCAACTAAGACAGTTTAAAAAATCGGTCACAACAAAGGCGCTTACGACCATAGAACTAAAATCATAATTCTGTAAAAAAATACCCGGGATTACGGTTCAAATATTCCGCTTATTAAAGTAAGAGTCCGAACAAACGGAAGGACAACTGAGGCTTAGTGATATCGTACTCTTAAACGGCCCATGCAAGTCAACAGCCAAGCGAATCAGATTTATAAAAAAAAACACTTCGATTTATTTTGGTTTCTGATGTGCCTAGGGTGCAGGGAAGTTATTTGGTTTTCTGATTTTTTTGGTAATATACTGTTTGATAAGATATCGGTCGGTCGTCACCTTTGACAGTAGGCGGGGGTGGCGGCGGCGGGCCGGGCGGCGGCGGCAGCATGGCGGGCGGCGGCGGGAACTCGGGCGACTCCTCCCCGGGCGGCGACGGCGGCAGCGGCGGCGGCGGCGGCGTCAGCGACGACGACATCGCCTCCGGGACGCCGCTCGCCGTCGGGGGCTTCATCCCGTGCAGCGTCACGCCGTTCATGGGGGACGTCACCCCGTTCATGGGGGACGGCAATCCGTTCATCGACGACGTCATCTCTAGCGAACACGTCATCGCGTCCGGCGGGGGGAGCCCGTTCATAGAGGACGTCATGACCGGGGGAGGCGGTGTCGAGGGTTGGAGGATAGACGTGAGCGGGAGGGAGGAAGGCGGCGGGGGAGGAATGGACTCGGAGGGAGCGCCGTCCGGTTTCCGCTGAGCTTCGGTCGTGGACTTGCTCAGTTCGTTCATTTCTGCCGCGAGGACGTGCTCCAACTAAATAGGACAAGGTACTCATTGTCATTTGTACTCTAAATAAAATAAAAATAAACATCAAAAAATCTTAGAAACCAAAGTAATCAATACCGTCCCGGCGATAAAGTGACAAGACCAAGAAAACGTTTTTAGAAGGGCGCAGTTATAGAAGTCAACACAAGGCGCATTAAAAACTAGTTACGGCACTCTCACAAGTGTAACCTAATCTAAACGAACACAGATACATATATATACTACGAACTTCATTTTTATATTTTTGCTCTTACCAGTTTTGACACGTTTTTTTGCTCCAATACGCATAATATTTTATTTTATTTTCTCAGTTTTATATTAATGCTAGGTTAAATATTATCATTGATTGAGTAACTAGCGGCGCTTCTATTCAGCAGTGGTTCTCCAGACCCTAGTGGTAATTTAGACATGTAAAAGTGCAGTGCGGATCTTTCAATAACCCTACCTCCTGGTGCATGTCGTCAGCCAGCCGCTGCATGTCGGCGCCGATCTCAGCGATGCTGGGCTGCGCGGCGGACTGGCCGTCGGGCGCGCCGCGCTGCGCCGGCACGTCGGCCAGGAAGTCGAACAGGTTGTCGAGGTTCACCGAGTCCACGCGCCCCTGGGGGTTGGCCATGCCGCGCAGCTGGTCCGCCATGTTTTCCAGTTCCACACGCTCCTGGTCGGCTTTTTCTGCGAGACTGAAAACGCAATCATGAGGTAAAAAAATAGTTCTGAAGAGACAAATAGGCGCACTAGCCACCTGATGGTAAGTTGGTTCTAAGGCCTATAGACATTTGCGATCTCCATTTAATGACTAGTCTGTAAGGAATAATATAGAACAAAAGTAATGGACTCGTATCATATCGCTGGTTTCATTTGAAACATGCAAAACATGTCCTTCCGTACTATCGTTTCATCATCATTATGTCAGCAGAAATCACTGCTGGACGTTTTTCGGCTAACAAATAAGTTTACTGCTGGATGCTTTCTGGCAGAGACCTTTGCGGAAAGATCTCCACCATGATTCTATGCCACACGTATCCAGCAGTTTCCTGCGACCCTTAATCAAATCTTCGATTCAAATTACGGGTGATCAGTCAATAATTCAACTATTCTTCTTCTCTCTCAGATTGAGCTCCTGGTTGACCCTCTTCATCTCCCTAAGAACAATAGCCACCTCCCTCCCAAACGCGCCTTCGGAAGATCGTTAGATTGAACGTATTGATGGCGTCAGAACCCTTGCACAACACTCACCTGTTCCTCTCCTCTCTCAGCTTGATCTCCTGGTTGACCCTCTTCATCTCCCTGAGAGCCGCAGCCACCTCCCTGGCGAAGGCGCCTCTGAGATGGCGCTGCAGGGTCAGGGTGGCGCGGCGGAGCCGCAGGAAGGCCGCGCGCTCCTTCCAGCCGCGCCACGCCGCTTGGAGCACGATCACAGCGTTGCGGCATTGGACGTATTGGCTGCGCTTTACTGAGCCCTTGTACCACTGTTGACAAGTTTTTAGAACGTTTGTGTTGGTCCCGATGCTTAAATGTTTAATGCATAATTTAAAGTGTTTTCAATCCACGAAGGCAATACCAAAACACGTCAAAAGCAATATTGATTAACCGATTGCAACTTGAATTATGCTGAGTCTTTGAGAGATGTTATCAAAAAAGAAAACCATCGGTGATGATAATATTGACATCGCATGGTCGATAATTGAAAACAACTAACAGTAAGTAGTTGATATCCTAGTCTGCCAAAGGCAAAGTGACAAGTAGGGACCCCAGTGCTTCTATATTTTGTTCTTTGTATAGCTAAAGCGTAGTAAAAGCATTTATTTTAAGCACAGATTTAAAAAAGTTTAAAGATCTTACTCTCTGTATCCTCAGAGCGGAAGTCTGCAGCAAGCAGGTCCGCTTGGCTTCCAAGGGCATATGGACCGAGCTCCTCATGAATATTTTCGTGTGACCGATCTGCCAGTCTTCTCTAGGAGCGTTTACTATTGACATCACAGCTCTGTAAATATAGAAAAACATAGTTAAAAGGTTATGATCATCTAGCGTTACTTTTTCGTGTCCAAGATGTTTATGGTAAACGAGGCCTTTACCACCGTTTTTTTTTAATGCTAGAGGAGGGCAACTAGCTACCGGGCTCCCGATGGAAAGTGGTCAGCGCTGCCCAGGCTTCTACTGAGCAATGTGAAATTTGGTACAGGAATATTTTATATTTATAGCCCAGATAGAAATACAGTAACAGTTCCCTAGGGATTAGCATAAACGATCTTTGCGTAGACGGACGTATGCATAAGTAGCAGTTATATCGTCAGCTTATATTGTTAAGTTATAATAAGCTAGACCTCAAATGCGGGTAAAATCTTCGTAAAGGGACTACTGACCCACATGTTCAATGTTACCATATTTCATGAATACGCATTTTGTATTTTAACACTTTTGTCTTCTTATGCTCGAAAGGCTAAATACACAAAAATAGGAGCCCCGCCGATCGGGGTTTTAATCTTACTAATTAAAAATTACGCATAACCAACTCCAACCGCAGTCTACCAAAGCAGGATGAGTTACCCAATGTCCGGGTCCCGGCGCGGGTGCGGCAGCAGGCAGCGGTAGCGCGCGGCGAACAGCGGCGCGGGCAGGTGCACGGGGTACCCGTCGCGGCGGATGCGCACGATCTCGTTCATGCCCAGGTAGCGCAGCTGTTCCAGCACCAGCTGGTCGCTGAACGTGCCCGCTTCCTTGTTGTCGTTCGGCTTTATGCAGCGGACGTACCTGAACAATTTATATTAGTCAGATTTTGATCTGATGTTTTGAGAGAATGAGGACTGGTTCAAAATGCCAATTGTTATTGACCAGGAGGGCTAGCAAAATTGGTCCGTGACTTGTTTGTCGCTAGGATCTTCCTTTCTATCTAGTCAGTAAAGATAGAGACGCACTGAGCGACAAGATAGATAATACAACTTGTGCTAGGCGTACAGGGCAGGAAGACAAGATGCATGACGCTAATGTAAACAAATTTCGAAAACTGTCAAAATAGAATTGACATATGCGCTCGAAGCGACCGGTTCGCTTACAACCTTATACATCCGCTATAATGTTCATCCTGTAACGCATCTTGTATAGTGCCACAATCTTTAATCTTTTATTGTCATGTTATCGAGTACAGAGCAAAAGCGGCGCGCTCCCACACTAAAAATTCCTCTGCCACGCTTTGGAAGCTTTTTGTAAGAAATTCTTCAGGAAGGATATACAGTATGTAAACTTACTAAAACCATTTGTTTGAATCCGGGCATGTATAGGCGATAAATAAGGTCTTCGTATATAAATTATTGAAATTCTAACGTTTTTTATAATTTATAATTGTAATACAAAAAATATCAGTTTAGTTATTCATGATTCAATAACATCCTGTATTATTTGTTTACAATTGTAACATTTGTCATCTGGTTGTCAGGTCAAGGCCAAGTTCAACATTTTCAATGTCAGTTAAAGTAAGGCTATGTGCACACTTCCGATTAAATACGACGTAGATTAGACCAAATGTGGCCGTTATTTGAAATAAGCGACGATGGTTGTTTCAAGTGAACGCTACGCATCAAAGCTGGATTTTGCCGGGCACGTCGCTTGATTATGTTCGAAGCTTGTACAATCCGCAGCCTCATTTCTTCCTCCGTTCTCGACACTTTTTTTAAATACTAACTGTTTCACCCAGCCCCAGAAGAAATAGTCTAGAGGTGTGGGTTCAGCAAACGTACCATATCATACAACTCCCCGCTTTTCTAGTGCTGAAGCCAAGATTTTCTGTAAAATGGTTGTAGATCCTTTTTTCCGTTCTGACGTCAATACGAGGACGAGGCCCACCACTACTACTACTACTATCCGGTACTGAGCGGAACCGCTCTTTCATTGTCGCGCACAGCCATGCCGGCAGTTAGGTTAAGTTTTGTTTGTATAAAATCTCGTAGTGTCTTTTCATCTTTTCGTTTTATTTTATTTTATTTTATGTTTGTACTTAAGCTAAGTCATTTTTGTTTGTTTTGTTAATGATTATTAAGAGTTATAAATCACGTTGATTATTGTGTAATATCAAACAAGTTAAGTGTTACCAAAATGTATGCTATTGTAATAAAGAATGATGCTATCTCGCACAGGCATAACACACCATCCCTCTCCCACTCCTAGTTCCCACGCTCACGGAAAGGCCTCGTCTCACTCGGCACTAGTTGCGCCCTCTAATTTAGTAATAAGACGCGGCCTTTCTCGGGACCGAAGGTTCACTCGCAGCCATCGGTCGTCCCAACATCTTCCCTCAACACTACACGCATCAAAAGGAAAACTCAAGAAGTGTTTTATTCAAATTAGGGAAACTCTAATCACCTTAGTCTTCTATGGAAATAAGTTTTTATTTAAATATACAGTCCACCCACCATAGTTGGTCATTCGATTACGGATTTTTAGGGAACAAGGCGCTCAAGATATAAGGCGATCAAGAAATTGGAGATCAAGAAATCTGGCGATCAAGCAATAGACGGTCTAATCATTCAGTCAATCACGGCAGTATTTTACTGCATTCGGTGCTCTTTGAGATTAAGTTCTCAGACCCGTCTACATCGGTGTTCCTTGAGATTAAGTTCTCGGACCCGTTTATATCGGTGCTCCTTGAGATTAAGTTCTCGGACCCGTCTACATCGGTGTTCCTTGAGATTAAGTTCTCGGACACGTCATCAAGGTGTTCACGAGAGATTCATTCCGTGCTCACCTCGCCGTGCCACAATCGGGAACATTGAATCTCTAGTTAGAATCTGTTCCCGCAACATCGTCGAGCATCAGAACCTTGAGGCTTAAGTGCTTCGGTTCACTACCTGGTGACTTTAGTCACAGTGTCGCATGGACGACACCAACGCAGCGAGTGAAACAGCTAGGTTGATAGGACGCCGGCGTTACAGTGACGTTCGTAACGCCCGCGTTAGGTTGTTAGGATAAGTGTTAGTGTTTAAAAGCCCCCCACGTGCGTGTTAGGATGGCCTCAACGAAGAAAGGCCTTAGGTCTCAGGGACCCGCGATCGAAACGCCGACGCCACCACCAGGCGATACAACTTCCGGCGATACAAACACATGGAGCAACGGCACCAACCACAACCAGAACGCAACCGGAAACGAAAACGTTAGGGTAGATTTGCATCCCCCCCCAGCAGACCGACTGCAGGGTGGAGAATTTGATGAAACGTTAGGCCATGATAGGAGTGCGCCGGGCACCGTGATAGGGTTACCCGCAGCCGCCGCCCGGGATTCATGTAGTCAGCTTTCCGTTCTCATGGCTGAGTTGGAGGTGCATAAAGCCGAGCTAGAGAGAGCTCAGCGGGCAGAGGCCGCCGCCAAGAGTAGGCTGGAGATTGCGCGCATAGAAGCCGCACAGTCTTCCAGCGGCGCGGTCGCTCCCGATTTAAGAACTGAGGCTCGTGTTCTAGGCTGGGTAGCACAACAACGCAGACCATATATAGAAGAGAATCGAGAGCCGGACCCGGGTCCTAGCACGTCGCGAGACCGCAGCAATAGAGTCGCGACGTATCATGATAACGCCAACGTAGCAAATAACCGGCAACCGTATGCGCCCATAATTCATAGGCCCGTGCCGGAACTACCGCCATTCGACGGCAACATTTCCGAATGGATAGCGTTTAGGGCCGAATTTGAGGATAGCGCCCCAATGTTTACCGATGTAAACAACGTTAGCCGCATTCGCAGGGCCTTACGAGGTGAGGCGCGAATAGCAGTAAAGTCGATTATGTTCACGGTGACGGATCCGTACGAAATTATGGAAGCCTTAGAGAGGCACTTCGGCGATCCGGAAGAGATAATTCTCACCGAAATCCATAATGTAAAAAAAATGCCGCGCTTAGCGGAGGATAATAGTAACATTATATCTTTCGCGGGCCACGTGGCCAATGTAGTGGCAACTATAAAATCTTTACGCCAAGATAAATATTTATACGCGCCGGAATTGGTCAATAAATTATACGACAAATTGAATCTCATAGTGAGATACGAATGGGCCAAATTCAAAGTACAAAATCAAAACGTGCCCGACTTAGTCGCGATGTCAAATTTTCTGAACGATATTAGCAGCGCGGCTAGGAAAACCCACGTTAGGCAGCCTAAACACCGCGTAAATACAACTTACGAAAACGATCACGCGGACTCGTATAGGTCGCCCACACGCAAGCACGCGTCCCCACGCTCGCGCGCACCGTTGAACCGTCGCGATCGAAGCTATAGTAGTTCGGATGGCGAAACCGAACGACGCGCGCCGCGCACGGTCGCGCAGGTACATTCAAAACACAAACCTGCGCCACCGAAGCCTCGAACGCAACACGCCGCGCAACATAGGGACCCAAAAAACAAATGTGTAGTGTGCAACGGGGAGCACAAAGTTAGTACGTGCCCGCAATTTGTAAAATCGCCCATAGCCGTGAGATGGGACATCGCCAAAAACGCGAGACTTTGCTTTAGGTGTCTAGAGTTAGCGCACAGGCGACCCATCAAATGCAAATATGTGCCGTGCGGTGTTAACCAGTGCGAAGCTGGCCACCACAAGTTGATGCACGGATTAGGCGCGAACGCACCGTCCGCGCACGGTAACGTCAGTAGCGTAAATCACATAGTAAAATCGAATACTTACCTCAAAATAGTTCCGGTAGAGATTTCGGGTCCGCTAGGGACAATCTCTACTCACGCGCTCTTAGATGAGGGGTCTACAATGACGCTCATCGAAAGGGATACCGCTGACCAATTAGCCCCGCGAAATAAAAGCACCGCTCTATCTATAGAAGGCGTAGGCGGACACGTTGTAGAGGATTCCGAATCGTGCGAAATCAAGCTTAACATCCGCGGTTACTGTAGCAGGAATCTCGAAACAATGAACGCTCGTACGATAGATAGGCTGAACATAGCGTCGCAAGAGGTCTCACGCGAAGTTGTAGAACAGTGCGAGCACCTCAAACAGATAATCGACGAGCTATGCTACGAACAGGGCACGCCAACGGTGTTAATAGGGCAGGATAACTGGCACCTAATCGTTTCGCGGCAAATTTTAAGCGGAAATAAAAAGTTACCGATAGCTTCGCTAACTAACCTCGGGTGGGTGCTGCACGGGCAGCACTCCGCGCCGACTAAAAAATTCGCTACTGTGAATCACATCAAAGTCGCCTCAACAGAGGACGAAGCACTCTGCTTAATAAAGCAGCATTTTAGTATCGAGTCGCTAGGGATAGAATCGAAAGTACCCAAAACCGACCCCGACCAACGAGCGTTAGACGTATTAGACGCGACGTGCGAAAAAATCCCAAACGAGGATAGGTACCGGGCCGGCCTGCTGTGGCGTACTGATAACGAAATTCTCCCAGACAATAAAGCGCACGCGTTACGTAGGCTATACAGTTTGGAAAGCAAACTTGACAGGGACGCGAAATTGAAAGAAAACTACACCGCGCAGGTTAAAAATTTATTAGAAAAAAATTACGCGGAGATAGTTAATTCGTGTCCGCCGGCGGACGCACCCAGAGTGTGGTACTTACCGCATTTCCCCACAACGCATCCACAAAAAAACAAAATGCGTTTGGTTTTTGACGCGGCAGCTAAAGCCTACGGTAAAAGCCTCAATGACGCTTTATTAGCCGGCCCAGACCTACTGGAGTCTTTATTCGGCGTATTAATACGGTTCAGAGAGGGTAGGATAGCGGTAGTAGCGGACGTAAAAGAAATGTTCCTACAAGTCGATGTGCTAGAAAAAGACCGGGACAGTCTACGTTTTTTGTGGAGGGGGGAGGACCGCACGAGCGCACCACAAGAATACCGAATGAAAAGATTGATATTCGGTGCCGCCTCCTCTCCTACCATCGCGCTCTACGTAAAAAACAAAAACGCGTTAGCTCAAAAAAACGAATACCCTATAGCCGCGGAAAAAACAATAAAAAACACGTACATGGATGACATGCTAATCGCGCTAGATAACGACGAGTCCGAAGCTAGGCAGATAGTAAACGATATTTACAATTTAAATAAAAAAGCCTCCTTCGAACTCCGCGGTTTCGCATCCAACAACGAAAACGTAATTCGCGACGTAATAGCCAGCGACGCGGATACGTCTCTTATAGGTAAAAACGAAGTTGAACGAACTTTAGGGCTCAAATGGAACCACAAGCGCGACACACTAGGGTTCAACGTAAACTTACGCAATACGCCTCCCGAAGTACTCGACGGTACGACATTGCCGACTAAGCGACAAGTCACCAGCAGCGCGATGTCTATTTTCGATCCGATAGGCTATATTAGCCCCATATCAGTACTAGGGAAAGCCCTCATGCAGGAAGTGTGGCGCACGGGCGTCGGCTGGGACGAGACGATCCCCCAGTCATGTAGGGACGCGTGGTTATCGTTTGTAGGCAACATACAACAGTTACGCAATATCGAGATACCTAGATACGTACCCGCGATGAGTCGCAAAGGCGAACTACACACGTTTTGCGACGCGAGTGAAAAAATATACGCCGCCGCAGTATATTTCGTATCAAACGATAACGACGGGTCTAAAACGTCAATTTTAGTAGCCGCCAAAGCGCGCGTGGCGCCTCTCAAAACGATATCTATACCGCGACTAGAATTACAAAGTTGCGTCTTAGGTACACGTTTAACAAACTCAGTAGTCAAAGAAACCGATTACGACATAACGAAACGACATTTTTGGTCAGACTCGCGCACGGCACTAGCGTGGATAAAGTCCGACCCGCGTACATATAAAAGCTTCGTAGCTCACAGGTTAGCTGAAATAGAGGACACGACGACACCAGCTGATTGGCGCTGGGTACCTAGTGCACATAATGTAGCCGACGACGCGACTAGGGGTGTCCCAACTAAATTCGACAACAACCACCGGTGGTTTTTCGGCCCTGAATTTATTAGGAAAGAGCCAACCGAGTGGCCTATAGAAAAACAGTCAACGTCTCAGGCCACGCCCACCGGCGAGGAGCGTACGATAAGAACCGTATGTACAGTAAAAAAGTCGGAAAATACGTTTAGCTACCTACCCGCGGTAGATAGGTTTTCTCAATATTTGCGTTTACTTCGCGCTACCGCTTGCGTCCTGGTTGTGGTCGAGGTTTTTAAAGCCACCTTGCTATGCAGAAACAAAGAAACAGAAATAAACCGCAATCACATAAAAATCGCCGAAATATTGCTGATCAAACGGAGTCAACATGAGTCATATTATGAAGAAGCGAAAGCGTTAGAGGCTGGGCGGCCGATAATGAAGAAATCACCGATACACAAAATAGCGGTGAAACTCGACCGTAATGGGATCATAGTGTTAGACTCGCGAACAGACCGCGATGTGAGCATCCCAGTTCTACACGCCAAAGAAGGCTTCACAAAGCTCATGATAGAGTACTTTCATACTAAGTTCAACCACGGTAACCACGCCACCGTTATGAACGAAATAAGTCAACAATACTTCGTCATCGGGCTAAGAAGTAGCCTTAGATATATAGCTAACCGTTGTCAATGGTGTCGTACATATAAAGGGGCCACACTGAAAGTACCCGTAGGCGACCTACCTATAGAAAGGTTAAAAGCTAACCAACCGGCATTTACGGCCACTGCGGTCGACCTTTTCGGGCCTATAACTGTCACTATAGGTCGACGACATGAAAAGAGATGGGGCGTATTGTACACCTGTTTAACCACTCGAGCCGTCCATCTAGAGCTGGCTGCCTCCCTGTCAGCGGCATCTATGATAATGTCACTACGAAGAATGATGGCTCGCCGGGGCACCCCCACCGTTATTTATTCAGACAACGGTACAAATTTTGTAGGCGCAGATCGAGAACTTAAGGAGGCCAGAGACACGTTGACAGAAGCCATGAAAAAGTTCTCTCACACCCGCAGCATCACGTGGAAGCGCATCCCGCCTGGAAACCCCGCAGCTGGCGGCGCCTGGGAGAGGATGGTAGGCTGTGTAAAAGCCGCCTTAAAAGTCACTTTACGGAACCAGGCCCCTACGGAGGAGGTGCTACACACGCTGATATTAGAAGCAGAACACATTGTCAATTCGCGCCCTCTAACCCCAGTAAATCCGAATATTGAAGTAGAAGCCTTAACGCCTAACCATTTTTTGCTGGGAAGATCTAACGCTATGACCCCGTTCGGGTCATTCAAAGATGAGAAAATGACAATACGCAGCTGGAAAAGGACACAAGCATTAGCGGATTCGTTTTGGGCCAGGTGGATAAAAGAATATAGACACACACTAGCGCCCCGCTATAACGCAAACATCAAAACAACGAAACTTACAGAAGGCGACGTCGTTATAATAGCCGACAGCACAATGCCTCGTGGAACTTGGCCGAAGGGTATCATAACCCAGACCTATCCCGGCCCTGATGGCCATGTTAGAGTCGCCGACGTTCAAACCACAGCAGGAATCGTCCGTCGCCCAGCCTCCCGGCTCATAGTTATCTCGCTCCGCCAATAATTGGCGCTAACGCACGTGGGGGAGACTGTCGCGCACAGCCATGCCGGCAGTTAGGTTAAGTTTTGTTTGTATAAAATCTCGTAGTGTCTTTTCATCTTTTCGTTTTATTTTATTTTATTTTATGTTTGTACTTAAGCTAAGTCATTTTTGTTTGTTTTGTTAATGATTATTAAGAGTTATAAATCACGTTGATTATTGTGTAATATCAAACAAGTTAAGTGTTACCAAAATGTATGCTATTGTAATAAAGAATGATGCTATCTCGCACAGGCATAACACACCATCCCTCTCCCACTCCTAGTTCCCACGCTCACGGAAAGGCCTCGTCTCACTCGGCACTAGTTGCGCCCTCTAATTTAGTAATAAGACGCGGCCTTTCTCGGGACCGAAGGTTCACTCGCAGCCATCGGTCGTCCCAACATCTTCCCTCAACACTACACGCATCAAAAGGAAAACTCAAGAAGTGTTTTATTCAAATTAGGGAAACTCTAATCACCTTAGTCTTCTATGGAAATAAGTTTTTATTTAAATATACAGTCCACCCACCATATTCATTGTCACGCAGTCTGGTAATCGCCCTTATAATTGACAATAAAGTGACACCAGTGAAATTTGAATGACATAAATCTGTCACGACGTAAACATTACACATAGGGTGATACTTTTAGGGTTAACCGACTTTGAAAAAGGTAAGTGTTTATAATTTTTAAACAATGATAAAATTAAAAATATTCGACCCGTACTAGCAAAACATGTGTTAAAACACTTAACTCGACTTGGCTATCAACTGGTTTAAAGAGATGGTTTTAGTTAGTTTACATACTGTACATATGCAATGCAACAGTCCAGACTGATTGACGATTGTCCGACATCATATAAAGAAGTGACTACGACTTACCAGACATCTGTAGCCTGCAACATGTCGACGAGAGACTGCAGCTGCGCTCTGAACGTGTCCACGACCGTCGGCCGACCTTTGGAAGTTCCTCGCGAAGTGGTGCTCATGGCGCCAGGGCTCGATAGAGACATATCCTAAAAAATAAAGTGAACTTTAAATTTTTTACTCTAAACATGAGTTGGTTTTTAAGCTACAGAAAACAAGGCTGCAATTCATTATTGATAAGCAACATAGTATGATGACATTATGAGACCCTATCATAAATTAGATCATGTTGCCAATTTTACTCTGAGCCCGAAATCATTAAAACTGATTTTTATAAGCATACTAGCGGCCCGTCAGCGGTTTCGCCCCGCTGCAAATTTCTGACTTTCCCAGTGGATTTTTTAACTTTTCTTCCGTAAGAACCATCCTGGTACTTGAAGGAATATTCTAAAAAAGAATTAGCGAAATCGGTTCAGCTGCTCTCGAGATTTGCGCTTAGCAACACATTCAGCGATACATTTTTATATTATAGATGATAACAAACCTGTCCAGGCGGAGCCAAATCCTGTACATAATCAGCCAACTCCCTCACAAAAGGATTAGCCGACCGGCTCAGGTGGTCGATGAACGCGTCCTGCTGCGTGTCCCTGTTCTTGTCGACGAACCCGTGCACGCTGTAGCAGACCGTGCCCGCGTAGTGCTGGACGCCGAACTCCTCCTCCCATTTCCGCCGGGAGCCTTTGACGAATGACGCGTGGTCGCCGAACTCGCCTTGGATGTTGGTGAGGTATGCGCCGTCTGAGCCCTGAGAAAAACATGTGGCTAGGTTAGGTTAGGAAAAAAAGGTGTAAGAGAATGGTGGTCCAGGGTGGGTCGTAGGCGAAATGCGTAGGCAGAACTATGGCCCTCGCCAACAACGGCGTGGAGGGAGAATCGCTGGGATTTTTGGGGGTATTCCGGCCACTCTCGGTTGGTGGGGCCAGATGGCATGGCATGTCATGGCATGGTATGCGTGAGGGGTAACCAGGGTGAATTAAAAGGTTACAGAGAATGAGTCTGCTTTTAGCAAATTCGTTTTTTTTTTAATTTTTAAAAAATCCCTATATGAGAGATATTTATGTAGCGTCTGAAGAGCAGTTAGTCAAATATTTTGGTTTCATCTCTTTTGACGAACTTTATCAGACACTTCCTGTTAAGGGGACAGTATCTTTATACTGTGGACTGAAATTGTCGTACCTTCGGCATATGACATTGCTCACTGAGCAGCTTCAGCAAGCTTCGAGGCGGCTTTTCTAGCAGCTCTAGACACGCCGCGTTGTCCGTGAACTGGATCTGATTGTAGACTATGCCTTCTTGCCGGTACTGAAAATAAAAACAAGATCAAAGAAATGCAGACGTGTGGGTATAAAAGTCAACATTTTTATGCGAACATGTTTGTACTGATTACTCTTCCGGAGTGAAGTGCCTAATGTTCTTATTTATCAGTCATTCCACTTTGACTTTTAAACTCCACATAACCTTTCATTTTATTAGCCTTAGGGCCTGTTTCACAATCTTCTAGTAAAGCATATCTGACACATAAATTTAGCCCTTTCCTTTTCTTGAACTTGAAGATAGACAAGGAGAGAGCTAACTTTAACTGGCACATAAATTTACTTGTCGATTGTGAAACAGGCCCTTAGCCAAGGAGCCCTGATAGAAGAGGCTGGGCAAACATTCTGAACATTGTACACTTTATAGCTGCTATATATCGTTAAGCAATACGTTACGTTGCCTGAGTTGCCTCACAGATCTTTCATCTTCCTTTGGAAACATCATCACGTGGACCAAAACTCGTAAAAATGAACCATGAATTATTTAAGTTAGATAAATAAAGACACTTGAAAATATTAACTTAGAGCACAACTAATGAGAAAATACTTTGAAATGGGGTAAATTATCTGGTTATTGGCATTACACAGACTCGAAACCTCGTTGAATTACCACAGCTGACGTGGCGGAATATCAAAAAACTTACAATCTCCTGCTCCAGCGCGAACACGTAATTGTTAAAGAACATGTGCAGCTTCTCGTTGGCGTAGTTGATGCAGAGCTGCTCCAGCGAGTTGCTGGCGAAGTTCTCGAAGCCGAAGATGTCGAGCACGCCGAGAGCGCGCGGCGCCTCGCGCCCCGGGGCCGAGCAGCTGTTCACGTGGCGCACCAGCCAGGCGAACGTGCGGGAGTACAGGGCGCGCGCCATGGCGTGCCGGTTCTCGCGGGCCTGCAAGTCAAAAATGATAACTTTCTCAAACATGCTCGAAATGGATGACTTTTCTTTTGAAAAACGAAGACTGAAAAAGCTTGATCTCTTCTTCCTAGGAGTAAAATAATTGTATGGATCTATTCCTATCCGCTGAGATATTTTATTCAAAAATGCTCTTTATCGCTTCGATATTATTATCGAAAGGATCATGAAAAAAATACCATACATCCAACTTGTGGGTGGTTGCAATGTTGGGCGGCGGCGGGGGCCTGCGGCGCAGCGTCGGTTCATTTTGCGTGAAATCTTAATACTTATTCGTAGTTAAAAAAGATTATCTCTGAATTTGTCGAAAGCTTTCCACGAATACTTAAAAATATGTATTTGTATCATTTCTGCGCATTGTTTGAGAAAAGCATTATATTATACCTATGCCTCGGCGGAAATGGGGGTTGACTGGTAATTCTCTACTTTCCGGGAATAGGCAATAATTTGTTGTCTGTCTGCGAAGGACTAGAGTTGGTTGTAAAAAGGTAAGTTAATAATAGTTGTTTACGCACCTGTTACATAACGAAGGGTTTTAAGATACGAGTGCCGAAGTGAGAACACGATTCGGACCAATGAGCATCACAAGAACTAATTATGTGGGGGTGTGGGGTATTTACTGACCTCGGGCAACCTCAGCGGTATATCAGTCACATTCCCCCGAACGTTGATCTGCCGCTCAAGTAGAACCCTCTGCGCGGTGGGCGGCGCCAGGCCTAATAAAGTGGCCACAGCGTCCACCGCTTCCGCGTCTTCTGGGGCTAACGCGCTGCGTTCACCATCCACATCCTGAAACAAAATAAGTATGACAAAATATTCTAGCATAGTTGATACAGTAAGATGTATCTTTTAATATTTCTTTAGGAACAACCTACTGTCATCCAACATCGGTTACCTGAAACTGTACGTTCCCGAGCCACAGCACGGCCGCGAGCACCTTGAACAGCCCCTCGCACATGTGCGGCGGCACCTGCAGCACCGTCAGCGCCAGCTGTAGCGCCTCCAGCTTGCCCTGCTCCCCGCCCCGCCCCTTGCGGGCGTCCTCGTCTTCGGGCCGAAGGTATTTGTATTGCACGTCATCGCGTAGTCGGAGCGTTGTGCGGAGCTCAGCGTTGTGCTACAATTGAAAAAGGTTGGGTTAAGGTTGGACTGTAAACTTGTTAATATCTAATAGATGTTTATAGCAGGGTTAGAGTCGACGTACATGGTTACTGAATAGAGATTGACGATCAGAAGATTTTCAAAATAATAGTCATACTTTCATAATGAGGCCACCCATGTCCATTTACGCAATTAGCACCCCAAAATTAAATAGTGAGGCGTGTCTTCATGGGTCTTAAATACTAAACCACTGAGCTGGGTATGTGAACTGTTTGTTTTTACGTACCTTGGCTCCTTCAACAAGCTGATAGAACACGTGGTAGTTGGTCTCCCTGGGCGCCGGGCCGGTGATCCTGGCGCGCTCCAGTAGAAAGTCCCGGAGCACCGCGCCCCGGATCCCCCCACGGTGATCCAACCGCACTTCGACAAACTTGCCGAAGCGGGACGAATTGTCGTTGCGGACTGTTTTGGCATTACCTTAAGGAATACAAAATATTTTTTAAAGGAGCGTCCTTATAAGAGCATTCGGGTGTAAAGTTAAAAAAAGAAACATCGAACCTTGCGTGGACATAACACGGCTTGCACGCGAGCATAACCTTTAAGGAGTGTCCCCACTGAGAGCATTTGCGTGTAATGAGCATTCGGCGCGATTTCAGACTCATTCGTCAGATTCCTTTTTAGTCAGCATAAATTATAGCCTGGTTTTTTGGACGTAAACGGAGTTTTGGTTAGATTCCGTTTTCGTCAGAATAAAATGTGGGCTGTTTTATTTCTACAGACCACTTACACTTAGCCCGCGAGCTGAGTTGCCCACTTTGTTTTTTTCGTAGATGACATGACCCACACTTATCGGATAACTCGGCCCGCTTTGAAATCTCCTATTTCTGGGTGGTTTATAAACACACTATAACTTATTCTGGCGAAAAGGAATCTGACGAATGTGTCTGAGAGGTTCGGCGCGAACATCGAGGGGTGTGTAAGCATTGTAACGCTCGGCTCTACATCCAAACCACTCGAATATTCACGCGAATGCTCTCAGTGGGGACGCTCCTTAAGTCAACGTGCCAAATGCAAAAGAATTCTGGACTCGCTAAAACTTTTGTTGCTCATCCTCCATAGCTCGTTTACGATCGCGGACGTATGCTGTTGGTGTGATGCACCTTTACTAAATTATTGCAAGATGATTTCACCAAGTTAACATCTTGTTAGGTTCGTATGGAATCCAGCAACCATTCTGTTCACATTACATATTAACGCCCGATATGCCAAAAACAGCTGATGTGTACTTACCGAAAGCTTCCAAAACAGTGTTAGCCTCCAGAATTTGCTGTTCAGCCCACGTCGCTTGCCCCCCAGCCGCGCAGAGGTACTGTAATATCAGCTTCGTAGTCTCCGTCTTCCCTGCGCCACTCTCGCCCGATATCACTACAGACTGATTTTTCTCGCCATTCTGAAGAAAGAAATCCTTTTAATCTATCTTAATTACAGGGTGGGAAAGGTTTTTATCGTTGATTGAGTTACTTTACGGGCTAAGAGTGATCAAGTTTTCAAAGCGAGCGTTAACCGATTTAGATTGAGAGTGATATCTATACTTTTGCTGCTAATGCTGCGCGCAATTAGGGCCGCCATTTACAATCTTTCCCTGTAGGTCGGAATTAGATATTCTTCTTTCATAACGCAGAGATGATAATGACACCCTGATTTGATTTGATATTTCTGTGATTTTGGGTTTTCCGTTTCCAATATAGGTAATTATAGAGTTCGATTTCGCAAAAAAAAACGAATATTATCCAAACACTTTTGAAGTGAAAGGTTTAGAAATTCGTTTGGTATATGAAGAACCATTTGCGGTGTCGGGTAAAAATGTGAATGAGTAACAGAGAACCAGATTAGGTTTACGAATGCGAAATCCCATTACAAAGACCGAGCATATCTGGCGAGCTTAAAACGGAAGTTTAATATCAAGTGACAAAATTAGGTTATTCAATTAAGCAATACCACTTTCCGGTGGCAAAATAATAGATATATCTACTGACAAAGCGTAAATAGTAAATGATATTATTTCAACTGAAAATTTTGGGATTCTTAGAATATCTTCGAGAATAAAGTATGCCAAATTGTATAAGCGAAATTTACTTACCCGTAAAGAGCTGTAGGCAGATTCAGCGAGAGCAAATACGTGAGGAGGCAAATTCCCGAAGGCCTTGCCTCGGAAATCTTGCATGTGCTCCTGGAAATACAAATCATTTAACTTTTACTTAAGTAGACTTCTATCTTAGGTCAAAAATTGATCCTAGTAAAGTAAATATTGAACGAATATGAAATCAGCACAACGGAAAAGATGATGCCTTGGAAGAAAGTGCCTTAATGTTGTGCTCATTCATGAATGAACCGATCATTAGATAATCAATGATTTCCCTTGATTGACGGTGTAACGTACAAGTTAACGCCTTTTTACTATAACCATCATTGTTTTCGACGACACCGGCGCTTCCTAGAAAGCGATCCATTGTGTTAACGATTCTTTGAAAACGGGAAGTTAATATGACATTTCGCTACGAAGCCTACGTTAACCGATTAGATTTAGCAAGGCATCTATACTAAACTACATTTTTTTCCAGAAGTTTAATCTCTAAATATTAATAATAGCATCTCCCCTATTTTCCGTAAACAAGTTTATGTTCCGGATTCATCTCGCTATAATTCTATTAGTCACCATGATGACACACCCTTCTGGATTAGCTTTGCCTATCTAACTCGTCTACAAGTGTGCTATGATTTCAGACAAGCTCAAAAATAGCATAAGATTGTTGCTTACCGTTGTGTAACATCCCAGTTCCTTGTAGGGATTCACTGCGACTAGAATGGATCCTGTGTATGTCTGTCATGTTTATTAAGGAAAATACGCTCTGATAACGTTCATGCAACACTTTTAATTAAAATGTTTAAAGTTTAAAAATGCACATTTCATACGTCAAGTGTCAACCGTAAGTTCCTTTTTGAGTGATAAGTATTTGTGAACTTCTTAAGTAACTGACTCACAAAATTCATAAAAATGTTTTTACACCGCTGAAACTCCATATTTACTTTATGAATAATTCCCAGAGCGTAGCAATGAGATTTAACATGCTTCACTTTGACAACCCTTTTCTAGAATATTTATATGGGTGCCTTTTACAAAAAAATAAATGTGTGGGATTAAATTGAATCCTGAGAATGAATATCCATGAAGAAATCTTAATTTGCCGAAATACATATATCACAATAACCAAGACAGTATCAATTAATCACTCAATCAATCAATTAACGTCAATTAAATTTCCAATTATTACGTGCTTGTAAAAATTGAGAATGTGGAAATTGCTACTAAGTACTAGTAAGTGGATGACGTCCTACCGCGTAGTAAATGCTTATAATCTTGTCCGGCAGTAGACATAGCTACTCCAGCCAGCGTGGGAGCGACATTAGCAGGGTGAGAAAGGCAGTTTAACGTAGCATAAATTCTTCGTGACACATCTATTGGTGTATAAATACCTATAAATAAAGTTTTCTTTACTTGTACATGCAACACGAAGCTAGCGGCCCCCGGTTCAAATCACGGTAAGGGCAGATATTTGTGCGTTGAGCGCGAGTATTTGTCCCTGAGTCTTGGATATTTTGTAAGTTTATTGTTTTCTAGTACCCATAGTACAAGCCTAGGGCTTAGTTTGGGACTAGGTCAATTTGTGTGACATTGCCTCCTGATATTTATTATTAGGTACAATTGAAATAACAAAACGGAGATAGATAGCTGCTAATCAGCCGTTGATTTGCAGAAAAAACGACGGTTTGCTTGGCTACTGATGGCTACGGTCAGTTCACTCGATTACGCATCGCGCCCATTAACGGTTCAAAATCGGACGACAGAAAATACGTCGCTAGATGTAGGTATGATCCCGATGTTGGGTCTCCCACATCGGAGTCTTGTCTTAAGCCTCATGTGAATGCGAAGGATAATAAAAATATTTCAAAGGATACATATACGAGGTCGTGCTTGTACCGCCGCTTCAGATTATCGTTGATGGCCTCCTCGGTGATCTGCGGCATCATCGTCATGTCGGGCACGCCCGGGCCCTCGTCCTCCCGCTCCTCCATGCTTACTGAAACAAAATATGTTGATTGTAGTCGGACAAGTTTGTGCGCGACCTTCCTGCGGGGACAGACGTTGGGGGGAGGAGGTCGAGTACAAAGATACGTACTGTCTTCCTAAGCCAATAAACAGCATCTAAGATTCAATTGCCAAAGTAGATCCAATCCTCTCCTCTTAGTAATGAGGTTGTGATGATGTGTTGAGATGCTGCTATTTGGCTTAGCAGGGCTACGTACACTTTTGAATTCATTCGATTATTTACACGGAGTTTCCTTCCCACTGCATAGCCCCCGCTAACGCCTAATAGGTCTAGTCTATGCATTATTGTCTATGCATTATTGTCTATGGTATAAGGAAAAATAGTTAATGCATTGAGTATATTATAGCAAACATGTTGGACGTCATCACCCTATGCCTGATAACAGGTGGGTGTATCTACTAGGTAACATGTAATAATTAAAAAGGGTATTTTCCGGTATAAAATAACGGAATTGAAGCTACGCTATGAATTTTTGCTTTTTAATTAGCCGTAGAAAGAAACCACGACCGTGTAAAACGTAATTATCTTACAAAAATGCTTTTTGTAACTTCGTTAGCAGTTGTTTTAATAATGAGGTGTTTATTATCAAACCATGTTTCAAAGCGTATAGTTGGTACACGGGTAATTAAACTTTTTAGGGCGAAAGGAATTTTTTTATGTTTCTCCCAACTTTTACACAAAATAGTTACCCAAACTAATAAATGCCTGTAATCAATTAAACCCGTTACTCGATACACAGAGATTTTTTTACTAGTTAATATTGTATATTTTATAGAGATAAGCAAATATCACTAGAGATCATTCCCCAGCAGGGAAATAAACAAACAAGATGTTCGAAATGTAATTCCCGGGAAAGTATCGGGGCTCAATTTACATCGATCTTGCTTGACTTCTCACCCTCGGGCACCCCTTGCTCTAAGGGAGCCCTGAGATATGATTTTATACCGCGCTGATCGACTGTTAAACGATTTTATTATATTTATCGCGTTCCTAACATCGTTTGAATAGTGTCCTGAAGGCGTGTTTAAAGTGTTTTTACAAGGGGACTTCGTTCATTGGATATTTATTTGTTCCAATTATGAGTATTCAAATTATCTAAATAATGCCTTTAAAATTTTTCCTTGACATACTGACTGACAATTCTGACAAACATTTCACAGCATAAACGCTGAACCTAGGGACTTGAAGTTTGGAGGGAATATATTCCTTGGGTACGTTAGGGGTGCACTAAGAAAGGATTTTTCGAAAACCGTCCCCAACCCCAAGATTTAGGGGAGAGTAACTTTACGCGTATGTATGAAATCGCGGGCGTCCTCTAGTTCTTACCTAAAGGTACACACAGAGGTAATTTGTTGAGCAATAATTGGCAGTCAACATTACAGACGTCCCTCGACTTTGACGGACTTTTGGAATGTACTATTTATCCTTTCAACACCCTTATTTACTTTAGTTTAATAAGAATATCAAACCACACCGTGTAGGAGTAGAAATTGAAAGCAAAATGTTGCTTGTCCCGACGATTTATTAGACGTGTGGGCGCTGTAATCATACCCTTAGAAAACCTTCAAATTGGTATAAGAGCTTCCATAAATGTTATCCCTTCAGGTAAATTCTAGGGTGCTTCGCTTGAATGGAAACCCAGTGAATTTCGGAAGGTTACCGCACCCTTGCCGCACTTACACACGGCCGAGTGGTTCCAGTTTCTGAATCATATTGTAGTCATACTGTTATGAATATTTTGTGGCGCAACTACGACGTTACCCTTCAATTTGACGTAATCTTTTGATCGATGTAAATCTCCTTTAAGCTCAAAAGCACACTAGACGGGTGCGGGTCGGGTTAGGAGTATGGCGTGGCTATTCGCCTATCTCTATGAACGACAACACACAGACGGCGTGCGTGGGTCGTAAGCGGGTCCTAATAAGAAACACGACCCCGCGCCCGCGTTCTGTGTGTTTTGCGCTATACAGCTGAGCATTTTTGTTACTTTCATTATGATAAACTAACTGATCCCTTTAGTGTTCCAACCAGCGCGCCCCCTCCCAAGGTAGTAAAGTAGATTAGCGTCTCCGCTAAGGACTGCAAGTGCGGATGTTTCCCATTCGCACTCAGTTAACACAATCTTCGCTTGACTCATTCAACACTTTAGACCCTTGCGAACTATTAAGGTGAAGCTACTTTCCGCTAACACGCGTGTGCGAACGCTTTGCGCTAACACGCGTGTGTGAACGCTTTGCGCTAACACGCGTGTGTGAACGCTTCACACGTAGTGCAATAGCTCTTAAAAACACCCTTTTAGCTTGGATTTTTTTACTCATGCTCTCGCACTTTTTACGCTCTTGTGCTAATCTTTTTTTTCTATAAGCGAGGGAGGCAAACGAGCATGTAGGTTACCTGATGGGAAGTAATTTAATCACCACCGCCCATAAACACAAGCATCTCAAGAAGAGTTGTCGGTGCGTTGCCGGCCAATTAGGGAAATGTAAGCTCTTTTCTTGATGGCACCCACTGAAAGACTTTAGAACCTATTGCACTAAGTGAGTACGTATTGCAATTGAAGTTCAATCTCACGTGTGAGTCGATTTCGTTCAAAATTATATGCAAGAGTTCAGCTGTCCAAAAGAAAAAGACAGTATAAAGTCCAACGCACATACTTATGCGCTTTTTGGTCGACAGTATTTACCACTACACCCAAACCGCATCTCTCGAGTGAATTACCTATACAGTCAAGTAGATTCGCAAGTAATGGCAGTAAATAGTCCTTGAGGCAGGACGGTCCCAGCCGGTCAAGTTATCGGGCGGAAATGTCACTTGCGCCGCGTGGAGTCGTCACTTCGCGCCCTCGCGCTATCGCCAATACTATAATGAATAGCATGGGAATAAAGGGCCCCACCCTACTCAATCTTCAGTTGGATAACTAACTGCAAATTTTAGATCTACCGTCGAACAACAAAGTCAAACAGTGTCTGAAGTGCTTTTTTCCTACCCTATTAGTTAGCTCTTTAGTACATTTTTACTTGCTCAGCTTGAAGTCAAGCCGGCCTTATTCTATCGCCACGCCATCAACTACAGGAAGAATCAAAAAGCAAAAATACTAGGTTAATCCCAGCGATCATAACGCTCCCGAATCGATTCCGCTCCGAGCGAGCGTTTACGAAAAACCTGGTTGAGTACCATAATTAACCGGTATTTTTCGAACCGTTCCTAAACCCTGCGCCGTCAAAACAAAAGTACCTAACAGGGATTAAATTGTTAGGATAAAATGTACTAAGTAATGCCAAGTAAAAGGGATTGAATAAATAAAGCAAAGATTTATTTTCAAAACAACATTATGAACATCTTTAGGTATAGTATTTTTTGCGGTAAACTTCGCTACTAAACTAATTATCCAATTGTTTCCTTTCATTCACGCGAGTACTAATAATAAGGTATTCCATATAAAGGCACCACAGGGACAGAAATACCAGAACTGGCATTGACGAATGCGAAGTCAAAATGGTAAAAACTATGTGTAATTAATGACTCGACGACCTGTCTCGACTTCCTTTTTCCTATAAAGGAGAGTCCAGTCTTTCTGGCTTGTTGATTTATTTCCCACGTAAAACAAAGCGTATTCGAATATACGAGTACAATAGTGGCAGCACCATCCTGACTGGAAGAAAAACAACAATAAATTTCATTTCCCTTCCTTTCAGGATTAGGCACTTTCTTTTTACGTAAACAAGAATCTTTTATTGCTATTTGACTAAATTATGACAGGATCCGAGAAGGGCCGGGAAAGTACTTGACGAGTGCGAGATTGCGCGTCTTGAAAACGGTGCGGTGTATTTGTTATTTTGTATGGCCACAAAACGAAGCGAGATTAATTGTTTGAAAATTCACAATAACTTGTCTACGTAACGATGTACCAACAGATGTGTCACATGGTGTCACGAGTTTCGTTCCTTGTTTAAGATGTACTTGTGTAGAAAACTAGAGAACCCCCCCTTTTTTAAGAGCTCAAATAAAAAAACTCAGTTTGAAGCCGCAAATATTAGAAGCAAGCCTCGAGCACCAGGGCCCGGTTAGTTAGGTTGCGTTATGAATATTGTTGCTCGTCATTTATCTTGCTTCGGACATGCATTTAATTGTTCGCCATAACAAAGAAATCTTGATCGTGAAACCTTTTGATTAACAAAACACTTGGCACAGCCCGTGAACGATTTACAAATAATGGTAATTGAATTAATATAATTTACATCGTATCAATTCAATTGAATCGAGCGGCGCCATGTTTATCGATTATGTTTATGGTAAACAAATGAATGGGAGAGATTCAATTCAAAGTCACCCACTGCATGGGTTGCCTGAAGGGAATTTGATACTCACTGGTTTCTTAACGGGCTCTTTATAGTTTATGTCATTTGTCAACTTGACACTGCTGGGGTTATAAAGGCAGATGTCCCCTATGCATGCATGTGTAATGTACCAGTACGTCATCGTAAATTTACGCTTTTCTATGAAACACGAGTTACAAATACATTATTCGTTGCGGGTGGAAGTTTGACAGCGATAGCAGAACGCTATTAAAAAGCTATACTCTAAAGACTAAAGCACTAAGTTAAAATGAAACCCATAAACATAAAAGGTATTCTACTTGATCACATCACATTTATCAAATAAAACATTCCAATAATAAATGGGAATAACAGTTCTCCGCAGGCAACGCAAGCACGCAAACCTTTTAATGCGGTCCCCTCATAATAATAATAATTCTAAATTATCACCATGACTGTCATCACTGTTCCCGCTGTGTCATTACGAGAAGCAAATAGAAATAAGTCGGTCGATAATCTGTTCGTTTGTGGGGCGTAATGCGTTAATACCCAGTATGCCAGTGTCGCGGTACTCCGCGGTCCTGTCTCATTCAAATGCCCTGTAGGCCGAATAGGCCCAAGTATATAACCTCAGCGGGATACGGATGTTCTACGAGAGTTTCTGACTACTGTGACATAATCTACTTGCACTACAACTCGATTGTAAACAACGATTGTATACGCATAGAGACAATAGGACACTTAGTAGCGCCATGCCATCAACTATTGGGATAACCACTTGTAGCAGTGAAAATAAGCAAGGAATGTTCCGCAGTGGGACTACTGAAGGGTTTATTGTAAGTTTTTTTCCTGTACCTAACTGTTAGCACAAAGCAGAGGGAAAACAGAAATCGAATCGAATTAAAATTATTGACATAATGCTATGTACGTCTACAACTAATCATACCTAATCACTAACATTATTGTGACATTGTAATACCCTTACAGGTGGCCATGCCTGCCTACATTCGAGTTCATTGATTTAATATAACGATGAATGAAGAAATATGAGCTCCCGCTTATATCTTGAGCCTGGAGGCTAGGAGTAGGAGGGAGGCGCCGGGCGCCGTCGCCCACGGTCCCAGCGACAGTACTTGTGACCTCCAGGACCACCTTTCCCTTTACGCTTAAATGGGTCGTCACGCCGCCCGTTTTCTTATCTGATTACTCTTATAACTATCATTCTATTAGTCTAACCCATTAAAGCAAGACGGGAAGCTTTTTGTAAAACGTCCCGAGGTAGACCTTAATGAGAATTGATTCAATTTCGTCGAGATTTCGCTTTAAATAAAAGCAGCGCTACTTTTGTCCCAACCTACACCCTTTTTAAGGTCCGTTGTGAGGGTCATAACTCACAATATCAAGAGGCATCCAGATAAAAATAGATTCTGTGGGCGTCGATAGACAATTTTACCATCAATAAAATTGTGAAACGCTTTCTTAAATCGTCGTACAGGTTTTGTGTTCCAATAAAAAATAAAATGACCAGCATAAAATTTACGCCGAGTAAATAAAAATAAATAACCGTCCGTGGGACTGTGGGTGGACCTGTAGACGGGGGCATTGCCTAGGGTTGAAAGAAATATCTGAAGACTGTAGTCTTGCGCGTGGGCGTTTAATAAACGGATCAAGGCACTGTTGGGAGCGAGGGAAGTCTTTAGCACCTACGTAATTCATTTTGTTTTGCAATTTCGTTCGCGTCTCCGGGCTCGGGTGACTTGAGATAAGCCGAGTTAGAATTAACACTGACGGACGTGCCTTTATTTTTTACTGAATTCCTGAGCCAGCCGAAACAATTTGCTTAAATTATAAACAAGAATCTTATTGGATAAAGTTTCGTGGACTCAAGAGCTCTGCGGGAACCACAATCAGGCCTCCGGCGAATACTTTGAGTCTGTTTCCTCAGTTAAAAGTTATATAAATTGCGGAAAGTTTAAGAGCAACATATAAACTAGGCTAAGCAAGTTGCAACAAAACAAACAGGGGCAGGGTGTCTGTGGATGTAATTTAAGACCGTTTAATCGCGAAGCCTTTGTCAACTTAATTGCCGTTTGGTCGAGGTGATGAAGGGAGGATTAGTGAATTGAGTGTGATAATAACCAGTAAAACCTACTAAGCAAGTATTAGTTAGACCTAAACCTTGACACTATAAAAAACATACTATCGTTAAATATTTAGTTGTCAATTCTTAGAAAATATCATCTATCACGTGTCTTTAAGAGGTGTTTATATAAGTATTTTGTGATCTTATTAAGAACTTATCCTGCTCTTAATATATACATATGTGAGAAGAGAAACTCACCTTTTTAGAACGTGGTTGTATTGACAAATATTGACCTAATTAATTAAATTGCGTTCCTCGAACTAGGGCAGCAATGACATAGCGTAAATGAAAAATTAAAACACGCAAGGGATGCCACAACACGAAACATTGTTTACTCTGGTAATAATAATAAATGATTATCATCGAGTAAAATGACGACTGCGATCGTTGAAATTTCGAAATGAACTACTGAAAATAAATACTGCCCATAATTGAAATAAGCCTTGTTTAAATCTCCATTTTTCATGAAATTTATTAGGACGGGTCGTTGTCTGACGACGAAAATTCTCCGCCAAAAGATTTCGTACTTAGTTATGACTAAGGCTTTAAAGGTTATATAATTAGTTATTTAGGCTTGAATTCTATATTTTCAAGGCTTGTTACTTTGAATTTAAATTATTAGCATCAAATATGGTCGCTACATAAGGCAGGCCCAGCGTATTAATCTAGGGTGGTTCTGTGCAGTGTACAGGGATCATTCTTCAGAATCTTTGTTAGATCAGAAGTTGTTAAATTTAACACCTATTATTATGTCCCACAGCTGGGTAAAGGCCTTCCGCCTTTTCTCAACTTGTCCCAGTTTAGATAGCGCTCCTGCTAAACCTACAGAACCGCGTCTAAGGCATTCCGCCATCACCTTTTCCATCGCAGGGATGCCAATCCCACCTGCCATCGTGTATGCACTTGCGGTTTCACCCCGACATCGGCAATGCCACTTCTGTAGCGCAGTTCTGTGTTCCTTTCCCTATCGGTTCTTCGGACACCTATGCTTCATTGCTTTGTCTTTCTTGCCTAATATATCAGTCTATTCTTGATGTACAGATTGTATATACATATGAAACCTCGTTAAACGTCGCTTCACACGGTCTTCACTGAGCGTATCGAAGCGTCCCGCCGACTCCCTTGAGAACCGCGGCTCAATCACAACTTTCGATCAAAAGCCGCCGCAGAACAAAGATATCGCGATCATAGGCGACCTGTTACGCGACAAATTGACGAGTTCCGCTCATTCTGAAGTAGACTTTATTACTAAATCAAAACGTCAGTGTATAGAAAGTAAATAAAAGGAAGTAGGTACAGCGAGATTTCCCATGACGTAACTCCTGGGAAATTGTAATTTATGTTCTGTATGAACCACCTATTTACCTTTGACTTCACGGTCCTTAAATTAAATTAAAACCAACATTTCGATAACTTTATTTATTTAGGTACTTTAGTACCTCATGAAAAAACGAAACGGGATTTTTTTCCGTGCGGATTTGAATTATCCACCACACTTTACAAGGAAAATCTCTTTACAAAAATTAAATACCTGACTTACTTTGTGTAAAAAGTTTGTGCTGCGTTCGTATTTTCCAGCATGTAAAATTTTCCTCATTTAATACCAAAAAGGATTCCACGTAGTATTTATTTTATAAGATACACAAGTAGTTTACAAAGCGAGTCCCGCGCGTGTGGCCGCAAGATGAGCCAGGCTCTAGTGGTGGAGGGGGGGTCCTCATTCCTTACCTAATGTGGAAGACAATGCCGGCCTCAAGGACCACGTGAAAGTTATTTCGGGAGTGGACTGGATGCCGCGACTAGTTTCTTTCGGGACCCGTGGTGTTTTAATTAATGTCGGAGACAAAGTGGCTGCTTCGATATGAGAGCAAAATCTTTCTAAAATTATTAATACAAATATACCTACTTAGTATTATTTTGTGTTGCAGTGTGTTTGTAAATAGAATAGACGGCGAAACCTTAAAATGCCGTAACTAAAATAGGTTGTTACGCGTATTGCAGACGGTTGCGGGAAGAATCTATTATTACAACGGGTCCGAAATGGAATGCGTTAGCCAACTTTGTAAATTAAATTCAGAAACGTCAATCCGATATTCACCCTTAAGAATTTTGCGTTGAAATCGAGTTTGAAATTTCGCAATTTACTTTTTGGAAAATTTACACACCTTACTTACATTTTAGGAAATTTGGTACGCTTTGGTTACACGCTTTCCAATTTTTTTGTAGCAACCATGTAAAATCCACGCAAATCGTTATGTAGGAATAGAAAACGACTCTGTTAGAGCGTATCGCTAATCCAGATTATATCTAACTTTTACAAAGTATCGTTTATTGCTTTTTAATTGTCAATAATACGGAATAGTGTGACTGTGGATAATGAGCGAGACCGAAATAGCCACCCGAGCTGAACGATTACCTCAAGTCCAAGTATTATCCGTTGTGAAACGGATCAAGTGCTTATGGAGGCTTACAATACGACTTAACTGTCTTGTTAACTGCGGTTGGATTTATAGAACGCCAAGAACTCCATTAGGAGTCTGTTTTGTATGATACCCCGCGAGCCTGGTTTAGCTGTGTTAAGTAACAAGTAACAACAAGTACAACACCTAACATCAATCAAAATTCCCCGCGCATCTACGTTCAATTTGGCAGAGTACCTATGACTTATTCAATTGGAAGAAATCCCAACGTAGCATACCGGAAAATTAGCAGCTTATAAATTTTGCCGTGAGCTCTGCAAAATTATTCGTTCAAAAGTTCCCCCGTGAAAAGATGTTTGCTTTCGTAAAGTTCGGAGAACACGTATCAACGATAAATTTACGACACACCGCGGCTGCAACCGGGTAACTTTTAAGACTCTCGTAATAGCAGATTTTATTTGAAATTAACTTGACAAGAGTGTCATCGCTATGGCAAACGTCAGGCTTTGTAACTACTTAATTTATGTAAAACTCGGTGCTTGGTTTAAAGATGTACAATGTTAGGGCCGGTCCACATCACCACGGTGCCGGTGTTTGGGTGTGAATTGTTGATTTCAAAGCAACGAACATAACATATCTGTATAAGCATAACGTGCATCGTCTAACATAGTTAAGTTTTGTCAGTCTAAACCGTTTATAATAATAGGAAATCTAATGGGTAGGTACTAGGAACACATGAGAATGTAAAGTTGTATTAAAAATGAAAACCCCTACTGCACGAGGACGCTTCATCGGACGTAGCGTGAAATGAACATCATCCGCGCAGGCTGCGGCGGCCAATGCTCCAGTTCGCCCCCCTACTGCCCCCACAACGCAGAATTACAGGACGTCACTTAGTGCAGTCGTTTTAAAGGCAATAGGGGCGTGAGTGTTATGCAGCTATTATGGTGATTAGGCCTGCCGAGTTGAGAAGCATTCTAAAGTAACCACTAGTTTAAAAAATCTACTTTTTACCAAATCATCATTTAACAAACTATCATTTTACAAACTTTCATTTCGCAAAAATGAAATTGTGCTTTAACCATTACATATTACATAAGTTACATGGGCTTATTAAATAGGGTAGGTTAGGTTAGGTTAGACTTATGAACTCAAAAAAATAAAAAAATATGGCGGGAAGTAAGTACTTCTTTGCGAATTGAAAGTTTGTAAAATGATATAGTTTGTCAAAATGATGAAAAAACATTAGTGAACCTAAAAATTCATGTGGTGGTGGGATTTTGTGGACGTGAAATCCTGCCATTAAGCCATGCAAATTAAATTAAGTACATTGTGTAAACTGAAATTTGGGGTATCTTTAGCGTTTCAAAAAAGTTCTGAACAAGCTTACTGCACCTGACACACGTACGGACTAGGTAGGTACTCCAAGCTAAAATCGGATGTCGCCGTTTAGGTATGTAAAAGTACTTACTATTCATAAATGGTAAAGTTGAGTAGCCTATCAAATATTTATTAAAATAGTCAAATCATGATTGAATCACCGCAATTAACTTTATATTTTAGGTAAAAGGTTCTTATATCACATTTTTATATAGCGAGACTCCGCAAATACTGAAAATAATAAGACAAGCGTCCCTCACAATATTTTCAATAGCCCGCAAATACAATGGTGGTTCATTACGCTTGCGGCCCGACTTGGTAAGTACTACGGCTCTGTTCAGTACTACCTACGTGTTTTCGATACGAATACTAATCATTAATCAACTACTACTAATTAAATGAACCTAAGCCGCTTTCTTAATTAATGTGTATGTGCAATGCAAGGTAGATTATGCGATGCGTCGGTGAAGGTGAGTAGAAATAAAGTTTAAGAAATCAAACAAAAATTTCAATAGAAAGTAGTGCTCCTGAGATCCTAGGGATAGTGATTATAAGCTCTCAAACTCAGAAACACACATCACATTATACACTTTACTTGTAAACAATTATTTATGATGTTATAAAAATTATTCTTCAAAGCTTTTTCCACCGGTCGTAAGAGAAAAGCACGCAAAAGTTGATACAAATGTTCTCCTCTAATCAGCGCGTCCCTTTAGAAAACAGTCCCGACCTCGAGAAAAATCGGTTAAGCTTGTTTATTTTTTTCAGCCGTTCTTTCATCATCCTATTCCTACAGCGTTAATTTGTAATCTGATTCAAGTAGAGTGAAGAAGCTTTAAACATCAAAATCTGCTTGTAAATAGGTACAGTCGCGAACCGGGATTGTAGAGCCACTTACCCAATTTTCTAATTTGGCCGTGTAATGCAAATCGAATAGCTGTCAGCCAGTCGGTGACATCGGTTATTGAATACACGGCTAAATTACGAACAATGACAAGAGGCTCAACAATCCCCGTGACTGTACAATATTCACAATATTTTTGCACCTGGCAATATCGCAATGACCATAAAACTATAAAAGGTAAGCACAAATTAACTTAATCGTATCGTTAACGGGCAGCAATAATAAAGTCAATAAAAACAAATACGTTCGGAATGTTCCCGATAATGAAGACCGAAGGTAGAGCGCCAAACGCGGTTCCGTGACGTAACGATCATAATTCAGTCTCTGGCCACGATTATAGCTACATCCGCGGACTTTTTTAGCCTTTTTCATAATTTCCTGCGGATACACAGCTCGCCACAAATTTCCTTACACGATCGTTCACATTATGATTATATATCTAGAATTTATTTATGACTGTGTTGTGGTTGCACATACGGGGATAAATAATGATAAACGCAAAAGAGAGTTTGATTGCCTGTTTGTGTGACGCCTTTAAGCCGTTGAAACAATTTGAATGAAATTTGGTATGGAAAAAGCTAATTCAAAGCAAATGACAAAAAATTCAATTAATCTCAGAGAAATCGACAAACAAAAATATCTAAGCATATAAATCATATACCACTGGACCCCGGGACTTGACGTTTGGAGGGAATATTCCTTGTGTTCCCTGGATTGCAATCCCGAAGAATTTTTTGAAAATCTACCCCCAATGAGAAGAAATAGGGAACAGTAACCGGTAAGCTAATTCTACGAGTACGAAGTTGCGTGCCGTACCTACTATAGCTTTTAATACTATTAATAGCTCTAATTTTATTTAGGTCTTGCTATAAAATGCGCAAAGTGGCCTATAAGGAAATAGAGTGACTCCGCTGCCAATGCGCTGTGCGCTGCAGTGGCTGCGCGTGCGCCGTAAATCTCCTGTTATCTAATTGGCCGAACAAAAACCGGCGCGTGCCGTCGGAAATAGACACCATAGAGCTACGTCTCACTCTAAACTGGAGTTTACGGTCTACAGGGTGTTTGTGGTTAAAGTTATTACACCGTCTGTTCAATCAAACACTCGTTTTATTTTGACCACACGCTAAGCAGCGTGTTTTGTTTTTAACGATTAACTAACAGTTGGAATAGGGCGGGAAGTTGTGTGGTAATTCTATAGAGTTTGAAGTCTATGGGCTATTTCGATTTATAGATGTTACGTCTGGAAGAAATTGCTCGTTAGACTAATGAATAGCACTAAATTTGTTGACTGCCGTCGCACTTAGTTAACACGATCAAATAAACGTCGAGGATTATGATTATGATTCATGTGACTGAAAAAGTTAAAAAATATTCTGGACTTACAAATTACAAACATTTGCACGCGAGTTAGTGTTCTACACACTTCACGGTCTGTAGCCAAATAACTGTAAGGAAAGAAACAGTCCTATTCCAGGCCCACAAAGATGTTTAAACAAACTGCAATACAAACTTAACACAGGATAATAAATACATTATTAAATATGTTAAATTAGCAAGTATTTACCCATTTAATTATTTCTCCCAAAGAGTTGCCATCGTCAAGGCTTTCTACGATCACAAGTCCTGTGTAATCCAGGAGCTGACAAGGATAAATTATTGTGACCCGCTTAGGTAGGCCTAGATACGTTAATCTGGGGCCCTGACGTGTAAGTAGACAATTTAATAAGTTCAACACTAAACGCTGTGTTTTAGACGAATTATTAGAATCAGTACAAACAACCGGTTCCAAACCGCAACTTTGTAAAAAAATCACCCAAAATGCACCAAGAATTGACTAAATGGGCCAAATTGGAACGTTGTCACATTATTTATACAATCTACATACAAATTTATCTCTTTAAAACAGTAGGGAGTCTTATAAACGAGTATCATTGAACATAATCAGGTCAGACGCATAATGCCGCAATTTATGGACGCAATACGCCCTAGACGCAAAATGTCCTAGTCGCAAAACGACTTAGACGCAAAATGTCCTAGACGCAAAATGTCCTAGACGCAAAATGTCCTAGACGCAAAATGTCCTAGACACAAAATGTCCTAGACGCAAAATGTCCTAGCGGCAAAATGACACACATGCATATCCGGTTAAATAACACATGTTAGTTTTGCAGCAGGCCCGGAGGGCCAAACCACCTAGAAATAGGAGCTCCGCGACGTCGATTCTGTTAATCTACATATTGTGTCGTTTAGGACATTATGCGTTTAGGTCATTCTGCGTTTAGGACATTATGCGTTTAGGTCATTCTGCGTTTTAAACATTTTCCAGATTTAGGGCATTATGCGTCAAGAGCACATAATCAAGGTTCGATTCAACAACTCAATTCCACAAAGATCGCTCACGCTTTGAAATAATGTCATCTGATCAGGTTAACATTCATTCATAGAAGATTCACACAACAAAATCAATGCTTTATAAATAAGAACCTGCCATAATAGAGATACAAGAGTGTTGAATTATTCAAATAGCATTATCAAACACGTCATGTACTCAAGATTGTCACACGCCCAGCTCACTTTAGCTCATGTAATCCATTCTAATTTTCCTAATCTAGACCATTGCCATTTGACCTAGAAAATAGAGCACAAACAAGCCAATTACGTTCTTGGAATGTTATTAAATTATTCCACGTGTTGCTGTTCACTTTATTTGACATTAGAAAGGTTATTTTATCTTTGGATATAGCTTATTGTACCTTCAATATAAAAAGTCATTTCAAAGACGTCTAGGACTAATCAGGGCCAATTTAATTTCGATACAATTCGAATTAAATATCGGTTAGCTAATACGAAACTATTTTATTTACATTTTTATCCTATAATTTGATATTTATAATCTTGTAATAGAGTTTAGATTGGCTAATTTCTTGTAACGGAAGAGGGACAAGCAAGATGCACGATCCAAATTAAACAATACTACAATAATACTCTTAAATCCAAGGAAAGGAAGGATATTGTCAAGTTATCGATAGAAAGGATTATAGAAATTTCATGCGCAGAACTAGAAAGTTATATAATAATATGTGTTTACAGACCACCATTGGCTGATTTTTGCACATTTGAATCTACTATGGAACATGTGTTAAAATTAGCATGTAATAGCCAGAAGCATATTATAGTTTGTGGAGATTTTAATATTAACTTACTTGAAACGTCAAATAATACCACTAGGTTACTAAGTTTATTTAAATCTTTTAATTTAGGTAATCTGTTCCTTGAACCTACACGGATAGGTATTAGTAGTGCAACCTGCTTAGATAATATGTTTTGTAATTGTGAATGTTTGGGTAAAGAAATATTTAATTGTTTTAATTCTGACCATAGTGGTCAGAAGGCTTCTTTCATCAATGATTTTTATCAAAAATCTCAGACAATAACATACCGACCTATAACTAATAATCGTATGGAATTATTCAAAAATAAAGTTCAAAGTAATCTTTCAGTGTTACCTTTCTTACAGAATGAGTGTAATAGTATTTATAAAGACTTGTTTGGCGTAATTTTGCATCAATTTAATAACAATTTTAAAATGAAAACTATTACTAGGTCGAAAACCAAATTTAGTGAATGGGCTACTGCAGGCATTCATAAAAGTAGAAATAGGCTTTATGACCTATATAGAGAGAGGGAGGATAATAAGAACGCTGACTTTCTAAATTATGTTAAGAATTATTCGAGGACTTTTAAGCAAGTTTGTTTAACTGCTAAGGCAAATTTTCTTAGTCTTAAACTCAAATCATCTGACAATAAGGTAAAAACTATATGGAATATTATAAATAGAGAAACGGGAAAATCAAAAACTCGTGATAATCAAATCACACTAAACACAGGTGACAAACAAATCACGTCAAATAAAGACGTCGCCTTAGCTTTCGAACATTATTTTTCCAACATAGCCATTAATACTACGAAATGTCTTAAATCATCCGCGGTTGAAGCTAAATCATTACTTTGCACTAATGTCAGTAAATGTAATATAAACTTTGAATTCATCCCCATTGATTCAGATTCAATAGTCAAGGTATTTAAATCACTTAGTTTAAAAAAGACGGAGGATTTGTGGGGCACATCAGTTAAAGTAGTCTTTCATATCATAGATGTAATTGCACCCCATCTAGCATTAATTTACAATAATTGCATATCAGAGGGGATCTTTCCAGATCTCATGAAATATAGCAAAGTCATACCTCTTTTTAAATCGGGCGAGTTAAGTGATTTAACGAACTTCCGTCCCATTTCCATACTACCAGTTCTAAGTAAAGTCTTTGAGAAATTAATGCTGAATGATATGTTAGGTCACTTTAATAGAAATAAACTACTTAGCAATAACCAGTTCGGCTTTACCAGAGGTCGATCAACAATTGATGCGGCATCTGTACTCGTTAAATATATATATAACAGTTGGGAGACATCTTGCGATGCAGTAGGAATATTTTGTGATCTTTCTAAAGCATTTGATTGCGTAGATCACGCGACCCTTATTTTAAAATTAGAACATTATGGATTGTCCAATAAAGCTTTAAATCTTATGTCTTCTTATCTAAGTGATAGAACTCAAACAGTTGTTGTAAACAAAACGCAATCTGTTGGAGCTACAGTAAAAATAGGAGTGCCTCAAGGCTCTATTTTAGGTCCTTTTTTATTTTTGGTTTATATAAATGACTTACCACCAACAGTACATAAACTTTGTGACATTGTACTTTTTGCTGATGATACTTCACTTATTTTCAAGGTAGATAGAAAATCCGTAGACTACAGTAGGATAAACGCCACACTAGATAAAGTACTTAATTGGTTTACTACCAACAATTTGCTACTAAATGCTAAGAAAACTAAATGTGTTAGGTTCGCTTTGCCTAATGTTAAATCGGTAGATTCAAGTATTTTTCTAAATGACGAGTGTCTGCAAATGGTAGATAAGGCAGTTTTCCTAGGCATAACAATAGATCAAAAATTGCAATGGAGTCCCCATATAGCTGTACTGGCAGGTAAACTAAGTTCGGCCGCTTACGCCGTTAGGAAAATTAGACAACTAACTAATGTTGAGACAGCTCGCTTAGTTTATTATACTTATTTCCATAGTGTTATGTCGTACGGTATTCTGGTTTGGGGTAAGGCAGCTGACATACAAACTATATTTGTGATACAAAAAAGGGCCATTCGTTCTATTTACAACTTAAATTCACGTGACTCCTTAAGAGAACTTTTTAAAGAAATTAATATCTTAACTGTAGCGTCTCAATTTATTTATGAGAATATTATTTATGTTATTAAGAATTTAGATTTGTTCACCAAAAATTCTGATATACATAATTTAAATACTAGAAATAAAAATAAAATCGCTATTCGAAAATTCCGTGTCCGTAAAGTATATAAATCATTTGTTGGTCAATGCATTCATTTCTATAATAAATTACCTGACGTAGTTTTAAAGTTACCCTTTTCAGCACTTAAAAATTACTTGAAAAAGTCGTTAATGTCTAAAGCGTATTATAGGGTCGAGGATTATCTAGCAGACAAAAATGCATGGCCTAAACTCGAAACTTAGTCAATAATAATTTGTTCAAATGTAAAACCTTTATCTTGTCTAGGGGACACTGTTGATGTAGGAAAACATGTCGAAACTTTGTTTATTATTTATTTTTTTGTTTTTGCCTTTTTCTCCGTCTATATCTCTCCTAATATTTTTGCCATGTTTTCCTGCTGAACTACGCATGATATTTGATATTATATTTAAATTAATATTTATAGCTTTATATAATACTAGACTAAGTTGTATCATTGTAATAAGAAATATGGTTAAAAAAATGACTGACTGCTGAGTTTCTTGCGGCGTTTCTTCTCGGCAGTGGTCTCCTCTTGGGAAGCGCTGGTAGACTCCTGACGTGTAAAAGTGCCCGTGCGGCCTACTTACTAAATAAATGTCTTTTATCTTTTTATCTTTTTTATCAATTGCGCCCGCGTCCGCAAATTAGATGAAGCATTTAACTCGCGATATAACCTTTCAGATGGCAAAAAAACCAAGCTTGATTAAGTTAAAAACAACTACTATGAACTTTATTAAAGTTAGCAGAACTAAGGGATGAAATTTTATATATAGTTAAGTATAAGAGTTAGGATGTTTAGATGTTTAATAATTAATCACACAGAAAGTTCATAACTTTGAAGACGTTACGCTATGTTAGTCCCGGAAATTTAGATTTGTTACCACAGAGTATACCTCTGGCCTGTCATTGTTACAGAAGTAATAATGTTAATTACGTCCTTCGCGGACGAAATAGCACCTCCCTATTTCATAAATTACCCTTCTAACAAAGGTCATTATTTTGCTTTGGTTTAGCCCATCTTTCTTCTATATCAGCGGTCGGCAACAGGCGGCCCGCGGGCCGCTTGCGGCCCGCAAGCCCTTTACTTGCGGCCCGCGAGTCTTCCTGGCAATTTTTTTTGTAAGGGTCTTTGTATTCAGGATTTTTTGTAATAATTTCTCACAAAAGTTGAAATCCTTAGCATGCGTAATTGCGACTGTAGATATCGCCAACCACGAAGATATTCGTAGTCGGGCAGGACGAGAGATTTATTTGTAAGTATTTTTTAATAAGGCGCTTTTTGCACAAAAATGTATATTAGAATTCGTCCTTATTGACTACTGACAAAGTGGTAACTTTTGTCAGTAAAGTCATAAACAGTGATCGGAAATAAGTGAGCTAATTTACCTAAACTTGATGCATGTTCATTCAATAATGTATTCCCATCTCACTCACGCATGAATGAATATGCGTCAAGTTTAGGTAAATTAGCTCACCTATTTCCAATCACTGGTCATAAATTATTAACATGTGCGGCCCGCGTCAATTTCGTTAGCTACTATGTGGCCCTTGGCTGCTAAAAGGTTGCCGACCCCTGTTCTATATCATAGTCGTATGTAGTAATCGTATTGTTACGACGTTATGAGTTATGACACCTCTTAATAAAGCACCTCTTACTAAAACTAATTCTAGTGCGCTAGGTATTGCTTGCTATACTGTGGCGGAGCACATACGATCTCACTATATTGGATCACTTACTGGCTATGGCCACCTTTGGCCTTTACAATATACATAAATGTTTTAAAAAACAAAAAAACCGCCTTCAAAAACGCAAAAAATAACTTCTACTACTAGGTACTTAGTAGTAGGTACCTATCCTATTAGGTTAGTCCAACTGAAGTCGGCTTTTTGTTGAAAATATTGTGGTCGCCGACTTCAGTCAGACTAACCTAATAGGATAGGTACCTACTACTAAGTACCTAGTAGTAGAAGTTATTTTTTGCGTTTTTGAAGGCGGTTTTTTTGTTTTTTAAAACATTTATTTTATTTTACACTTTTTAGTGATCATAATAAGCTTATGTAGTCCCACTTCTTAGTTGATATATGAAACTTTAAGACATTTCAAGCTCGCCGCAAGCAACGCCGCGGGAAAATCATAGTCATTTTAAAACAATTAAATGTGCTTCGTTGTAGTCGCTCAACTATCTTAATCGAGATATCTTATCGCCACCCTTGAAATCGGTACCGTTGAGGAGTTCCGGTGGCCATCTGTGGTCTTCATCATCAGTTCCGCTTCAACAAGTGACACTTTCTGAATGCAAATGCTACACTTGTTACTAAAAATACTAAAATCGCTATATGTTTGCATACAATATTTGAGGAGTTCCCTCAATTCCTCACTGATCCCTTCATCAGATTCAGATTTGCTGACAATAGGACCACCTCGGAAGTATACTCTATCAAACCAAAAAAGAATTTTTAAAATCGGTCCACAATTGGCGGAGTAATCGGTGAACATACATAAAAAAAAAAAAAAAAAAAAAAAAAAAATACATACAGTGGAACGTATAACCTCCTCCTTTTTTGAAGTCGGTTAAAAATTAGTGCGCTAACTCACCTACTGCTCTGCAATTTGTATAATGTAACTCTATTCCCTGCTTAAGAAGAGTGTAAGCAGTGAACACGTTATCGCGAAGCCAGATTGGGCTAAGAGAATGTTGAATAGAGGCTCAGCATAGTTTAAAAGAACCCTGCGTTCAAATGTAGTTGATGACTTTTCCTTTCCTACGTCTGAATTAAAACTACGAGGCTCGCCGCAGCACAGAGTAATATTCGCTGGAGCCTGGAGACCCCCTTTGTGCCTCAATCGCAACTATTCAAAGCATGCTTTTTGCTCCGTCGTTGTGGCGCGCACTATCATTAAGCAGACAGTATGGTGATTACTGGGGATATAATTGGTTAGAAATTAAGAGCATAGCATTTTTAGACATAACTAAGATTGGAATAACGTTGTGTGCAATTAAAAATGGCGAAGTATGAAATATCACATGCATGCAAACGCAGTCCTTTGCCTAGAACTGGGACACTAATAGGTTTAAATATTGTTGCTGGTTGCTTGCTTGAGCTTGAATTATTTCGGATATGTATTATAGAGGTCCAATTTGTAATATTCTTTAGACAGCCAACGAAGTTGCGTATAATGTAAGCTAAACAAAAAAGGACCTTGATTTGTTAGGTATATTATATTGTATTACTAGCTTAAACAATTATTTATTACCTAAAATGTATACTCAGAAATAATATCAATTTAATGTAATTTTAGTGACGAGAAATTAACATAAATTGGTCTAAGTTAAGAAGTCTAAAATTTAAAGGTATGTTTTTTAAAAATCCACAATAAGAGCAGTATTTAAGGGGAGGCAGATAAAAGGGGGTGGTAGGGGGTAGATAGTTCGCGGGAAGTCTGGGTACCTCATTGCGACTGTCTGAGCGGTAAGACAGTTCAGACAAGAGCATCGGAGACAATGTAAGATGGAGTCTGCATCAGGTTTTCAGGATTCAGTGGAGCTGAGATATTTTATTCAAATTTTATGACGCTGGAATTTGGTTAGAGTTTCTTGCTAAAGTAAAGTAATTTTGACTTGTGTAGGTATTTTATGACGCGTTGTCGTTAACCTACACAAGTAAAAAGCGAACTGAAGCTACAAATCCTTACAGTCTGTGAGCATTTAGAAGATGCTTCGGTTTTGTAGCTCTCTCACTCGCTCTTAATAAGATCGTATGAGAGCGCGTGAGAGACAAGTACAAACCCGAAGCATCTTCTAAGTGCTATCGCAGTATCAATAATAATCCATTATTATAAATGAGTAAATAACTCCGTTTGTTACGCTTACACGGCTAAAGCGCTGAACCGATTTCGTTGAAATTTGATATGACGATAGCTTGAGTCCCAAGGAAAGGACGTAGAGCTTTTTTATTCCAGGAATATTGGACAGTTCCCGAGGGAAAAGCGATAAACTACTTCTACGCCGGCAACAGCTAGTAATATTATAAATGTGAAAGTGTGTTTGTTCCGTCTTCACTGCTTAACGCCTAAACGGATCAACGTGAAATTTAGTACAGAGTTAGTTCACAACCCGGAGACGTACAATATGACATGTACTTTTTATTTCGGGAAATCGAATAGTGCCTAAGAAAATAGCGATAAACAACTTAACTTCTAGGTAAGAGAACATAAAATTAAAGAGGATAGGTTTTAAAGTTTGTATTGTAAGCAAATGATTCATTACAAGTTTATGTAGCGTACAGTTAACATAATCTCAGTTAACTTTGTGCAAACCACAAACTAATTACACATAACTTTAATGCTCCACAGAAGACTTAGTATCTATCACTTCTTGTCTGTTGGTAAATAAACATAAATTTAACTGGCACTGATGTTGCTTGCTGCAGGATTTTATTGATGATTTTTATCTAGAGACTATTTACAGAGTTTCTAACGGAACCATGCATGTATCGGATGAATAAAATATGCATGGGCCACGTAATACTGATACTGGCACGTATTAAATGGATTTCGATGGGTAGTTAATGGATTCTATTATAACCTACGCCCGCAACTACATACGCGTAGAATCCATTTCCCGCTACTCTCCCTATTTTAACGCTAATAGGCGCTATGACGCTAAACCCTTCTTAGTACACCTCTAGGATACCTATTCAAGGAATATTTCCTTGGACCAGCGGTTTCGGCTGTACGTTGATCCATTCAGCCAGTCAATTTCTTCTTTAATCAGGACAGGCACCAGTAATGAACACTTCACTCTTAATTCAAATTTCATACGTTCCTAAATTGATTGATGCAAAACAAATGAATAACCCTTATCTTCTGTAAAATAAGAATCAAGTGTCCATTATTGGTGCCTTGTTCATTACTGGTTCCATCACCCTACATATAGATTTAGGGAGTAGAGGGATTGTTTAATTATTGCAAAACTCAATAATTAAACTAAATAATCTGGTATACCTGCTTTAAAAGTAGGGACTAAAGCATCAGATTCATGATAACATAGTCCCTATTTACTATTTGAACCGTAGAAAAGCAGTTTCATAATAGTTGCATGCAACCTTTTAGGTTAGAGACGTTTTGTAGACAAAGGAACGTAGAAGTTTCTAGAGCCATATCCAATACCTTTTACATAAAGGCAGCAGTTATCGCGGCGGATGCAAGGAAAATGCGCATTTATTATTAACCATACATACAAGGTAAATAAAGCAACAGCGCATATTTGAGTCCGCATTCAAAGCAGCTTATTCTGCGTCCATTCGGAGCGCGAAATGGGTCAAAACTAAAAGTGGGTTGGATGTCCTGGTAACCCGGTGACCTATGTTACGTGGGTTGTGGTTCACACATCCGCAAGCCTTCTCGCGGAAACCAATTAATTCTACAAGTGTCTGAATAAGATTTGGAATTGACTTTCGAAAACAACCAAAGTCTTAATCCCTGTGGAACAAAGCGAATCAATTAAGCAAAAAAATATATACCTAAGGTTGAGTACAAAAAATGTTTTGCACTTTTGCATCTTATCCCATTGAAATAAGCATATCTTTTGCCTCAACTGTAGGTACATATTTTTATAGCAAACTGACGCATCTGGTGTTAAAATTGTGTTCTTTGAGTTCCATAATGGACCCAATACCAATGTGTTGCCAAACCTGACTATTAAGATAAAATGCCTCTATGGTTACAATACAACACTTAAAACACGAATGGAAAACATAAGACAGGGGTGACAGTGCCACCCTTTCACAAATAATCGGCTTGAAGTTCTAAGTGGCCCCATACACGGTACGATCCGTCGGTTCAGACTGAAATCGAGCGATGGATTGTACGTGTGTGGCAATATCGAATCAAAATTTCAATAGATATCGTCACGATATCGTTTCAGATCGATCGTAACGACGAATCGTTCCGTATATGGCGGCCTTAAAACCGCTATTGAATCTCGTTATAATTTTGTAAGACGTCGCTTAGCAACGAAGGTTGTGCATTACACATTTTTCTTTATTTTGTGTAAAAAAAATTCACTGGTTTACTTAACATTACTCCAAGTACAAAATATCGCATTATACTAATTAGAATAGGACGTTTTAGATATGCACCGCGCCCCGTTTATGCACGAAAGTTCCGCCGTTAGCAGTAGCATGAGGGATGCGGCAAACGTGCCGCTTTCAATTTATTGCACGACATTACGTTTTCAATTACAAAGTTCATGGAATTAAAAAAAGGGGGGATTGGCTCCGAAGAAATGATTCGGGAAATTTAAAAACAACTCATTTGTTACAGATAGGTCATTTAAGAAGATTGTGAAGCTAAAAATTTCCATACAAAATGCGATGTTTCTCTCCCCTTAAACCTAGTTCGATTTTAACGATTTTTGAATATGTTGTAGATATCATGAAAAATATTTCTTAGAATGAAACTAATTTAAAAAATCAAAAACAGAAACGTACCTACAGACCTAGTTCTTTATAATAACTATTACATACTCAAACATCGTGGATATCGGACTTGATTCAGGGGGTGAGTTTGATTCAGTATTTATATTAAGTACACACATGTATATTTTCATTCACCTTAACGATCCATTATTCGTGGCAGCTCTTGTAAAACAATTCCTATACAGGGTGTCCCAAAAGTACCACGCCACAGTGACACCGGAGGTAGGTCAGCTCAAGAGGAACCTAACCAGCCTAACATGACCTCATTAAAATGACTTTAGTTTTTTCAAATTGCTAGACCAATTGCAAATTAAAATTAAATTGGTCTAGCAATTTGAAAAAAATAAAGTCTTTTGGGACACCCTGTACATATCAGAAGTTTGATACCCCTAAAACTAGTAATTGACTTCGGTACGTCCTACAATTAGCCAGAACACTAGAATGTAATAAACCTTTCTTTATGGGCCAGCTGTTTATTTCATTACTTTACTCTAGATATACATATAACAGTTAGTTAGTTCAGTTGAACTGAAGCAGCCTACTGGGCTACTGGCTCGGTGGAAGCGCGCTCTTATCAAAGAGCTTGTCACGGATTCCGCAATGAACGAGTCTGGTTTATGCAAGGTTATTTTTAAATCGGTTGTACAGTCAAAGTCAAAAATACAAGTTCCCAAAACCCCAAAAATATCTACACACCCCTATGCCTCTAACAATAAGGTCTATGTATACATATATTTGACGCAATTGCTGTGTAGATATTAATGCTGATGACATACTATACCTACAACTTACATATGTTTGGGGTAGTTTTTCAAATTGAAAACATTTATTCAGTAAAGCTATATCAGAGCTCATTTTTACTCTAATTAATCTACTAGCGCTTCGGACAGAAGAATTGCTGAGAAGCGTCATAACTCATAACTATTCATACACGGTCGCGTTGTTGTAAGAGGTCCAATTTGACACCTGTCTACGGAGTACAAAATATAATCTCAAACATGCCTCCAAAGGTTTTGTACTAAGGTGACAGCTGCCATTTTGGCTCTTAGAATGGCTCAACTAGCAGGTTTATAATGTATTTTTTTGCGTAAAAGTCTTCAGCAGTCCCTACAAAAATATTAATTATTAAAATAATTTATCTTAAAGTTTCACAAAGGCCCTTACTTAGAAGTAATAATCGCGGTTCGGTTGCGAGGGTTTAAATTGGTTGGGCAACTAAACTAATCGACCAACAAGTTTACGCAATAGTGCAGAGTCAGCGCACTTGTGAGCGAACTGGGTCGTGGATACCCAAGAGCCGGCCCTTAGACGGGCTAGGGAAGTTCAATTAAAGTGAGTTGACAAAACAATGAGTCAGTTTAAATAGTTTTGGGGGATGCTATAAGTCGGACCTGAAGCATCTGATCACAATGCCGTTACGTAGGAGTAGCTTCTAAATAAATACATTTTTTTAGTTTAATAGCAAAATTTTATCGAAAAAATCATAGCTGAGTCGTTTTCAAAAAAAATGTACATAGTTAAGGGCTTTAATTAAAACAAAACTTAATTGATTCCTTTGTGTAACGAAAGTTACCCATATAGTTTGTATGACGAACTTTCGTTACACAAAGGATGCCGATCGTGATTTTGTTTTCATTAAGCCTTTAATTATGTACAATATTTTTGAAAACGACTCAGCTAGGTTTTTTGAAAATCAGTAGAGGTGTAATTATCTTCTTTTGAAGCATGGGTCGCAAATACCTCGGAAGTTTGCAGAGCAAAGTTGCATTATTGCAACACGAGAGGTAATTTAGGATCTTATGAACTCGGAAAAATGCGGTGTAGAGAGAACAACCATTGACATAAAATAAAAGTTATACGAATAACAAATGAGTTAAAATTTCTCGAACACGACGTCCAGCAATACAAAGTCAGAGCACCACACCATAATCATATCCCTATTGTCACTAATTAACATTAAATTGTTAAAGTAAATCCAGGTGCGGGTCCGCCGTACAATCGTCACGCAACACAAAGCAAATACGTAATGATCCGTTTAACACCCCACGCAGGATGACGCCAGCACGCGTAGGTTAAAAAAACTGGGATTGACAGGGACAGGGTAAGGACGTGTTAAAAACCGGGCCCTAAGTTAAAGGCTTAAGGTCGCGGATAAGCTAACGCCTTTTAATGTTTTAGGAGGTTGACTCTTTTTATGCTAATCAAAATAAAAGGGATATATGAATTTATCAAAAAAAAATGCTGTGCGTTAGTAAGAGCATCTCGAGTCCGAATGAGGTTTTTAGGAAAAGAAAAAACAAATGGAGAATTGGAAAACTCTTGAACAACCAAAACATTGTAATTTGGACAGGACGTCTGTCGGGTCAGCCAGTGACAAATAAAAGTTAAAAACTAACGGCCGCGCTCAGTCAGTTACTGCCGCACTCAGAGACGTCAATTAAATTTAATGCTTGATTAAAGTAGCTGCTGTCACTTTCTTTGCTATAGCAAGGGAATAAGACAAGGTGTTATTAAACAAGCATTAAATTTAATTGACGTCTCTGAGTGCGGCAGTAAATGACGATTAAGTAGTTCGTTAGTGACGATATTTCATACGCAAGTTTGAAAAAGGCACGAGTTAATTGTCGCTAAAAATATCTCGGCGATTAAGGTTGCATTCGACCTGGAATAAGGTCTTATAGCTAGATTAAACGCCAAATTTGTATAGACTATCTCGGAGTAAGTCTTATTCCAAGTTTGGTGAAATGCGTCCTTAACCTTACTGCCTCTGGCTACTTGAGTATGATATGATGCACCCTAACCTCATGTACATTTCTCCGTGACAGAGTGAGAAAAGGCTAAACTTGCTTGACACGCGGCTCTCCTACATACCAACAAATTAGTTACCTATCCCTAATTTTCAGAACTCTTAACAGTCTGGAATATGTATACAAGTTTGTGGTTTTGTACACAACGCCCTGCCTTCACTAGAACCTCACAATTAAGATTGAATCCCGGGCTGTCTGAGAAAGAAACTGGGGCACACTCGAGCCTAGCTCTCCGGAGTACTCTCGCGGCCATTATGCCTGGCCAGCAGTTTAGGGTTAACGAACCCGAGTGTCGCCGTGGGTGATTTGAGCTAAGCTTTATTTATGGACCCGTTTTTAGGTTTGTGTAAACATGGCGTGATTTTTAATGGGAACTAAGTTTGGACGTTTGGTAATCAATTACTTAAAGTGTTGTTGTGCTTTGAGTGAATGAGGTTTTAAATTTAGCGTTGTTTATGTATCCGGGACGAAAAAGGCGAATTGTGCATTGTGCAACTAATACACTCAAAATGAGAGCCAACCAAGAGAGATTTTCTTTTAGTTACAAAAATAATAAAATAGTTATGATATTAGTTATATCAACCAAAAGTGATAATAGTAACAGCAAGTTCTATAGTGATTCAACTAACTCTTAGTTGATAAAAAAAATAAAAAATATCTAAATATCTACTAGCGCTTTGGACAAGACCACCATTGCGTAGACGAAGCGCCGTAAGAAACTCCAGCAGCAGTTCATTTTTTCAATAACAAAATACCTACAATAATACTTAAAAAGTAAATATTTCTACTTACTTAGATCTAACGTCTAGTTAGGCTCGTATGGAATCAAGATGCTCACGCACAACAGTCACAATAACGTCAGAAGCCACGTTTTTTTTCAGTGTATTGGAGTTATTAAAGTTTCGAATATTTTGACAATTTCTACACAATTTGCTGCTACTTTCACTTTAAAATTTTGCTCGCTGTCAATTTTGGCTGTACTTGTGCATTTAAAAACTGTTGTTAAAATACTGTCTGATCCGATAACCTACTTTTGTATTCCAAACTAAGCTTTACTTCCGCTGACTAACTGTCCAAATGTTTAAAGCACACTTACTCATATTTTAATTTTGTTAAAAGGTTTAGTATCTAATAAGGTATTAAATACTAATCATATGAGCACCATGTCAAAGGCGCCGCACAAAATCACTGAACACATTAATATACATAAATGGAACGAAGATATCGTACAAAATACCACTAAATGCCTTCAATTAACCCCTGTGATTAATATGCAATGAACGAATAAATTAACATCTACAACTAATCTTAAGGCACCTAATTCCCACGTCATTAGCAAGTGCTTCTATAAACCCAATTAAATCCTTTACAGCAAAACGTCGTAAAGCTCAAACAAATCTTATACACTTACCACTTTTGATTAAGCTTGCTAGAATGGACCGGTACGTATGGTTGCTTCTCTCTGTCGTTCTTTGTGCTAGGTTATAGCAACAGAAAGAGAGAAAACACGCGTCAGGTGTACCATAATTAGGTCTGATGTATTCCTTTGGCACCGTTCGACCGTATGTATGTTTCCTTTAGGGGACGGCAGGCGGAATGACAAACAGCCATTGTCTATTGTCCAAGTAATTTGGATCCTTTAGCCCTTACAAGTGTCTTCAAACTATGGACAGTTAGTTGTCCGTCAGTAACTTCGCAAGTGTACTTAACTTCATGAGTCAGCTAAAGGATAACTGTACAATTAAAAAACGTTTTTTTTATGTTATGGAGACGGGTAAATGAGCGCACAGGCCACCTGATGTTAAGTGGGATCTGTGACCCAAAAACTATGTTAAAGAGTTTAAAATCGAACCGATTTTATTTAACAAATATATAATTATAAACACAAAAAGAAATGAAATCTTTCAGCTCGTTCCGGTGCAAGAATGAGAGAGTCACAATCAAAAAAATTTTTTTTACCAAAAATTTACCTAAATGTATATTTGCAGCAAAAAAAATGGGAGGTGTATGATGATATACTAGCAGGTTTAACATTTATACTGATAACCTAATCTCCGTAACAGGAATGTATAAAATAAAAGTTTACCCTCTTAGGTATTTTTTCCATATTTTCCTTGCGGCTCATATCTATCACACCTGTGATAAATTCAGTGCTTGGGAACGGTTCGAAAAATACAGGTTAATTATGGTTCTTAACCTGGATTTTCGTAAACGCTCGCTCGGAGCGGAGTCGATTCACGAGCGTTATGATCGCTGGGATTAACCTGGTATTTATGGTTTTGGTTCTTCCTGCAGTTGGATGGCGTGGCGACTAAAATGATAAGGCCGCCTGGACTTCAAGCTGAGCAAGTGAAAATGTAACTAAAGGTCTAGCTAATATGGTAGGAAAGACGAGAAAACCATGGCAGTGCGAACAAATTAGCAAGCGAGTAGGAACAGTTTTATTTTGCTCTTATATCAGAATCTCATGTTCAAGCGGAATCGAAAAGAAAATGGAGTTTGTGAAGAGCTGGTTAAAAAAATTAACCAGGTTTCCAAGCCCTGTATACGGTTACCAAACCCTTTAAAATATGTCTAACGTCATAAAAATTATGAAGACATTTCAAAAGACAATTTAGACAACCGTGACCTCCAAACGTCAGCAAAACCCTTCCATATCGAATACACCAAGTGTTTCCATTGAAAATAGCGTCATCCTTTATTCAACCTAAGATCCGTTTTCATTCCTCCGGCGATATACAATAATTTGATAGGTTGAACAGTACAATCGACATGTGACGTCACGGAACGTTTGAAACCCTCGTCAAAGACAACGCACCTGCTTGAAGATAGCGTCCCGTCGAGAAGTTACGGCTGATTCATCATTCGGATATCTGTGGAAGAAATCATTTATTTAGTATATATTTCAGGTGAACAGCTTTGATCAAATAGGTACGAGTAGTTGAGGTTGTGACTAAAGGGCATTGGGTAACTTTGTATGAATGAACATAAGTAGGTACATATTTAATTGTCATAATTTTTTCGCGGTCGGATGGCTTTCTTATAATGGTGTAGAGGACCCCAAAATACACAAATATATATATATATATATAATTTCAATCCCTTGTCGTCAAAGAACAACATGACCGAGCCGCAAATAATAAAAAAGTTTCTTCGGTTCAGGATTTCCTATGGTTCACTGTGGTCTTTCTAGTTTCCTAACCTTCTATTACTGGGTTATTCAAAATGACTACGTATGTCGTATGTTATGTTAACATATATAGCGGGTCTCAAATAAGGTTCTATATTCCGTCAAATATTTACATAAATGCCCTAAAGCAAACTAGGTGCAACTCTCATAATATCATGTGATCAAGCCATAATCATAATATCGTCAAACCATTGTAAATATTACAATAGCGACTGCTAACATCAATATATCCCTAACTTATACCTACGTCTATTAAGGGGTTTTTAGGTATGTCGATACTAGAAATAGCAATTTCGAACATGATCATTTCCCCTCCGATTCCCGCCACCGGAACCAGGTCAACCTCGAGGAAATATTCGCGAAATGCAACGTATTTCCCACAATATTAAATTTCTTGCTTTTAGATAGATCGACAACGTCATAAATTCATAATATTTATTAGAGATGCTTTTTTGCTATAATATAAGCTAAACGTAATACAAGAAATCAACTTTCGAAAAAAGAATAATAAAACGGTTTTAATATGATGATGGTTAATAATTATAAATATTACATGTGCTATTATGGGCATTTTCGATACGTCCGCGAGATTCATAGCAATGATTACGTGATTAGTGATTACTAATAACTGTATGGATTATTACGTAAAATGTCATTATGTATCTATAGCCATAACAGGCAATAACGCGTTAAATTCCGAACCCAAAAAAGGTATCAGTTTCGTATTAATACATCACATTTTTCAAAATTTATTAAGGACATATTTATTTAGTTTATTTAGTCTAAAGTCTAATACAATGCAAGCTTAAACACGACTGTATTTTATGATATTATCGCCTACGTAATATATACTTTAAATCCGCCATTTAGATTTGCAATAATTTTAGCATATGACACTTAACTAGTGGTTAAGACGAATCTAACCACGTACTTATAATTTATTAAAATCGGTTAAGCCGTTTAGTAGTTACGAGGGAACAGAGTCGGACATACAAACAGGTCAAATACATAACCCTCCTTTTGGGCTTTGCCGCAGTTGGGTAAAAACAACACTATTCATAACTTTGTTATTCTTCTTCTTCAGCGCATATGCGCCCACCATTGGGCATACGCCTCTCCAATTTCCCTCCACTGTTATTATTTAGAGTAAATTAAAGTTCACATAAATAAACACATAGGGATATTTCCAAAAATAATGGAAATGCGACAGACTGCAACCGCAATAAATTAATCATTGGGAATACACCTAGCTAGTTAAAAACGCATTACAAATAACATTAGTCAAAAATATTATAATTTAGCCAACGCGTTTCCTTATTGGTATAGTAGCTCAAGCAACGAAGCAAACTCAGGGGAAATAATTCGTGTATAAGCGAATTTTGGCATAGTTGTAGGGAATGGTGTTTTAAACCACATACTAAAAGTACTGACGGGTGGGGGTGGAGCGTTCGGGTGGGGGGGGGGTCTAAAGGTCCCTTTTTTTAGTTTTTCGTAAATAACTCGTAAACGGTGGCCCATAGCAAAAAGTTTTTTATTACATGATTAATCTGCATAAAATTCTGTACAAAAAAGTTTTAGCCATTGTTTCTCTGGGATCAATATTTAATGAGATATGGAGGGAAGAATGATTCCCGAAAGGCCATAATCGGGTTTCCATTGTAAGTCGGCCCTTATATCAAATGGGCTCGGGCTTTTTTTGTGGGTGTCTCTTATAGTGAAGATTATTTATGCTGAGTATCAACATCTTAATTGTGACAGTTCTCGACTTATAATTTTTTTAAGATTTTTTTAAAATTTCCTGTTTTTCGGGATGTATTCAAGCGATTTGGTTCAAACTTTGGGATGATGTTCTTTTTATAGATTTGCATCGCCTCCCAAAAAACAAATACTAGTTATCATATAAAAAAAATAAAATGAAGACCAAATAAAAAATAAACATTATTTTTTATGTGGTTGTGAAATAGTGACACCTCTAGATTTTTTTCTCAGAATAGACCATACATTGGCACTACTACTTGCCAAAATAACAAAATTTTCCAGGCGGTACTTCCTATCAAAAATCAGCAATATGTGTGGACAAACCCAAAGCAATAAGGCAAAATCAGGGGAAAAAACTCGTTTATAAGCGAATTTTAGCATAGTTTTAGAGGACGCCGGTGCTTTAAACGGGACTCCTTTGACACGCATAATTTTTTTACGCATAATGTATCATTACGCATAGAATCGTTTTTTGCGTAAAAACCATTATGCACTTGACCGGTTTTCAGTTTTTTTTTGTTTTTTTAGTGTTAGTACTATGTACATAATAATCATGCCAAATTTGTCGCTTGTCTGTTTTACCATCGTTTGTAATGAAATGTTTTTTTTATCTTAATTTTGTATTGAATAATACAAACTGACAATGTCCTAAACAAAGCAAGAAGGACGAAGGTCTTCGATCATTGAGTGCGAGCGGGCTTTGCCGCTCCTATTTACACTCCCTGCAAAGAACTTTGTCGCAGTATATTATACTTCCATGTATAAACTAAAGTCGCACAATTTCACACTGAACGAATTTTACGATTTAGATGTTAGTGCGTAAAGTATAGTAGGTACTTACTAGGTAGATGTAAGTGTCCAATTAGTTTTTACTTCTAAAGTTGAATAGGTAATTAAGAATAGTTAGTGTACATCGGTATTTAATTTTTTACATGATTAATTTTTAGTACTGGGTGGTCGAAAAATAATTATTGTACCTGTTTAATTTTTACATGGTTAATTTTCGGTACTGGGTGGTTAAAAAATAACTTAACCTAACCAAGCCTATTTGGATTCTGTATGGTCAAGAAAAACACTCTCTTTCGCATTTATGATATTACTAGGATTAGGATTTTTATTTTTATTTATATACCTGCCATACTTAAAGAAATGTAAGTTTGTTTTTTATTGTCCATCTTCTTCCTTCCATATCTCATTAAATGTTGATCCCAGTAAAAATGTGTAAATATCTTTTTTGTAGAGAATTTTATGCAGATTATTTATGTGATGGAACATTTTTTGCTATGGGCCACCGTTTACGAGTTATTTAAGAAAAACTAAAAAAAGGGACCTTTACACCCCCCCCTACCCGTTAGCTTCTACCCCACCCATCAGTACTTTTAGTATGTGGCTTAAAACACCATCCCCTACAACTATGCCAAAATTCGCTTATTCACGAGTTTATTGAATACAGAAAAAAAAAATGCATCTTTTTTATTTGGTCTTTATTTTCTTTTTTTTATTTGATAACTAGTATTTGTTTTTTGGGAGGCGATGCAAATCTATAAAAAGAACATCATCCCAAAGTTTGAACCAAATCGCTTGAATACATCCCGAAAAAAAGGAAATTTAAAAAAAAACTTAAAAAAATCATAAGTCGCGAACTGTCACAATTAAGATGTTGATACTCAGCATAAATAATTTTCACTATAAGAGGCACTCACAAAAAAAACCCGAGCTCATTTGATATAAGGTCCGACTTACAATGGAAACCCGATTATGGCCTTTCGGGAATCATTCTTCCCTCCATATCTCATTAAATATTGATCCCAGAGAAACAATGTAAAAAACTTTTTTGTACAGAATTTTATGCAGATTAATCATGTAATGGAAAACTTTTTGCTATGGGCCACCGTTTACGAGTTATTTACGAAAAACTAAAAAAAGGGACCTTTAGACCCCCCCCCCACCCGAACGCTCCACCCCCACCCGTCAGTACTTTTAGTATGTGGTTTAAAACACCATTCCCTACAACTATGCCAAAATTCGCTTATACACGAATTATTTCCCCCGAGAGGCAGTATTTGGTCTTCGTTGCTCGAACTATAGTGCACCGGAAAATGACAGGTCCCGTAATACTCGAGACGCATGATAGTATTTTTGTTTCGCTACTCAGAGGTTTTTGAACTTCGCGATGCGCGTGACAATCATCTAAAATAGTTTCATTTAAATATAAAACAGATGGCGCTTCGAGCGCGGAAGCGGTGGCGTCACAGCGGATTAGAGTACCGGCAAATCCGGTCATGCATTTTTATGGACAATTCTATCCGGGGACCAAAATTTATGACTGTCCTGGACGTAAAATGATCGTGAATTTAGATTCAGTGATTAAAGGTGTTGATGTATCACATTCTTTACGGGAACAGCAGATAACTTGCTACTGTAAAGAAATAATATCAAGGGAATACAGTTAAGTAATAAAAATATATAGAGGGAAAATGAAATTAAGCAAGTTTTTGTTGCAGACTATTTTTGTAGTCATCAGCATCGAGATTATCGAGACTATTCGAGAGTTACAAGATGACTAGGTTATACTTGATAGGAATATGAATATGTCTACGTTACGTTTAGCCGAGGCCGAGATCTTGTTGCCATTTTCTGACTCCCATCAGATTAGCTCATAAATACCATATTTGGCGTTATCTATGAAAAGGAACCTTATTTTCGATGGCGCCTCCGCCATTATTAACGATGCTTCAATATTAATACAACAACGCTTGACACAGTGAGGCGTAAGCGCCATCGACAATAAAGTCCCTTTTCATAGATAACGCCACAAATGTTTCAGTAAGTTCCAATAACGAGAACTGGTTCAAAATTATTATCTATGATTTGGAAAAATATTGACAAGACATGAGAAGAGAATGAGATATCCCTTATTATTAAATAAGGGAACATTTCGGTTTCTATGCTCTCTATAATAGAAACGGTACTTATTGAAAGAGGCTCCCAAAATGCAGGTTGCGTGAGGAGTATTTACGATTTATTGCTAAAGCTTTGCAGGGGGCGACGTCTCGTCCATTACAACCAGTGGCAATATTGAGAAAAATAGGAGGGTAAGAACAGCATTTCCAGAAGACAATAAATATACTTTTATATGATATACATTCCGCTTAGGAGTGAAGACCATCTTCAAATAAAAACAAAGTACTCCAGAAACAAACAACAAAACCCCCCCGGACAAGTTCAAAGAAAATTATAAAATAATAATCAGAAAAACCATTCTATGTCTCGTACCTATTTAAATTCTCGAAAATAATGTGTAATTTATAATATAACAAATAAATTATGTTTATTTACATATTTGGATGTCGAAATTTCAGCGGAAGTTGTATTTATACTTTACCACAGGCCCACATATGTACACTTGGTAAACAAGGCAGGAAAATAAATATGATAGTTTAGTTTATAATAAAATAATTGTTAGCATAAAAAACCCAACTAGGAAATAACGAGCAAGTTAGCCTAATTGGTAGTGACCCTGCCTACGAAAGTGTGACGCTAGCGGTCCCGGGTTCGATCCCTGTTCTCGCCAAATATTTGTCAAAATTAGAGGAACGGGAAGAAGTAACAATTTAATTAACAATGTTGCACAAACTCAAATCTTCCAAAAACTCGCATATAGTTAAACCAAAGGAAAAACAAATGAAGTATTAGAAAACAATTAGAAACGTCAATTTTAAGGTAATAAATAATAATAATAATATATATATAATAAATATATATATATATATATATATATAATATATATATATATATATATATATATATATATATATATAATTATGTGACTTAAAACGTATGAAATACGTCTAGATGTTCTTTTGTGTTCCTCAATTTGTCCCTGAGTGTATAAGTATTTATTTATCTATTACCTAGTCTAGTTTTCACAGTACAAGACTAGAGCTTAGTTTGGGACTAGGTCAATTTGTGTGAGATAGTCCCCGATATTTATTTATTTAACAATGTACAACGCATTTTCATACAACTACAACTTTCGTTCATACGATAAAGAGGATTTTTTTATTTAAAAAAAAACAACCTAATGCCCTTGCATTAAACATATGCGCATCCCACATCCACTCATTAAGCTTTCATCAAGGAAATGGTCATTAAAAAGTGTGGAGCAACGAGCAATTTCCGTTGGTCCCGAGTTCGAAGCCGTGCCAGACTGCAGCGGGTCACGCTACTGCACCAGAAGACTGCGGTTTCGTGACGGGTTCACCCAGAAACTTAAGACTTTCTAGAATATAATTATTCCGAAGTCTAAGAACAACACGACGAGCAAATTGTAAGGTTTAAACGCAATATGAAAACACAGCATAGAATATTAATTTACTAGCAATAGGCAACATTGTTCTAAACTAACAAACAGGAGCCAAATATGACTAGAATTAATATTTCAACACTGTATCCGAGAACCCACTTGACTTAACTTAAAAAAGCCAGACCACTGAAGGGAGAGTTGACTTTAAATTTCTTGAAATACTCTAGCACTTATATTACCCATATGGATTAGATAAGTAGAAAACCACTGGGTTATGGTATGATATACCAAAAATTTGGTCACTAAATGATTTTTCATAACGATTATTACAGAGCCAAGCAATGTGTTCTATTCTTGGCAAGGAGTGGAACGAACTTTAGTCTTATATAGATGCCCTAAGGTGTGTCGTTTAGCTCTTATTTATGATCCAGATCAAATTTCAAATAACTTATTATATGTCAATTACGTTTGCGGCGTTGACGTATTTCATAAGTTCATAAATCAGATCAATTAATCACACCCATAAACTTGATTGTAGGTTTTCATTTGGAACCAGTGCCACGAAATCACTTTAAAGTTACCAACTGTGGGACTCGCATAGACAAAGTGGCTAACTTTGGTTAGTGTAAGCTTACATTGTTTGCTCTAAAACCATCTATCTTAATTAAAACAGTTCCCAAAGACACACATGTAACTGTTACACTTAGATACGAGTACGATACGGTTGTACATAGATAGGTATGTGTTTACGGGTAAGTTTATTTGCATTTAATATCAGCAACAGCTGCCGAGCTATTTCCGATAAGTCTGCATTAATCATTTATTTTGCTAAGGAAAGGTGCTCCTTTGAAATAAGATCTAAAGATACTAACGTAGAATTTATATATTAAAGGTGGTAAGGGCATCTGGGGAAATACGGGTGCTTATTGCACAAAACGCTTTTGCTGTGTGTGTGTAAACAGATGAGTAACTGACGTCATATCTTTTACAAATACCGTCACGTGTGCGTCAATTTTGGTATAAATCGTTGGTTTGATTTCACCACAACGTTCGAACACTGTTCCAGACCTACTTCTTTCATATAAATTTAGTAAGTGCTAAGAGTTTTGGCGATGGCTGCAGCACATGCTGAGCTGAGTCCTATTTGACGTCAGACTACAAAGCAACGTTTCTATATTTGCTCTTAACTTATAATTGTTATGAGTTTAAATTTGCTTTGAGCTTAACAGAAACCGTTCATTTATTAGTTAGAGACTCGATTGTATTGGAGCCAAGTTATTGTTTACACTACAAAGCTTTCAAAGAAAATGTAACATGTATTCTTCGAAGTATACCGTTATGTCTACACCGCAGATACGCGTAGATGTGTTAAAAACCACTCCTTCATATAGATACCGAGTCTTGTACTGATTGTAGCATTTATTATTCTTATTCCAAAGCAACAGAGCTCAAAATAGTACATAATTGTGTTTTTCTTTGAGCATTGCTATCACGATTAGGGCGAGAGTATGTGAATATCATTTGCATAGCGTGTCAGCACGCAAGCTTCCTCTAGCACACTTTACTATTAAGTATAACATCAGTTTCCAATAGTATCTAACCGATCTAATTAGCACGTCAATTAGTACGGGTTTCACAAATTAACTCGCGTACGTATAAAGTCAAAGTTATGGACTGTTTCCCGGTAAAAGACCACACAAAGCGCAGTTTGAACGGATTACTTCCTTTGTTCCCTGACATTTGAGTAATTTCTATAATGTCACGTTTTAACAAGCTTCGCTGACTACTTAATTTCATGTAATGATAGCACATGGAGACGATACACGGGCAGTTTCCAGAAAGTTCGCTAACGAACCATTCTATTGTAAACTCATAGCAACCGCCGCCCCCAAGCTTACACTGTCTTAAAAAAAAAACCGGTCAAGTGCGAGTCGGACTCGCGCACCGAGGGTTCCGTATTGAAGATAATATGCTTAGTAACCGCAAAAGAAAATACTCATTTTGTTATAAGCTTTATTTTCCAGGCAATAAGGTCCATTTTGACTAGCCTACATTTTAATACAGATTTTCTTAGTTTTTTTGTTATTTCTCAAAAACTGTAAATAATGAACACTTCATTTTATTTTTCCCAGAAAATATAAGTAATTATCTATACGTCAGGATTTTTTTCAGAATTTTTGATTAATAAACTTTGGAGATAAGGGGGGGGGAACGGTCATTTTTTGTAAATTTTTGGCTATAAATCAAAAAGTACTTCACAGAAATTTTTCAAAAAAATAGTTTTGAAATGTGCAGATTAAGACCTTTTTATATGACACCCCATTTGCTATAATCGAACCACTTTCATTTTTGAACCCCCCATTCTAGACCCCTTTTCAATTATTAATAAAATTAATTTCATATTTTTTTTACTACAAATAGATGCGGGCAAGCAAGTTGTACAACTATGCCAAATTTCAAGTTGATGGCATTTGTAGTTGCTGAGAAAACCTGCTGTGACATACAGACACACAGACAGACAGACAGACAACGAAGTCTCACCATAAGGGTTCCTTATGTACCATTTTGGTACGGAACCCTAAAAACACGCTGGTGCACCTACCTCCTAATTACTAATAGATATAGATGAATCCAAGAATAACAGTATCACGAATCCACAATAGGGTTTTATTTCGTTTAATATAGTATACAAAACCTGTATCATTAATAATGAACCGTTTTGAAAGAGATCGAACGGCTCAATAGCAAATTGTAGCCTGCCAAAAAAAAGTAATAACACGAGTTATATTCGGACAGTGTCCGCTATCAAGCAAAGTTATGGCAACATTCACTGGTAATTCGATCAGTAATTTGTTGCCCGAGGATATAATTTCTATGAACGAATATGAATAAACGGGACATCCATATCCAATGTCAGCGGTATCAGTGATTCATCCCTGAGAGGGGGTTTAGCGTGCCTACTTCGAATATGGAGTCGACACGCGATTTCGGCTCGAATTTACAACTCCATAAATTACGCCCCAGGATTTGTAGTAACATGTTTTAAGGTTAAAAGTATAGGGGAGAACGTTATAACCCTTATCCAGACTAGTTAATAAATAGGTAGTACCAAATTGTAAGGCTGTGAAACTCGACTATTACTTGTGATCTGTCAATCTGTTTTGAGTTAAAAAGTGAATTGTTTGGGTCAAAAGGTGGGAAAGACACTGGAATAGTCGTTACAAATTATTAGATACAATGTAGTAGGACTAAAAGTTGATAATTCTTGGCTATAACAGAGTAAATGCAGTATTTTCCTGATCTGATGTTTCCTGTTCTCTTTCCCGATTTTTTGATTATAATTTGGTAGAAAGACAACGACGTCTCATAATCCGTTATATGTACCTAGATAAATTAAACATCTGACGCATTTTATTGATAAAACAGTTTCCTTTTAACTTCAAACTCTTTTAATTTTATAGAAACACAGATGTTGCATAATCCGTTATGTGTAACTATAGGTATATTTACATATCTGACGCATTTATAAAACAAAACAATTTCCTGTTAACTTTAAACTCATCGTAATGTTCCATAATTACTCGGCTTATTATCACAAAGTATTTTGCAATTACAGCTTGCCTTTTTCTGTGTTTTCTTTTCAACCAATATTATCTTTTTGTCTTGTTAACGTGCAGACTCTTAAAAATCAATTTTCAAATCACTTATCTTTTCAAAGTCTTGTTTTTTATCACATGCACATGTAATGCTGTTAGAAGCCTTGAGCAATGTTATAAATAAATACTTACCGTTAAAAAAGGTTTAATGGAAATTATATGCCTGGATATTGGTAGTGCAACAGCGTAATAGCAATAAGGTATGGTCGGCTCGTTTGATATCTGATAGTTTATAGGCAAAAACAGGTTTAATTACGTCGAGTCAACAGTTTGCGTAATTACGTCTCGCGCATGATTAATTTTAGTTGAAACTGTTATTAAAGATAATCGGATATCGATCTACCATATTATATCTAAATGAATATTCATGGGACTAGCCGTTTTTCCAGGTTTTTGAAGGCATTTGCGTACTTACAGTAATAACATACAGGAGTAAATGGAACCCGGTTAATACACGTTAAATTCAGTTACCGCTATTTTACCGAAAAAAATGTTCTATTGTCGAATTTTGTATCGACCTTCGCAGGACATTATCATAGCTCTATAAACTATAGAAATCTTAGTTCCATGGTACAGGACCCTACGGTATAAAAACGTACGTAGGTAATCCAAAACCTACTTATTTATTACACGACTGCCCAAAAAACGGAGTGTAATGTTTTCAGGTTTCATGTATGTATGTATCTTACGATTCTTTATTCCACCATAACTTCTAAACGCCTGAGCCAATTGAAATGTGTTTTATAACGTTAGAATCCTTACACCATGCCGGGTGACATAGGATATCTAAACTGTTAAAATTGAATTAACAACAATGGCAAAATGACAATTATTGATGTCAACAAAAAAAAATCTTCTAATTATTACAATATAGTGACCATCTCAAATATATACGAATATAGTAGCATTGAAAACCGGGTTTAATACAATATCAAAAAAAATGCAGTCGGGTTTTTAAAGCTTTTCATTTAGTTATATCTTAACCACTTTAGTTTATGCGATGTCTACATCAAACATTAATTAACAGGACGTTTTTATATGAATAGACTATAAAAGATGTTCATTTCGTCTAAGCTTTTAAATTAAATTTCCCAAATTAACAGTGAATGGGGCAAACAGAAGGGCGTGCAAAAGGCACGGGCGCGGACACTCGGGCCCGTTCGCAGTGATCTCTAGGGCTCTTCAAGGATACGAGGCTCGGGCGCTTTGTTTACGACTTGAACAGCGAATTGGTGGTAGATTAAATTAGATATCTATAGAAATAATAATCGAATGCTAAATGCAGCGTGGATGGACGGATGTTTTTTTTTAAAATTGTAATCGTCTAAAAAACCGTCAGGCTATTGATAAAACAATATCATGGGACAATCTCGCAAAAATCGCTATAGGCTTGAACTGTGGGTACTAGACAACGATATAACCAAGAAAATAATTAATTAGTTCAATATTTATATAATTACTAGCTTCTGCCCGCGACTTCGTTGATTGAGTAATTAACATCCAAACTTTCGCATTTATAATAGCGGCCTGCACACGTAAAGTTCGGACCGCGGGAAAAGCCACGCGCCGTTCCAATCTTCGTTCCGAACCGTACGTGCAAATGCAACTGTAATAGTAAAATAGTAAAAAATGTACGGTGCCGACAAAAATTCGTAATTAACTTGATTTGCAAATAACGCTTTGTGCCAAAGTAAATGTGATGATCTATACGAAATTGCAGCAAAACATCCATTCTTAAGGCAAGATTTTTGGAGTATGTACAGAACCAAACGTTAACGAGCGACGCAGAGCAAACCAAGCGTGGTACACAAGTGTGTACAAAGTCATTCAGTCTGCGTGTTTGTTTGTGTCCGTAAGGGATTTCACGATCAAATGTGCTTCAACCCTACAGCCCAAATTAGGTAGGTTTACATTGAAATCTGCTATTTCTAGTTTTAGTGGGAAGGCGAAGGCAAAAGAGCATCCACGATGGTAAGCGGGATCTGAGATCCATAGACATTTGAATTCTCAAGACTACAATCCCAAGACTGCAAACCTAAGACTGCGAATGCGTTGTCAACCATCAGGACTAAGAAGCTAGTAATTTCATCGGTTGTCTTAGATCAACAGGCGAAAAGTTCACGACCGAGGAAAAGATTCTTGCTTGGCTCTTGGAAACTGTTCAAATCTATGCCCGTCTGTAGGCTATAAACTAGCTCTATAACAAATTCCATGTCTATCGGTTGAGGCGTTTAACCGTGAATAAAGAAAAGACTACAAAATAAGACTACAGCGAATCCAAAAGCAGCTTATGCTTAGAACGTAGGTACACTTAGAAATGGCCAACTGTACATACGCTCTGACCCACTTCGAAGTTATCTATTACCCATACCTATTATTAGGGATCTAATTATTTTTTGTGCAAACACTCTAAACAAACGCACGTGGCGGGGGGTTTTGGGCATGGGGGTCAACGGCCCCACCACGTGCTAACCTCTTTATTACCCTGGCAACATTGTTCAGTCTTAAGTGCCGAGCAATCTTCGGGGTCAGCACCTCGAGAGTAAATATTTACCCTTTAATCGATTTAATATGTAATCGATTATAATGCTTTACGACTTTTATACTTACTATGCGCTGAATCTACAGATTGTAAAAAATATCGAAGCGTGTCGATGACTGCTTTTCAATTTATACGCGAGAAAAACCAAAATGAACAAATCATCGCTTTTTTGTCATCCTATATATACTACGAGGAAATATTATATCAGCACGGTACGTTTTATAACTTGAAGTTACCTCCATTCGTTCCCGCCTGGGTGACCATATCATAAGATTTTTTTCATACATAAAACATACCTACCTAGTAAGAAACGAATACAGTTGTAAATAATATTTAAGTACCGAGAAAAGCTTACAAATATTGCCTAATTGCCTATGTACCATATATTTTTCGCTACAGTTCAGTGGTTGTCATAGCATGTGCACACGCATCTTTACCAACAGTATTTTTTGCGTTGTAAATTGTATGATTTATTTACGTCTATAGATACTATATAAACTGGTACTGTTTAGAAAAGGCAAATTACTAATAATTCAATAACAATAAATAAATTGAAATTTATCCTGCCATAGGTCACAGTATCGCTGCTGTCTAATGTAAATACCTACGCATATTATGGTACGGTGTGTACTGTACAAGGATGTTAGATCCGCCATACACGGACTGCTTTAAGCAGTCGGGAACCGACTGCACTTCGTTGCTATTGGTCGGTTTGCACTTTTTAGAGCATTGAAACTGCAAATCGACCAATAGCAACGAAGTGCAGTCGTTTCCCGACTGCTTAAAGCAGTCCGTGTATGGCGGGTCTTAATGTTCTGTGACCGCAATAATGGAGTCAGCGTTTTTTTTATTATTTTTGGTTAACAGTTTATAAAATTATGTCAACACAACAGGTAAAATACACTGTCAACCCGTTTTGGCATATTACAATTATTATTTAATATTGACAGAATAAACTACTGCATGCATGCAGTTTTAAAACTCAGTTATATGTATGAAACAGACAGAGAGTCGGGGACCAATAAAATATGTAGTTGTAGAATCTTGAGTTTGATCTTGTTGATAGATGAAATCTACAGTCTCGGCCGCCATTACTGTCAAGTAAATAACAGCTATCGAAACGTCGACAATACGATAAGAGGTCAAAGAAGATATGGTTTTTACCGCCTAGAATTTCGGCCCAGAGTCCTAGAGACCTAAGGGTACACTACACGTACACGGTCAGTTGTCGAGGTCGTGTTAGTATTATTAAATATCAAACTTTAACCCTTTATTTGGCGATGTATAATATGTATATTGTGATATACCTACATAGCATAACATTGTATTTTCTCGCTTGTCGCTCAGTGGGTCTCTATTGTTACTGACTAAATAGAAAGGGAGATCCGAGCGACAAACGTCGCGGGCAACTTGTGCTAGCCACTGTCGGCTCCATTACACGGCAGAGTGTACAGTATTCCCTTAAATTATATCTCCACTATCCCGTCATCCCTGGCCGTTAATCTCGCCTAACCGCTGCATCGCTTACAAAGGAAAGTAAAACAATAAAGGTATCCTATCCCGGTTGACGAGCTGATAAGGCCAGTGGCGCACTGATAACAGCTGTCGTCCGGTTAATGACCAAAGATACTAAACAGTCAAACACTGCCACTGGGAGCAGGCAAACATCCTGGATAACTGACAGATTCATTTTTAAATAAGCCGTAAGATTAAAAGCATCCTCGCTTAAGCTGTCTGTTACAAAGATTACTAATTTATGTCGGTGGAGCCACACAATAATGACCCTTATTAAAAGCTTTTATTCATCTTCACCTGCATGTTATCGAAATCGACTGACGTTTGTAACACTTACCACGTTCATAATAATATAATGTCCACGCATTAATGGCATACTGTGGTGTGTAAGGGCTGACATCATGAAGTCATCTTGGGCTTTAGAAATTACATTTCTATGACTTGACGTTTATTTTGACGTGCTTTGAAACTGGCATTTCAATTCAGATAAGTTTATTATTAATACGTCCTCAAGAGCTAATCTAATCAAACAATCGTTCAAAGAGTTCGAATGGTCTCGCGAAGCAGTAGATGCCCATGTAATTATAATGTGCAGTCGGCAATGCTCGTCTCAACACACCAATAAGATAAAATCATAACAATAAAATATGCACACACGATGCGTGAAAATATAATGATAATGTCGTTACACAGCGAGGCGGGTCAGGTCAGCTCTGCCCTTAGTAAAATAACCATAAAAAGCTTTCTCGAAGGTTAAATGTAAGTAGGCTCCGGTCGGAGATTTCCGTGCATGATGCATAGATTTCCAAAGCAGTTGCCGATGATTGATGGCCGATGTCACCACGCTCGTCGAGGCAATTGACTGGGGGGAAAGTCTGGAGGGACTTAATGGGTAATATTAAACATAACAATGGTGGCTGACCGAGTTCTTCGGTAAATACGCTCCGGGTTAAGCAGGTTAATCAGTTTAGCGTGACCGGAGATCTGTGATAGGGTTTTTGTGTCTCCGCTTTCAATGTCAACAGTTTTCTATACCTACATAGCTGTTTATGAAGGCTTGTAAGTTGTTGAATGTTTTAAATCGTTTGAGCATAGAAATCAACGAACTAATACGGGTCTAGGGAAAATTGGGATGAATTAGCAAAAACGAATGAGTAAGGTATAAACAACGAAGTACGGGACTAATAAAGGACTTAACGAAAAACGAGTAAGACCAGCAAAGACATGTCACTAGTCCTTTACCTACTTTGTTGATACATCAGGTTGTGTAATGAATGAGGTTGACCGTCAAATTCTACAATCTGTACGAAATGGACACACTTCAATTGCAATGGTAATGGTATCCACTTCAACAATCTTTACTTTACGATACATTGGATCATCATACGTTTTAAGCACAGCGTCTCGCTTCACGTACCGGTGGCGCAGACATGTCGGCTAACTGCATCTGTCTAGACTGACTTATTACGTGCAATTACCCAAACTGCACAAATGTTTAATGTATGACGTCCGCTGAACCATAACGATCGGTTTTCGCGCCATGACAACCTGTTCAATCTTTCAATAAACTTTTTACTAGCAACAGTTTCGATATGAAACGTTGAAAAGAAAAGTGAGCTCAATCAATTACGTTATGAGACAGCTATCGCAACATCTATTAGAGCGATAGTCTACTTTATAAGTAGCTGCACAATTTAGTACCTTGTCGCTTTAACTCATTTGATAGATTAGTGTAGCAGTTCAAACATGACGTTAAAGTGACAACGCACTAAAGTGTGCAGCTACAAGCCCGACCGCTGCGGTGGAAAGGTTTTCTTATCTTAATTATTAAAGATTAAACTAGCCAGACTTGACCATCAGTTTTAGGCATCATTATAGTACTACGACAGTCAGAGACTGATTGTTAACATTCTAGGTCATGCACGGATCAACATACTCGTAAAGCTGATCGGAATGCACAACGGTACGGAAGCGTTATGGGGTGTCAGAAATTTAATTGTATGAACATCTGGGATGGTCGGTTGTTCCGTCGACACATGCGTCAGCGGTTTCATACAAACACCGCACAACGCTTACCGCAGCGAGCATTGTGCGTTCTTTCTTCATCAAGTGACCAAGCTTAATCTTAAGCTAGTTCGATCGAGCAAGCCAGACAATAACAACGCGATATACATACAAGATGGACATTGTAACGAAAGAAAGAAACCAGTTGCATGTGCTTGCTGTGAAGCCAACGCAGGTCTTCCTTTGAGGCCGGCGTTCGTTGAAAACATGGAAGGACCTACCAAGTAACGAGCAAGTATGTAACAAGTTCTTGACATTAAATATGTTAAGATTGCAAACGGTTTGAAAAATAACCAAAATTGTTTTTTGCTGATGTTACATTAATTTGAATTTTAATTGCGGAGGTTCTTTCCTCCACTTCGCCTCGAATTCTCTTAAACGGCAATTTGCGTGTTCATCGCGTTTGCCGGCACCCACAGGCTATTAAAAGGTTCCACGCCAAACTTGTTAGTTTCTATACAAGATGGACTTTACATTGAAGTTCTTGGGCACAGAATGAAAGAAGCACCGGCTTATTTCGGAGTCTGCGTAGTCATTCCTTTGATGTCCTACGACTGGAGGGTTTTCGGAATTCTGTAGACATTGAAGATGGCCAACAGATGTTGCGTTTCATGTAATGAACAAGTCAAGTGGAATAGTCTAAAATTAAAAATTATTTTGATTAATATACAGTTTATAAGACATTACGGTTTATAATTCTATAAACTTCATTTAAATGATTGTAGAGTTTGTTGTAGGTAGGAAGTATTCAACCAGGATCGAGCGCGAATGAATAGTCAGATTTTGAGCTATTAAAAATCGATTAGCAGCATAAATCAAAACGTTGAGGATATAAAATATGGCGTATAATCTTAGTTATTGTAGCCCTCGAAGCAGGTAGGCGCGTAAAGGTCGGACACTTGTCTTGAGATATTGCAAATGATGGATTTCGTGCAAAAAATACGAATCTGTCACAGCTGTCGTGAACGAGGCGAGTGGCGCGGGACGTGCACCTTGCGCATAATTATATCGATAACCATTTATCGATGAAATTTATACGTTAAGATAAGGCTGCGACCATCTTGCTGTTATTGATGGTTCCTATATTTAAACAGACTCGCCGTTGGGCCCTTGTGCATTTTTCATAAAGCCTAGTATGGGCAAAGCCTCCAGGTCACTTTTCCTTTCCTGGTAAGTATGCGAAAGCGAATCTATCAACGCGTTTGTTGAACAACTAATTTTTTTTTGGTAAATATTATTATTGAATTACCTGGTGACGGATATATTTTTATAGGCTTCTTTTGTTTTTGCTTTAATCATGTTATGAACTTATGAAGCTAGAGGATGCTCGCAACTTCGTACGTGTGGAATTCGTTTCCCGCTACTCCCATTAGGGGATGAATTTTCAAAATCCTTTCTTTGTGCAAAGAAATATTCCTTCCAAATTTCAAGTCCCTTGGTCCAGTGATTTCGACTTCGATCAGTCACCAGTCAGCAAGTTTCTCCTTTTATACACTCTATAGATTATATTTAACGCAAACGAAGTAAGAAATAAATGTTCATAGAGTAAATAGAAAAACGCTTATCAAAAACAGATTCGAAACGGTGATTCATCATAACGCTTCACTAATTTTAATTTGAGGTTCGACGTAAACGTGTCGACATTAGCGTTGAAAAAACAACGTTTTTATTTCCTACTCAAAAAACCTTTCGACGTCCATTGTTAACCACGTCCCTGTCTATCGTTATCATAAGAGCGAGCGGGACGGCGAATGTTAAGAGAATACGGCGCGTGCACACCTGTTCTGTAAGTTGAGGCAGCTGGTCCTTTATTTGGCAATTCGATACCAGTAAATTATAGGCCGTCGACTACCAGAACTGGTAAAAAAGTTAAGCATTATAAAGCGATGCATAAAGATAACTTCTTATATCTTTGCTGTTTGATGATAGTCAGAAGTGGGATGTTGCAAGACTTGCAAGAAACCATGCATTCGCGTGACTAAAAACTGTTATTGTAATGCAGTTTTCCTAGCTTAAAGCTTCGCCATTTTAATTTCTTATGGCCACTTAATCAGCATAACTCGTGTTCGTGCCAGATAATGGCCACCAGACCACACCTAGAGATTCTCACACACGTTATACCCAAACGAGTTTCCACACGATAACTGTTTATTACAATAACATGTCACAAAATCGCTACGTAGTAAGCGCTAGTGCCTCAGGTCGGGTCAGAGTCGTGTCCACTCGCCGTCCCATGCCATTATGGCAGAGATTTTATCGAGTTGAGGCCGTTGCGATTGAGCCCTTTGACGTCGCATTATTAGACTGGCCAGAGGCGAATCATGTCTGGTCATGCTCGTGTGCATTACAGTTATGACCTTTTCACCATGTGCATTAATTAACCTATACGGTAATCATCGGGTTAGGTTAGTTTCGTTTTCGTATTTTAAAGTGGGTTTGACTGTTCTTTGATAAATGCCTCGAGGAAGGTATAGGTCTAGCAAATGGAGCCTTTATAGCTGCTATAAAACGACGATGAGATGATGACAAAAGCCTGCCATAATAGTATTGTTACAGAGATAGTGGAAGATACGTAAGCACGGACTTGTTAAAGTCCTTAAACACTTAAATGTTCATCCTACAAATTTGATAAATGTGAACGTTTGGGGAAACCGTGAGAGTGTTTTGATATTTGGATGATACTGACTCAGTGAAGTTCAAACTGATAGGTGGTACAACTGGTAGGCCATGTTCCAATTTAAACGTAGGATAGTTTTACCGAAAGATTTAATAGGTAGCTGCAGAGAAATTACGACATAAGTTCTCGGGTGCAGATATAAATATACCTTTATACCCAAGTAGCAACATTATGAAGCCGCAACGCACTGAGAACGGAGGCGGCGCGTTCCTATACTAAAAACACCTCCACCTCGCTTTGGGCATGTTTTTATAGCGTTCGCCAAACAGCCGTCGTGGTGCGGCGTGACGGTGGTGTGGCACGTTCTTGGCGTGAAAATAAACAAGGAGTTGTATGCAGACGTGATGATAGCGTGGCACGACGCCAAGAACACGCCAAGAACGCACCACGCCACGCCACGCCGGCTGTTTGGCGAACGCTAGACTGCCCGCACACGGGCTACCGACCACAACCACAAAACTCCACACAACCGGCGACAACCATATGCGGAGAGTCCATATAAAATGTATTAAAACTACAGTAAATAGGTCAGTGGCGCATGGCGAAGTTTTGTGGTTATAGTCGGTGGCCCGTGTGCAGGCAGTCTTCAAGGCTGAGTTTCATTGGTCGGTAGCCCGTATGCTTGTAGCAATCCATTGACGGGTTGTTTTAACATTTTTGGGCCGTGAGCTATTGCAGCGACGCTATGTATCACAAAAAGCATACGGGCGTGCAATATGGAAACGCGCCGCTTCCGCTCGCAGTGCGTTGGCGGTTTTAGTGTCGCTTTCTTTACAACGTCATTAAACGTAACGTAAAACCAGCTGAGATCTCGACGACTTCTCGGAAGTGCCGGATCTGTGTGATGACTGATGATGCATCACCTGTCCCACTTCTCATTAAGTAATGTTATGGCCTACATTCCGTACCGGTTCCGATGACGTCATTATGTGCATTTTGAAATGCAAAGAGGCAGTCTTTCACGCGTCACATTCGTTTATCCTAAAGTACCTACCTAACTTCAATTCTTCCACCCAACTCGAATTTTCAAAATGTCAGATCTTTCCCAAACAGATACGAAATATTGGGTAAAAATTATAAACATACCCTAATTTAAATTTTGCGTTTTGGGATCGCTGTACCAGTAGAGAATCTGGTAGGTATTTTGGGAATGACCGGTTACTGTACTATCATTTTTATTATACCTTATATACTTAGTAGGTCGTTGTTAAATACTTTCCTGTCTTTCCTTTGAGACGATGAAATTAAGTGTGAATAGTTCTAATAAGATCAATCTATAAAGATTTAACGCTACAGATAAATGATAAAATATGGCTTAATTTTGTCGCGACCTAATAAACAATACTGTAAGGGTGATAATAGAATGAATATTTAACACATTTGGTAACAGGTGAGAAATACCTCGGAAGTTCAACGAAACGCAGCATATTATTCTTATGAGTCAGGTAGGAATTTCTCATTAGATGACAAAATACCCTATTTATCATGACAACCATGGTCGTCATTGACTAGTGAGGTTAGGTGCCTAGTTTGTTTTGTTTTGTTTCGGTCGAGTTCCGTTTAGTGACTCACGCGCAGGTTTTTCGTCGTTTTTGTGAACGCGGTTAACAGTGTTCTTTGTTGTCGGTTAGTGAAGGGATGAATAGTCTGATTATGAGGTTTTGCTCATTTTTTTATGAGTCAGCGGATTAAGGAGTGTTAAGAAAAAAAAACTTATGGGGCCTATAAAATCTCAACATGACTATAAAAACTAAAGAGTACGTTGCAAGTTGAATGATGGAAGATTATTGGAAGTTTCACACATTACTTTGAAGTGATGCTAATCGAGTTAGGCAATATGGTTTATTATGTACCTAAGTACAAATCGGAGAAATACTGGAGAAGGGCCGAATTTTAAGTACCCGAAACCGACGTGCGTGCATGTATGAATGTGGAAGAAGCGAAAGAGATCTGTCAAGATCGTAGCAGGTGAAAAAAAACGGTCAAGTGCGAGTCGGACTCGCGCACCGAGGGTTCCGTATTGAAGATAATATGCTTGGTAACCGCAAAAGAAAATACTCATTTTGTTATAAGCTTTATTTTCCAGGCAATAAGGTCGATTTTGACTAGCCTAAATTTTAATACAGATTTTCTTAGTTTTTTTGTTATTTCTCAAAAACTGTAAATAATTAACACTTTATTTTATTTTTCCCAGAAAATATAAGTAATTATCTATACGACAGGATTTTTTTCAGAATTTTTGGTTTATAAACTTCGGAGATAAGGGGGGGGAAACGGTCATTTTTTGTACATGTTTGGCTATAAATCAAAAAGTACATCACAGAAAATTTTCAAAAAAATAGTTTTGAAATGTGCAGATTAAGACCTTTCATATGACACCCCATTTGCTATAATCGAACCACTTTCATTTTTGAACCCCCCATTCTAGACCCCTATTCAATTATTAATAAAATTAATTTCATTTTTTTTTACTACAAATAGATGCGGGCAAGCAAGTTGTACAACTATGCCAAATTTCAAGTTGATAGCATTTGTAGTTGCTGAGAAAACCTGCTGTGACCTACAGACAGACAGACAACGAAGTCTCACCATAAGGGTTCCTTTTGTACCATTTTGGTACGGAACCCTAAAAAGTGGTCTCTGCCTACCCCACTGGTAAACAGGCGTGATTTAATGTATGTATGTATTTATGTACCTAAGTACCTACACATTCTCGAATACCTAGGTAGGATTTTAATTACTTAGGCTTAGGATATCGACTCGTGATGGTTTCAAGCCGGGCGTAGGTACTTACCTAGCTATGAACCAATAACTTTTTCTAACGCTACTACAGGGGTACGTTTTATAAACCTCTCGTATGCTTAGGAGCAGATCTGCTCCCAAAATTTGGATATCTTTTTGTATTTTTTTTAAGCTTATTTTTTCCGACTATATCGTAATCCGAAGAGACTAGAACTTGGTATTTTTTTAACCTCCCGCATACGAAAGGTAAAGCTACAAGTTACAATTTTACAGGTCTAAAACTGGCAACACTGCTCAAATGGCTGGTCGTTATAGGTCGAGGTTGTGTCAAATGGAAACTTGTAACCTGTAAATTGTAATTTGTAGGTTTATAAAACAGGGCCCAATGCTCTAATGGAAAGGGAAAAAACATCGCGAGGTAATTCTGCACATTTGAACAGCTGAGTGCGTAAAGGGTTTACTTACACAAAAGGTACCTACTACTAGGTCGAAGTTTCTCCAAAAGGGCCTAAGTACCTAACAAAACAAACAATTCCCTGAAATTTTGTATATTTAAGAACAAATAACTACCTATAATATTGAAAATTTTAAAACACTAGAGGCACCTAGACACACATTAGACATTAGAGGTACCTAGGTACAGATCGACCTAGGTTAAATTAAGACTAACTTGAACCATCTTCATAGGTAGGTAGGTACTTAATCCTTATAAAACGGGAACTTTACTGTCACTTAACCTTTGTATTTTGACGCATATGGATTCTGTCCACGATTTCCTCTAGTGTTTAACAAATTCTATAAACTAGAGGTACGGAGGGTACCTACCTATCTGTCCCATTTTAAACAAACAATAGGGTTAAAGCTAGGTTTTTTAAGTTATAAACAAAACCTACCGACTAGAGTAAGTAATAGGCATTAGTTTTAGTGATAACTTAACCTACCTACGATCATGAGGTCAATATAGGCCTATCATGAAAAAAAAAACATTACTAGCGCCTAAATTTATTAAAAGATAATTCGTTCTGTTCGTCCAGTTAAAACAAACAACACGAATTTCCAGCAATTTCCACCCCGAGATTGTTCGAGTACCTACCTAGTTATCGGGGTAGAAATTGTAAAAGGTGTATGTGATTCTACAAAGGTGGGTAAAAGTAAGAAAAATATGGATAACATAGGAAAAAACAAGCGTTAAAATTAAAAAAGATGGGTGATATTTAAACGCGCATCCAAAAAACCTGAAACCTAAAAAACTGAACTGCATAGCAAAAAAACTAATGTTCATCAAAAGCGTCGTTTTGTGTGCGATAATTTTTTTGTTGTGCAGTGCAGTATTTTGTCTTGGTGCAGTTTTGATTTTTTTGCTGAAATATAAATATTTGAAAAAAAAATAGAATTTTGGAAATAGGAAATGTACCTAAAATCTGTTTCATGTATTCCCATTTGGATAGTTTTAATCAGCACCGCACTGGTATTAACCAGATTTGGTTGCAACAATAACAAAAATATAGCCCCATGGTAATAAAATGTCGTCTTGTTGTAGTCGCCCGCCAACCCTCGCAATTTTATTGTATTTTTCGTTGCGGGGCGGGTGCGAACGGCCGACCCACGAACGCAAGGGAAAACACGACCCATGCACGAAATAAATCACTCTTTACCTTAGCATAACTTAATAAATTAAAATAAGAACACTTTTTATTCATACATACCCTCGCAAACGAAGAAAATCTCTTAATATTCGTATTGATTTGATCACATGTGTACACAAATAGTTTCAAAAATCCAATACACGTAAATAATAACAAAACACCTGGGCGTAAAACTTACTATAAATAAGGGGAGGGCTTATAGCACCAAACACAATTAATGTAAACCACAGAAAATCATTTGATCGTCATAAACCTTATTTTACTCCTAACAGAAGTGACACAAACAACACAATAACGCCCGGCCAAAGACAGACTGACATATCGAATCGAAATTCAAATCTCAATGACCGAATGAGAACCCAAAAGAATGAACGAGTCTTGGTTGCCAGTAACCGAAGTTTACTTTACAGACCTATCTTCGTAGTCACATTACAATGTCATAGATGGCGCGCTCTATGCACTGCTTTTAGCGTTTTAGCGTCATCTAGCTTCGATGAAAGTATATTTTGAATGATGTTGCCAAGATGAAAAAAGCATATGCTCGTAGGATAGTTTTTGGATGTCATATTATTAAATTGCTTGATAAAGATAAAAGATAAAAGACATTTATTTAGTAAGTTGGCCGCACGGGCACTTTTACACGTCAGGACGCTTTTATAAATAGGCGTACCAGAGGCCTGTTTCACGAAACTACAAATTACAAATTACAAGCGGAAGTCTCTTTCTAACTCCTTTTGCTAATGAAGTCGGTTAAAAAGAGAGTTCCGCTTGTAATTTGTAACTTGTAGCTTCATGAAACGGGTCGCAGGAATACTAAAAAACCTCACCATTTTTCGGTAAAAAAGTAACTGTCTTATCTATGGCAACTCACGTAAGATTAGTTATTCTAGTTTTGACTGAATACTCTCGGTTGCTTACATCAAACAAAGTTTTTTTTGTGTTTATTTTTAGTAAAATTTAAAAACTTTAATAATTAATTTTATTCTAATCCGATACCTTGTATTTGTCTGAAATCATTGGGTAATTTATTTTGTTGATAGGGCAAGAAACTGACAAATTTTTCGGATTGCTTGTAGCTAACTTCAGCTAAGTTGTGTTGTCAGTCAGTGCTGTCTTGTCATTTTCGACATTACAGAAATACGTCAAAAATGGAGGAGGAACGTCTCTTCGACGAAAGAGTTTCTATTCGAGAATCGTCTCGCCCCCTAAAAAAATACGGCAGCACCTGCAATCATATGAAAAGGCACGAAGAATTCATCAAACATATAATGACCAAAGGCGATACATTGCAAGGAATAGCTCTAAAATACGGTGTTACTGTAAGTGCGAAACGGTCCCAATGAAAGTGTTATTATCTCGTTTATTTTTGAGGTCTTGAATGGTTAATTAAGTGATTGTGCTTTCGGTTCGTTTCAGACGGAGAAGATAAGGAGAGCGAACCGTTTGTTTGCTTCGGACAGTTTGTTTTTGAGGGAATATCTATTGATTCCTGTGACGAAAGATTCGCCTTTCTACGAGAGTGGTGAGAGAGTGTTGGAGCCAGCGCGGCCGAACCATCGTGCGTCGATCGCGGGCATGCCCACCAGAGACTTCTCGCCGGGCAGTCCCGACGAGAAAAAGAGTTTCGACGACTTCCTCAACAGAGTGGACTCTTCACTCGCGGACATCAAGAAACACGTCGAAAAGACGAAAGAAAACAGCGAGTAAGTACAATTTTTTCTTCGAAAGTATGTTTTTTATACTTGATTAAATCAGGAAGTTTCATAACTTGTACGCATTAGCAAATAGAAACTGTACCTATTTAAAGTATAATTATAATTAGGGCCTAATTACAATTTAAATATGTTCTAATTATAATTATAGTGTTAGGGAGGGTCTATAATGAAGTTTCTTTGCTAATACAGTAAAAAAAAGTATTTTTTTATTTGTACTATCACAATTTGATAATGTGTTCTTTGTTACGCTGTATATCTTTTAGCTAGTCCACAATATAAATTCAAATAAATCTTACAAACTCCTGAAATATGACATAGGATTGCAAACACAAGCTTGTTTTAAAACTTGTTTAAGCTGGTTTTTACCAATTTAAAATAAAAAATGATAGACAACACACACTCACACACACACAACACATCTCTTTTTCTTGTGGAAAGTGCCTCAAGAGACAAGATTGAAGAACATTCACAACATATTGAGTTGCGGTTTCACGCTAAATAGGCACTCATTTAAGTCGTCGAGTTGCTGAAAAGAGCCCACAACAACCTATATCGAGTTGTGGTGGCATTCAAGTGTATGTTACACCATTAGTTATAGACACCATTTAAAAAAATATGAAAATCTGGTGACATTATTAAGTTATTATACAAATGGCTATATAATTCTGCGTGAATAAATAAAGTTGATGGGAGCATTCACTCTGATATAGAAATGTGTGGAGTTACTGATAAGCATTATTTGATTTTAGGTAGTTGTTTACATAAAACAAGATAATTTTATCTAACTGGCCGGCATTGGCATGTATTGCGATGTATTTGGATACATTGTTTTGTTTTAAATGCAATATGTTTTCATTTTTAATCACTGTTATTAATGGCATTGAGTAAAGTTGTATTGTTTAGTTTAGTTTTTCTTTAATCTAATGAAATATTCTTCAACATTAAATTTGACCCATACCGCCTTTTCTTGCAGTTATACTTATGGTTGGGATCAATAGAAATGTCAAAAGATGTAAAAAATTAAGTGTGTCAATATTTCTGCAAAGGTATAGTTAATAGTTATTTAATCTTAAACAGAATGTAAAAGTAACTATAAAGCCTGTACACCATTAAAAATACCTCATGCAATGTCCAAAAGTACGTGATTATGGTGTAATAATGGTAAATAGGTATGTTTGGTTTTGTTTACATCTTTTGCCGTTTCTATTGAGCCTGACTTTACAATAAATTTGTAGCAGTCAATTAAAGTTGTTTCAATACTTAGTTTACACTGGGGCATGTCTATAGTTTCTTGTGCTTAATTACTTATAAAAGATACCATTGTGTTCAATTTCAACTTTATTTATGGAGAAAATTAGTGCAAAATGATGCTTATTGAATCTTATATTAAAATGTTTGTGGATTGAAATCACTATCGTAACATACATACCTGCACAATGTGCGATACACCTATCCAAAGTCAAATTGTTGATATTATATTATAGCCCAATAAAGTTTATGCATTTAAAAATATAAACTCTCTAATAATCATTTGTCCAAATATTCATTTTTTCAAAAGCTATGTTATGCTGGAGCTCCTTTAATTAAATGCATAATTCAATTGCTATACGTAGGTTATGTTACGTTTCATTTATATTATAAGTGATATCAAAAAATAAAAACTGTCAAAATTATGAAACTTCAGGATTTTGTACCCAAAAATATAAGGTTTTGGCTATTTGTATGTTTGTATCAATGCATTGGGTTTATTTCGAAACTTAATTGAAGGTGATACATATTTATTTGCGCAATTTATATTTTTAACTTGCTTTGCCAATGTTACATAGTTCCCATGCCAGCACAATAGTCCTTGACCTCAAGTTGCAAAGTGCACAGCCTGCAAATAGCAAACATACCTAGTCCAGACATTGCATAGTTATAAAGTTAATGTTTATAATGATTTCTATTATCAGTAAAGGATTAAAACTGCAGTAAAACTTTAAACTTTTTTAAATGGCATTTGAGCATGAACATATGGCTTAATAGCATAAGAGTTTGAATGGCGGGTGATAATTCAATTTTACTATTAAAATTCAGATTTCCATCAAACCTGGCTATTAATTATCCCAGTAAAACTAGCATTCTATTAAAAAAAACCGCATTGAAATTGGTCCATTTGTAACAGCCCTTCTACGGAGAAAAGGCACAGTGCGATTAATTCAAAGGTTTATAATAAGGTTAGAAGTGCAATACGATTCCTATAGTAGATGTGCCACTTTTCCGTAGAAGGGCAGTGTTGAGGAGCTAAAGAGCCACACACAGACAAACCGACAGACAGGCGTTAAACTTATAACACTCATATTTTTTAATAAACAGTAAAATATTTGGAATATTTTGCCATCACTGCCTTTTTTTGGCATGCCTAGACACTATCTTGCAAGAAGTCAATATCGCGTCCATTTTGTTTCAAGATTGGCGAGTCTGGCATTGAATGTTTTTGTCCAGTTTTTTCCCTTGGGGTTAAGAGCGGAAAATCCCTTCCCTATAAAAGCAGCCAGCAAACAGTCGTTAGTTTTTGCCCGTCTCGTGACTCGACCAAGGCCGTGCCGCCGGTGCCCTGCCTATTACGTTTGCCCACTTTCTACCAGTCACATGACGCCTCTTTCATAATACCTACACAACTCGTTAAGTAGGATTTTTATTGATTTTTATTATTTTAACGACTTTAAAACTATTTAACATTTTTGACCCGATCGTTGTAGAATGAGAGAAATGCTTTTCGGGTGTATTAAGTGTAGGTATTTATGTGTTTTTGCTGTTTGTTTAAACGGTTTGACGGTTTTTAAATGCAGGCTATCGTGGGATTCATATTTATCCTAGAAAATTCATCTTACTTAATATCATAAACGCGAAAGTCTTGATGTTCGTTACACAATCATCATACAATATTCACATATAAATGTAAAATAAAAAAATAAACGCTATGAATAACGTACCCTGCGGGTGCCGCCGGCAGCGGGGCAGGGCTCAAGTTACCGGTGGTTAGGGCTATAGAACCTCCTTACAATGCGTGCCGTGTCGAGGAGTACTGCTTTCTGTATCTGGCCCTGGATCCAGCCATCTAGCGAGAGACTCTTATCTTTAATACATAGTATAAAACACAATAAGTTTGATAATTTTTCACGGATGCTTTCTATGTAGGTACAGTCATGGACTTTAATTGTTATGCCACTATGGAATCCTGTCATACAATATGAAATAAATTACGCCAAAACTAATGATTAGGTAACGTTATGCGACAGCGTTCCATAGTGGCATAACAATCAAAGTCCTTGACTTTATATTCAATTCTGGTTTATTTATGTACAGATGTTATGTACAGAAAACGCACATAAACCAAAGCGGAGCGAGGCGGGTTGACAGTGTTATTATAATTATTATAAAATCCATACGTTATTACAAACTACTGACAGCTCATTACATTAGTCGTTGTTTTGGTGAAAACGAACACGAAATGTAATTTGAACAAAGTTGTTTGATTAACCCTGATGCAATACATTCGTTACAATACGCAAGTCAACATATTTTGTTTTATAATTAACATGCATGACTATTGAAATGTGACCATTCACGAACTCGCAGTTTGTTTCATATGCTAAATAAGTACTTTATAATCCTCGAACACGTTGGCCCAGAGTCTGAGTCTAGGCGGCGTCGCATCATCTTGAGCGTTCCTGGCAAGATTTAAATTTGGCGCTTCCCAGGCCGCCATGTTTTAATTTTGGGTTCCTACAGGCGGCGCCGGCCTGGCTAGCCCCAAGCTTCGACGCTGGTGCTGGGCCAATACGCTGCAGCGGCAGGCAATATTATTAGCATTTAAAAAACTGGACTAATAGGTAGTATTACCAGCTGGCACACCGGATTGCCCCAGCACGTTTAAAGGGCCACAAAAGGGGTTAGTTACTTATTTCGACTGGCGTACAGAATACGCGTGAAAGAAAGTAATCAGTTTATTATTGACTATGGAATTCATAGACAGTCGGGTGGCACGATAAAGAACCATGAGTTACATAACGAGCGTAGCGAGCAGGGTGTTGTTAGGGATAAAACTTTTGACCCAACATGGTCGGATTGTCAACGATTGGTGCATACGTTTAGTCCCACACTTTTTTTCTTTTTTTGGTAAACGATCGTTATTAGTTATTACAAAACAAGCCGGCTGCAATATCCTTAGGCAATGCCGGCAAGGCAAGGCAAAATGCAAGGAACGTGGGCGATATTAAAATAAAAACGTTTTCGCAGATGACGTGACGAGAGACGTCGTTGATCCATAACTACCGTTGTTGGACTATTATTTTTATGATAGATTTCATGTATACCTAATATAGAAAGGGTAGCTCTATATCTAATTTAATATTAATTCTATGTGCATCAGTCTAAAAAACTGATAGCAAGGCCACCCAACGGCTGCGCCAAGACTAGCTCGTCGCTACTTGGCGCTTTATCAAACACCTCGAAAGAAAAGTCAATAATCTGATAGGTCATTTCCGACTAGGGCTCCGGAATAGGTAAACATGTTTTTTTACCATCATAATTCTGGGATCCTTGTGAAAAAGAGTATGAGTCTTCTAAAGATCAAGTGAAAAAGGATTTAAGTTTAGTACTTATACTCCGTTTATGTGTATATCGTCTTTTTATTACGAGTTAAGTCGACTTATAAATACCCTTTTTCACTAAGACTCCAGAATTTACACTTAATCTCTATAATGACCACGGAATAGAAAAAAAACAGTGGAAGTGGCATGAGCTTCGCTTAGTATCAGACCTGTTGTCGCCAATTAAACTATCATAAAAACAACATGCCATCATGGAATTTTTTTTTGGTGCGGCTATCGTTTTTACACTCCAAAATAGCACAATAAAGCATGCTTCTGGATTTATTTCCTATTATAGAAATATCAAAATATCGAAATAAGCGATGGCGGCAAAAGTATGGTAGGTTATGCGGAACTCCGCATAACTATATGCCACACGTTACACGCCCACTTGACACTTCTACTGTTTTTTCTGTTCTGTGATAATGACCACTTAAAGCGGCTAGTAAAATCAAGGGAAGGGATATTCAATTGAACATCCCATTATTATCACATTATTTTTTATATATTTTCTCGATAAGTACTAAAAAAATACATTGGCTGTGTTAATAAAAACAAGTGTAGTATTATTCATTTTATCATTAGGCAGCAAATAGGCAATTCCAAGAAGGGCATTAATTAACGCTGTTTAGTTGGTAACACTAGAGTGTTTGTAATCTTTTAAATAATTTACGAATACGTATTATTACGTAGGTACGCATTGACGGGGTACAGTGCGACCAATAAGAGTAGAAATTAAATAAAATGGAACTAAAAAAATTCTATACTAAATTGTTGCCATGTTCAAGCATTTTACGTCAAAAATGTGACAGTTACGTAGAAAGTGGCGCCCTCATTTAATTTCTACTCTTTCTTGTCGCACTGTACTAACTTATTTTGATGACTAGTCGTTGTGGAACTTAGCTTTTATAATCTATGAAAGGGTTAGTTTATCTGTTGACTTCAGGCTAGTATCCACGTTTTGAATTAAATCGGTAAGCTACATAAAAATATTGTTACTGTTACAGTGGAAACACTTCGCAGTCACAAGATTACAAAATTTTATTACTTCCTATAGGTAAAATATAAACTTTTAAAACAAGTAGGTAGTTCATTTTTAGGCAATTGTCCATCCAAGTCAAACGGACTTATAAAGCACACGACCGTCGTATCGCAAATGGTTTGCGATAAAAACACAATAACGCATCCCGCTTTACTGGATACTGTTATCGTAAAAAACTTACCGTTAATTTAAAATTCTATGTCCAATCTAACTCTGTTTAAATTTGAACCTTCTTGCGTAAAACTTGGGGTGTTTTCTTTGATAGAGTAATCGAGATATAGAACGTTCTGATAGCGAGTGGGGAACTGTTAGCGAATCGCGACTGTCTTGCTTAAGTTTGTTGAACCGGACTCACGTGGGTCAGTTGTTTACTTAGGTACGTCGTATTTGCCGGCTCGTTTGCTACCAGAGTGACATGTAGAGCAAATACATAATACTAGTTCGCCATAGAAATGCAAAACAACCCCATTTTATTACCAATGGCGGCGGCTTCGCCCACTGCAATGTTTATCATTGTTTTAGTTAGCCTTTATGAAGATTGTGCAGAGACGCTCGAATCGCGTAGTTGTCAAAAAAAATCCATACAAATGTAACTCCGGTCGATAACGTTTCTCAGCCCGTTAAGACTACGCCGAGCGCACAGTGGCGCCCTCATCACTATTATTGTGTTTTCTAATAAAATAAAGTATTTTCTTGAAATCGGACGGTGCATTTTTGTACTACAAATGAAAACACAACTTATAGGACATATCACATAGTTTAATAACAATTGACCTTTGAGTTATCAACTTAACGGAAAAAAGTGGCCACCTTTTCCCGTTAAGCTGACTACTCATACGGTAATTGTTATCAAAGTTTGTTACGTATCCCATAAATTGTGTTTTTACTTGCTCTACAAAAAAGCATCGTCCGATTTCAAGAAAATACTTTATTTTATTAGAAAACACAATAATAGTGATGAGGGCGCCACTGTGCGCTCGGCGTAGTCTTAATCAAGTCCGATTTTTCAAAAACCGTGAAAATCAGACTAGGCTTTTAGGGCGATAGAAACGTTATCACATTGTTTATGGACATTTTCACAATTATCTTAACCTTTCTGGTATTCTAAATTATCTTAACCTTTCTGGTATTCTAAAAGTCCAAACCGCAATACATTTTGTTTTAGAGCATATAGAATAGTCGATAAAACATGATCTTTTTTAAATAGAGATGGGAAGTCTAAAATGGTAATTGGTAATTTTAAAAATGTTCAAACTCGCGTACCAACTTAAACCCCTTTTTGTCACACTTTTAGGTTTAGACTTTCCAATGCGGCGATTTTTTTTATAACTATGAATACTTTGCTATGCCTCGCATTATAATTCCAGCACTCGAATTATAAGAGCCCTCATTATGTAACAGTTATTGGACAAATAAAATTTACGCTGACGATTATTTCAAATGTTGCTAGCTTGATAGTGCCTATATGAATGAACGGTCTTACTCGTATAACGGAAGAATTACTCTCTACAAGAGCAACAGTTGTGGTAACATTGATTGTTTTACAAACAATAACAACTGGTTGCACTTACACCAGGCACTTTCATGCTCGAGAAGACGATATCAGGTAGGTACATTTTATAAATAAACATAAAACTGGCGTTGATTGCGTTAAAAACAGTTTAGTAGGTACTTCTGCTCATTTAATTTGGGTTATCAACTTTTATAACCGTAACGCAGGTGACAATCGATCATGTTTTGTTAGATCACGAATTGTATATAAAACTTTTATTACCTATACACTAAGAATCCTTTTAAGAACTGATTCAAATCGTCATAGCATTTAAAAAACGCAGGCTCAGTTTCATTGTGATGTAAAAGTCAATCGTACCGTATCAGGACGCAAAAGTCAAAAGACAAAAAACGTGTGGGTAAAAAAGGGGATTCACCCTTCTGTGGTAAAAGTGTTACAGTAATTGTAGTAAAGACTTGGTAATTGTGATGAAGAAGGCAAACGAGCACGTTGCCTACCTGAGGGGCTATTGTCTAACGCTCTCGCAATCGCGACCAGCCTCAAAATGGAGCAATTGTTTTCATTTTGTATACAGACAAGCCTTTGATTTTCAAAATGAAAACGATCGTGATTGCGAGTGCGTTAGACAATAAACCCCCAGGATTGGTAGGTACTCGTACCTATGCTAAATCTTTCACGGTACACGTCCAGTTGTGGAATGGGCTTCCACCGTGCTTGGGGCAATCTAGATCGGTCGGTTCATTGAAGGAATGGTTAAAGAAGTTGTGGCTAAATCAACAGGTACTTACTTCTGTTGTAGGTTTTAACTGCTGTTTATGTAGGTATGTGGTAGTATATTCTATTATCTATGTATGTATTTTATTATAGAAGATATTTTATTTCCTTCCTGTTTCTCTGTTGTATGTACTATTTAATTTGTCTATCCTTCTGCATTGCATTGTCCTTGCTTATTCTACTCCAAGGTTAACGGAAGAGATATCCCATATGGGATAAGTTGATGTAAGAGACTGACTGTATGTGTGTCTGAGACTGTTCTGTATATTGAAAGAAATGATTTACTGTCATTAGGTTCAAATGGAAAATCTACGTCAAATGAAATTATACGTCAGTTCAGAAAAATCACCCTTTGAAATACAACAAAAAGGAAAATTGTCCATCTTGAAAAACGTCTAAAATGGAATCATGTCCCATGGTAAAATTGTCCAATATGACATTGGACGAAAAAAATATGTCTATTTGTATTTACCTACGCACACTCAGAAATATGACCAATTGTAAATACGTCCTACCTGAAATTTGTACAATTTATATTATATTATATGGTCTTAATTCATATTACACTACATTCACTTGTGCGTATTTCATTTTGGTCATAATTTATAATGGACAAAATTCCATTGGGACTTAATTAATTTACAACGAAAATAAATTTGGTTGTAAATTAAATACTTTTGAGCACATTTTGACTAAATTCACTTTGGACACTATTACTTTTGACCCATTTTCAGAATGGTTATTTCACGTGGACGATTTTCCATTTGTACCTAATGACAGTAAGTCAAAGAAATCTTATCTCAAAAATTTAGTGTGAAACGTATTCTTTGCTAACGTAGTCGCTTCCTCTGCTATCAGTATGAACCATGAAGTAATCACCGCTATTGAGGTTATCCCGTCGTGCTCCCGCGCCGCGAAATGTCACGATAATTCCGTCTCGCCCACCATTGCAACAGGGACACAATTGCTAAATCACTCGAGGGAGGCGGCCCTTGCGTGTAGTGTAAAAGCCAACACAAATTGAATTCAGAACGAAATTGGCGCACACATCGTAATGCTTGTGTGAGTTCGTTGGCAGATTTAATCGTCGTTTATATGCACATCGGTACTCACACGCGTGTGAATGTAAGGTTTAAGTGATTTATCTGTGCTAAATATTTCCGACCGTATTGTCTAGTTCGTGATGTAGTGCTCGTTTAATAATCATTAGGTACTTCGTTATCGCTACATTACACATATTTATGAGATTCTTCTTATCAATTTACTTGATAAGGTTTCGTTTGACGCAGTACTTTCTAATAGCTGTTTGAACATGGAAAATAACCGGTCAAGTGCGAGTCGGACTCGCGCACCGAGGGTTCCGTACCCCGCACATTAGGTTTTATTATATTCCGATTTGAATTAGATTTCGAATCGAATTAGCGCGAGCGCAACTCATACTTGTTTTTTTTAGTATTTATTGTTTTTCTTCAGGGTTTGTAGGTACTATAATCATACCGAATTTGACGTTCGTATGTAATAAATATACGTTGAAAATAAAACATTTCATATAATGGGGACCCCCTTCATTATTTCAGATTCTTATTTTTTTTCTTAATTCATTTGTTAAGAAATCCGCCCTACCTACTTATTACGGTTCAAAAGATACAGATCTTTCAAGTTAGGACGGACGGACGGACGGACAGCGCAGGCATATTAAAAGGCTCCCGTTGGCCTACCCTTCGGGTACCTACGGAACCCTAAAAACATACGTAAATGTTTCTTTAATCAGTTGTATTGTGTAGTAGCAATGTAATTTCAGCTTTTACCATGATTACCTATATGCGGATCACATTAATATTAAACACTTGGTATATTTTTTGTTATAGGGCTTTTTTGACGCGATATTTTTGGTCGCCTGTAATTTGAATATGAAAACACAGGGCCTTCAAGACATAACAATCTTACAACCAGAAATTGATTCCACCGGTTAGTTTTGCGATTAAACGGTCACTAGGTCAACCAAGGTCAGTTTGGTAACACTAACAAATTGAACTTTTTTCTAGACGATAAAAACGATATTGTATTTGACCTGTTATGTTATCGAATTGTTTTTAACACGGTCTCCATTAATGTGAAGTAAATAAGAGCTATCAAAACGTTGACAATACGATAACAGGTCAAAGACGATATGGTTATTACTGCCTAGAATACCGGCCCTGAAGTATGCCACTGAAATTGTTGTTTAAAGGTTCTATTAACAAACGTATCTTGGATCCGTAGATGCCATTTTAAACACACACGAAAAGACACTTCTAAATAAATGTCAATCCATAGGAATATGTCATCGGTGACGCTCGAATCGAACTCTCACTCGAAATCAGTGTGTCGATTTTTGAATGTAATCAAAATTAAGACACTCGGTAATTTCGTTTCCTTTATGAGTAAGTCACCAGTGTGTCAACTTCTAGAAAATAGTAAAACTCGGCCATTTTGTTGAGCTCTAGTCACCGAATGAGATCTAAAACACGTATTACGTACTGCAAAACTGACAACTTCTTGGCAGAGATATACGACTCATCTAGTTCGTCAATTCGACCCTAACAGTTCTTTCAAAATGTAGGGCCTTCCATTTTTAGTAAGATGTGCCAACTACATATAATTAATGATAAAACGAACTTACCTGTACGTGAAGTTCTATCATTATTATGTGAGCTGCTCAATTCGAAGCGATTAATATTTAAACTTGTAGTACTGCATCGCATACGGCCTATTATCACGAATTTTAAAAGCAAATTAGTTAAATAGTACAAAAAAAATAATTCCCCATTGACTTCCGGCGCTGCCCTACGATCCTAGCGGCCGCCATGATGGATTCATTATGTACAAAGCTCTCCTGAAACAGTACAAATTAAGGGAGATATTCCAATTTCAGTCTCGGGTAGGGGTACTTTTTAGGGTGGGTGACTATATTAATCGCTTCGAATTGAGCAGCTCACATAATAATGATAGAACTTCACGTACAGGTAAGTTCGTTTTATCATTAATTATGTTTCACTGCTCAATTCTCTCGATTAATATTTAAACTTGTAGATGTTTAAAGAACATGACTGAAATTAGAATTTTTCCCTGACGTGGTAGGTACAAGATTAAAGAGGTAACCTCTTTAGTATGTACCTATATGAATGAAAAAATAAATAAATAAATGCATCTTCAAAAAATATATAATCAACTAATTAATTAACTAAACAACATTCATACATATTATTCAACAATATTATTATATATTGTTATTATTTTAACAAAGAACAAAAAATTCTGCAAAAGGTACTCCACCTGCATGTTTAAATGTAATAAACAAAAAATATATATATGAACATTACACTAAGTCTAAATTAATTATTTTCAAGTATGGCACTTGCAAAGGAATCATTAGTATTAATTAACACCTCTCGATTATAAAATTTTGCAAACACTGATGAAGATCTGCTCCAACCAGCGGTCTTTCTTATTAAATCGACACCTACACCGACAGAATGTGCTTTAGAAGTGGAAGCGTGTCGCGTGCTGTGTGCACTAAACACGCTCGTGTCGATGCCGCTGCGTTGAAGCACATCCTTAATCCAATGGCTCAGTGTTTGACTAGTCACTTTTGCGTGAGGTTTCCTAAAGCTTATGAACAAGTTATCACAATCATCAGACCTTATATTAGATGTAACAGTCTTATACTGACACAATGTTCTTGCAGGACATATTTCAGGTTTATTATTATAGAACGGCAGAATTAACAGTGGTTGATTTGCATTTGGACGAGATGTTTTAATTAATTGAGATATTTTAATGGTTACATTATCAGCAGACATTGATATATTACTAAGTGAGATTTTTGACAGAGTTTGCACTCTGTGGGCTGTTACTAAAGATAAAAGAGTAATTAGTTTCTTGGAAAGTAATTCTAAAGTAAGGTTATCATTAGGATATAATTGTGATAGATAATTTAGTACAGTTTCAGTGTCCCATGTATAATCATATCTAGGTAAAGGTGGGCGTGTCCTGAAAACCCCTTTCATAAATCTTTTAATCCTTTCATCATTTGTTATATGTTGGCCAACAATTAATGATAGCGCAGATTTACAACAATTTAAATTACCATACTTATAGCCTAAATTAAATAACTCCGTCAAAAAATAAAGGATGTTTGGAACAGAGGCAACTAAATAATCAATTTGTCTGTTTTGACAGAATTTAAACCACAACTTTAGATAACAATCATATTGCTTTTGTGTACTCTCTGCTAGGGAATTAATCATTATTGCAATGGAAGAAGGTGGTACACTCCTGCATATTAAGGCTTCCCTGATAATACTGCGGCAGCCAGGATAAGACTTTTGTGCAGGTTGTGATGTAATCTGGAATCGCCAGAAAGTAATAAATTACTACTAGGTTCAAAATAAACAATATCAGATACTGTTATTTTTCTAAAAATTGGAAACCAAGGTTGAGTTGGCCAATGTGGCACAACTAATATCCCTGTGGCTTTTTCTGCAATTATTTTATTTAAAGTTTTTAATATAATAGAAAACGGTGGAAAGGCATAAAAATAAAGATTCTCCCAATTGACTGTAAATGCATCTATTGAGTATGCATAAGGATCTGGTTTCCATGAAATATAAATAGCACACTTTGCATTAGCTCTACTGGCAAATAAATCTATCTCTGGTGTTCCAAACTTTTTTATAATTTGTGAGAATGCATAAGGCGCTAATTCCCATTCAATATCAGTTTGAATTCTTCTAGACTCAGCGTCTGCAATAAAATTCTCAGAAGATTTTATGTAAGATGCAAACACATATAAATTTTTATTTTCACAAAATGACCATATATCACGGGTTACTTTATTTAAATGAGGAAACTGGACACTGCCCATACGGTTAATACAAGCAATGGCTGTTGTATTATCTATACGTAGAAGTATTTGAGTATTGGATAGATTTTTTGCATAGATTTTTAGTGCAAATAATGCTGCTAACAATTCTAAAGTATTAATATGACAAAGTTTTTCATCTTCAGTCCAGAAACCATGGGTATTTTGATCACCGCATGAGATGCCCCAACCAGTTAAGGAGGCATCTGAAAATATTTCTAGTTTGTATGAATTATTTCGAATAAGGCAAAAAGAGTTATTAATAATTTTGCTATTCCACCATTTTAAATCTTCTCCAATTAAGCTTTTATCTAAAATCATGTTAGCTTCATAGTTATCAGAATTTGCTAAAAGATTAAGGTATTTTTGTCTCTCAAATATTTTGGTATGTACCCAACTATATTCAATGGATGGGCATGTTGAAGTTAATAGTCCTAAAAATTTTGCAAATTCACTTATTTTACAAATATCCAACAGCATAAATCTCTTGATTTCTTTATGAACCCTTTCTCTTTTTTGTTGGGGTAGTTTAACACTGAAAATTTTCGAGTCCAGGATAAAACCTAAAAATTTACATTCTCTTTCCGGGTTAAGTTGACTTTTGTCATAATTTATAATAAAACCTAAATATTTTAGCAACTTAATAGTCATATAAACATTGTCCTTACATTCTTGGTATGTAGTACCAATAAGTAAAAAATCATCGAGGTAGATTGTGGATATGAAACCATGTAAACGAAGGTGTTCAATAACGGGCTTCATTATTTTAGTAAAAACTAATGGAGCGGTGTTAAGACCAAAAGGCAAGCAGTTAAATTCATAACATATACCCTGAAATTCAAATCTTAAGTACTTTTTAAAATCCTGATGTATGGGTACCAAAAAATAAGCATCTTTTAAGTCAAGTGTAGCTAAAAAACAATTAGGGGACATGAGTTTTTTAGCAGTTCTCAAATCCTCCATTTTAAAGTGCGAAGTTTCAATAAATTTATTTAATTTTTTTAAATTTAAAATAAATCTTTTTTCCCCGTTTGGTTTCGGGACTAGAAATATGCTGGATAAGTAGTCACCCTTTACTCTTATGCACTGGGAAATAGCCCCTTTAGTTAAGAGCTTATTTATTTCACTTTGAAAAGTAATACAATCTTGCTTACTACTTGGATCATTCTTAGGATAATCAACCTGATGTGGATGTGATAAAAAAGTAATCTTATAACCCTGTACCCAACTTAAAATAATTGGCTCACTAGTTATAGTTAACCAGGAATTATAAAAATATTGTAAGCGACCTGAGGGTTTAGTCACCTGTGTATTTAGGTAGGTCTCCTGTTGCCCTTGTAACTGTAGCGGGCAGTTCCTCGTGCATTTGTAGGCTGTGATCTCGGTATCACCTGATTTTTGAGGTTTTGATGTGGATAGTGAGTTGGAGTCCACCCCGCAGCTCGGTGATTGTAGTGTGCTTGTTTTTTGTGCAGGTATCCGGGTTGCGGGTGCTTGTAGTTTAAATTACTTGATGTTGAAGGTTGGACTTTATTTGGACCCATTTTTGCCCTGAATTGTAGTGACCTTAGGTCCTGACTTGACCTTGTGATCGCCTTTGTGGCCTTAAGTGTTTCAGCGAGATCATCTCCGAACAAAAAATTACTTCTTTTTGTTTCTTTTAATGTTTCCTTGAGTTTATTATTAAGAGAAGACAAAAGAAAGTTGCGCCGCAACTTTGTGTCATTGTAATGGGAGTCACACATTAATCTATTTGCATTACTAAGATGCTTTATTAAAGTTGGGTTCGCATTCTTGTCTTGAACAGTCATATTTATTGCTTTTCCTAAAGCAGCAATTGCAGTTCCTGTTTGCTTCTGTCTAGCCTCAATTGAGGCATCTCTTTTTTGAAGAATATCTGAGACTGCTGCCTTTACTTCTGGGTTAAGTAAAGGTGCTTTTAAGAATTGACAATTGCCAGGGATATGATAATCTTCATATATTTTATCCTTTTGTTCTTTCTTAAGGCCATTATGTATAATGTCACGCATCCTGGCTGCGACGTCCTTGTGGACATCAGGGCCCACAGGAGATTCCTCTTTAGGAGCATCTCCTAATAAGATTAAAATTTCCTCATCTAATGGTTCCTCTTCAGTCTCAGCTGGTGTTTCTGTGACATTTATATCAGCAGCAAGTGCGACTGTATCACCTGGTGAACCATTTTCCGGAGTATGAATGATAATTGGTGGCTCTTTGTGTACTTCAGTACTTTCATGATCTGAAAATCATTATTTTTGTACCCATTGTAATCAAGAACAAAAAATATAAATGTGAAGGTAATGACCCCAAAAATCATTCGCATCACTAGTACCAACAAGCAAACGATAATAATATTGTAATATTAAATTAAATTAAATATGTGAAGGCAACAGTCCCTGTGAATTGTTCACTACGTACTGTTCGCATCACTCATGTCAGTACTGTTACAATGGTACATGTATGGTAATGGGAAATAAATTCTTCATAAAATCCAACAGTCCAACACACCACCATATTGAAACTCCTAACCCAGCAAATTATTTTATTTTACATACGGCTTTGGTCTGACGCGATTCACGCAAATAAGATTATTCATCGACTTATTCAAAAGACGCAAAGAACCATAACCAGTGAGAAAAAACACCATAAGGCAGCAATACAAAAAAAGACTTACCCGAGTCCGACACCGCCCACGCTGATGCGGATTCGACATCCGAAACCTTTTTACAATTGCGCAGACGATCCTCTAATTTTCTTATCTTTTTGCGAATACTTTCTTCGTCGTATTTATGTCGTTTTCCCATATTAATAATAAATCCGTTTTTTGTAAAAAAAATGGCCGTGTTCAAGCCGTGTCACGAAAACAGAATGAATCCATCATGGCGGCCGCTAGGATCGTAGGGCAGCGCCGGAAGTCAATGGGGAATTATTTTTTTTGAACTATTTAACTAATTTGCTTTTAAAATTCGTGATAATAGGCCGTATGCGATGCAGTACTACAAGTTTAAATATTAATCGAGAGAATTGAGCAGTGAAACATAATGAATAGAAGAAAATTGTCACCGATTGTAGCGCTGTCTTCAAAATACTTTTCCTCGTAACATAGCCTTTTGTTGTGATATGATAAATGACACTGCGGTTTAGATATTCAACGCAAGCATTCTTTTGTTAGCTTCGTATTTATTTTTAAGAGTCGTCATGCCGGCGGGCGTCATGTCATTGTTTATCTCTTTTAATGCGCTACTGAAGTGTTAGTAGACTCGTCGAGACTTACCGCTGTAGTCAGAGAAATTCTTGAGACAATTAATTCGTTCCTTGTTCAAACTTGTGTATGAGAAAATCTTCACCAATAAACGACTAAATTATCATTAACTGACTCTGCGGGCCTAGAATGGCTGCGTCTATATCGCGTGTTAAATGTGTATAAAGCAGCTTCCGTCACTCTCGTTCTTATTTACGTGTCGGAAGGTGACGGATGCCTTATCCAAACTTTGTCACGCGATAAACGCAGCCATATTAGGCTCGTTGAATGCGGCTGTTATTTCTCAGAGTGCAGTCTCTTATACATTATAGGTCAGGAATATCTCGGTACTAAACTAATGAAAATCTTGACTAGAACATGCCTAACCATATTTATCTAGGTTTCCGTTGTTGTGTTTTTCATTCCACGAATTCGCGCTTCACTTTTCAATTTTAACAACGTAATCGACCGTCAATTTAAATAGCAGGGCGCGTCTTCGTGAATCGAAAACTTCGTTTTGGATGAAAATATGTTTTTGTGATTTTCCATAACAAACAAGTGAGTGGAAGGAATGAAACTTGGTCGACTATGTATTTATAGTAGTAATTTCATTCTATGTTACGTAATATTTTTTCGTAGACTTTCCTGAATGCTTCCACTGATCATTAAGTTTTAACGTTTTGTTCGTAGTATCACACTGTTACGATGTATTAAGACAGCCTGTTAAATTAATGTCCTAATTAAATGAATAAATGTCTGAGACTGTAACTAGGTCAACCGACGTACAGTACCTACGAATTAGTGTGTGACAAATTTTACAGACAGATTTTGTATGCATAAGATTGAAAGGAGGTGAACTTTTTGAATAGTCAGCGAGTTAAAGCCACGGTCGTCGCTTTCCTCTATTTACTTTAAGTTAAGTTAGTCCTTTTGTAGATTTTTGACATTTAAAAACTCGTGCGGCCTACTTACCTATTCAATAAACATCTTTTAACTTTATCTTTTAGTGGGAATGGACGGTGGTCTTAGAACTAAAGGCCGTTATGGCGGGAATAGGCTTAGTTTCATTGGTCGATAGCGATTTTCTGATAGCAATGTATCACGACAGGCATGGGGGCTAACACGCAATCAAACTGAGCCTTTACGGCGTCGGCCGCGGACAGGAAAGCGAAGTGTTGACCTCCTGCAAGTTGGAGTGACAATCATGTGAAGCTCGTGGGAAAATGTTGGATACGAATAGCTCAGAACCCACAGTCGGAAGATATTTGGCGAAAGCCCATGTCCAGCGTTGGACGTCTTTCGGCTGATATGATGATAATGACGTTAGTTAGTGGTTCTATGCTTCATACATTTAGCGTTGCATTTTGCGCATAATTATGTCATATTATGACATCTTGGCCTCTAGCACGTTAAATTATAGACGTCCTACGTTCAAAAGGCTTAAGGATAATTATTTGTTCATAAATACTAGCGTATAAAACTGAAGTGTAACATCATAGGGCATCCCGTTAGGAACGTTTGAAGAGATAAACGGTAACATTACAGCCACAGGAAAATTTATTTTTCCTTAGTTCAAACGAATGGGAATAATTATTTTATCCATTATAGAGAGGCCCCGTTGTTATTTATTTATTTATTTAATAGGTTCACTAACAGAAGACACAACTTTTTTAAAGCTAGTAAAAATATGATAAGTTAGCTTGTTACTGCATCACTATCACTACATATTACAAAACAAAGTCCTCTGCCGCCTCTGTTTGTCTATTCGCGATAATCTCAAAAACTACTGATTAAAACATAGGCTACTTTTCATCCCGGAAAATTTAAAAGTTTCCGAGGGAATAACGATAATCGAAATCTACGCGGACGAAGTCGTGGGCAGAAAAGCTTGTATTCATTAAGTCAGAAAGAATGCATGCAAACAATATACTCCGTGTCATTACCGCCTATATGCGTTTACACAATGGATTTCTATATAATAATATTTGGCTCTTGATTCAACACGGCAAAACCATATTGTCTTTAAATATGGGCCTTGTCAGTGCCGGTTTTAGCACTACCAGCGCCCTGGGCGAGATTTCTACGGCACCCTGAACCAATACAAAAAAAAAGGCAAGGGTTAGAATGAAACAACCAGTCGCAGGTAACCCAACCACGCCCTACCCAAAAACCGCTACCGGGCCTTGTTGACAAAAATAAAGTTCATTCTATTCTGTTCTTCTATTCTATTACTGTCAAATAAGTAAGAGCTATCGTAAGGCCGGTATTACACCTGTAAGTTATTACTATATATATTGCGCCTCTCAGCCAAGGTAAGTTTATTAATACGGCGGCCCATAGGATTGCAGTTTGCAGTATCGAGATTGTAGTAGCATGAGTGCAAAAGTATCTGGGTCTCAGATCCGAATAACCTCTGTCCTTGTTTGCCTTTTTCTTAAGTTCTGGTGCCATGAAAAAGGACCGTTTAATTTAAACTCAAAAATTACATTGATTGAACTCAGAGTGGAAGGAAGTACTTACGAGTACCTAGTAAAAAACAGAGCCAACATAACTATCAAATTTGACTCGGGAGTAGAGACGTACTTCCTGGGATTCGTTGCAAAAGTAGACTAATGTTACTGAAACGAAAAAGTTGTCTTATTCGAGTCTAGTTGTTTATACGAATAAAGTGTTTCAACAGGATGCTGTTTGACACTGACTGACAAGTAAACATTCAGTTTATTACACTAATAACTAATAACCTTGCTTCGGCACTCTTCAATTTATTTTCGGATTTGGTAGGGACTTCAGTAAAATAAACTGTTTGATTCATTCTTGAAATCGTCGGCCCTGGTCTGATATTGTAAATGGTAAAATGGTTGTTTTTAACGTGTTTCCCTATTGTCATCGTCACCAGAACCAGAGTTCTTATTTAGTTGACAGTAATAGAAGAATAGAATTAAATAAACATTATTTCAGGCAACTAGGCCCATATTTAATAATACCCTACAGGCATACATATATAACTTAAAATTATCGTAATAACTAAAACACTTTCGCCGTATCAGCTAGCCGGCGGCCACGAAATCGAAGAAATAATGGCACCCCTCGGCCATTCCTCCTTTAAAAAGGTCGAAAGATTTTTGGTTGGTATTAACCTTGTGACGGGGCTCCAACCACTCGACCCTAAGAGTAGCTCCGGTATTATAATTAACTCGTACATACTCTACGAGCTCCTTCGCCTCCGTAGAGTAATGTAGTCGGGACATGTACAGCTGCGTCTTGGGAGTAGCAGAGGCCCTACTTTGTAAATCAAAGTTCGAAGTTACGTTAGCTCCATCCCTTTCTCACGATTTAGTCTCGAATGACTAGTGACAGAGATGGAGCTATCGTTACTTCGAACTTCGATTTACAAAGTAGGGCCACAGGACACAGCAAGTGGTTCGGTCCGGTCGGTGCGGCGCCGCACAGGGGCTCTACTTTGAAATCAATAATTCGAACTTCGGATCGCCCCGTCACTTTCTTGTCAATTAGTGACGCGTCGAGAGCAAAAGGGATAGCAATAGACGAAGTTCGAATTACGGATTTCAAAGTAGAGCCTCAGGTTCCTCGGGGCAGGTTTCTTTTCCTCTTTTCCTCTCCACCCGGGTAAAACCTTCTTTGTCCTGCTTGGGACACGTCGCACAACGTTGTGTTTTGGGCACGTCAGGTTGTTAATGGCGGCCGAGTTAAAAACAATACGATAACACGTCTAAAACAATCATTTTTGTATCGTGAAGAATATATTATTGAAGTGTAAAAGCGGCCAATTTACTGAATAAATATTTTGTATTTCTAGTTGCATGTTTCTCTATGGTTAAAACTTTAGATACCTACTCAACAAGTGTAGGTATAAGAAAACCATACAGATTGTGACGGAATTATACTATTTAATCGGTCTCTATGTCACGATAGTCGTAAAACTGGATTACACTGGATTTTCAACGTTGTTTGCCATTTGTAACTAACTTAATTTCATCATGAGAACAACTACCTATACTCTGTTCAATAATACGATGATGCATGTGACAGCTCAGATCTTATTAAACTGGTTTCTTGAACTTTACATAAATAGGTAATACATTGGTACAAACCTAGCGACGCCATTCACGAATTTAAATACCTAATTAATCGCCTATTTTTAAATACCTCGCTTGTAAGTGATTGAAATTACGAAATACGGCTATCAAAGGGATCGTCCTAGATTGGACAGAGTATAAGAAATGGAATTATTTCCGTACTGGTATGTTTCCGAGATATAATCGTGTTTATCGTGTGTAAATAGTTCGTGTTTTCTCTTTACAAAGTCGTCGTCGATTTAGTTGTCACTTGCTTCTTCTTTATCTTTATCTCCTTACATAGTATAAAGCAAAGTCGCTTTCCGCGTCTGTCTGTCTTTCCGTCTGTCTGTACAGGGTGTCCCAAAAGTACCACGCCACAGTGACACCGGAGGTAGGTCAGCTCAAGAGGAAACTAACCAGCCTAACATGACCTCAGTAAAATATGACTTTATTTTTTTCAAATTGCTAGACCAATTTAATTTTAATTTGCAATTGGTCTAGCAATTTGAAAAAAAAAAGTCATATTTTACTGAGGTCATGTTAGGCTGGTTAGGTTCCTCTTGAGCTAACCTACCTCCGGTGTCACTGTGGCGTGGTACTTTTGGGACACCCTGTATATCCGCTAACTCCTCTTAAACTACAGAACGGATTTTGATTCGTTTTTCAACATCTGTTAGCAAATTTGTTTTTACCTATGTACCTGTAATATATTCTGGTTTATGTACGGGTGTTACGGAAAAAAAAACATAAACCGAAGCAAAGCGAGGGCTGGTCGTACTAAATAAAATAAACTGCGTAATGTTACTCATTCTGTAATTCTCAAATTCTCATTCCCAAAACCCTTAAGGGGTAAAGCCCCTTACCCCCAAAAATATACACTGCTATTCGCCCCTTCAGTTTCTATTAACTTTGTCTGAACCGACAGACACTTCCGGTAATCATGAAACAAACTCAATAACCATGCAAAAGTGTAACTAAACGAAATCACGAGGTCTTGACGTCATACCGCCTTATTAAACCGAAGTAAATAATACATTGCCTGATTATGTAATGGCAGTGATATAATAAAAACAAAAGGAGCTTTGAATATGGTAGCATTAACGGTGCAATTGTAAACAACCGTTTAATTGAACAAGTGTCCGACCTTATTACTGAGAGGATAAAGTCCTGTATAGCCAAAGGAAGTCGTGAGTGGACAATTTGCCGTTCGTTTCCATTATAGGTTTGTTCCGTTCCCCGCTAAAAATACCTTAACCCTCCCGTTCTTTGTCCGCCACTTAAATGTATTGCTTATTTTATTAGTCCATTCTCGTGAATTAAACATAATTGTCCTTTCTGAGGGGGTAATAAACATTTCGACGTGGATATGTCACGAATATGAATGCGTACAAACAAAACACTTAGGCAAGAAATATTTAAAGGAAAAAAATAGACGCTGCTTCTTCAAAATAAATAAATGAATACATTTACCTCAATACTATATAAAAATAATAATGTGTAAAAATAGTGACATAATAGTAGATTGTTCAACGAGGAACTAAAATAAGCCATTAAAACAAGACATAGGTACATAGTTCTTACTTGTTTTGCCAGTATGTATCTGGCTGTTCAAGCTGCATTGGACCAAATAAATTAATAGAGAACAATATTTTAGTCCCCAAGTAAATTCGACCGTCCACAGCTTAATACTGGGATAGGGTTCTAATCTAACAATTACAGTTATTGACCGTATCAACCAAAAAATGTAAAAGAAATCAGTGATGGTGAAATGATTTTGTATCGATATAATTTGTAGGTACTTTAGAGTAAAATGCCTAAATTTAAACTTCTTTTCTTTCTTTTCCTTCCTTTCCTTTCCTTGTTTCTTGATGGAACTAAATATGATATGAATGAATGTACCGTTCTCGCGCAGATGATAGGACGAATATAATCTTGACGTACCCCTTGTATTTTTATTGCCTACTAAAAATTCCTCAGATCGACGGAGCTGTGAATATATATCGCTGCTAGAACAAGAATGATTCGATACGAATATAAGTTTATACATATCATATTATTGTCATACACCACATCACCTTTGGGTGAAGAATTGAAGAAGAAAGAATCTTCAGCGAATATTTTAATTTATTAGATTAGAATTTATCAATTCTACAGCAAAATGGACGCCAAATTGGGTTGATAGGTCCTTAAATAGATCTGTGTTTCTCCCTGTCTTCTAGAGTGTTAAGGACTTTTAGTTTAATACTCTTATAACACTTTCTAATCACATTGCATCGCAACAACGAAAAAGTGGGCAGGCGCAGTGGTTTCTTAACAAACTCAAACCACAATAATAATTGTGACAATGGCAATTGTAACTTTTAGGTTTATATTATTATCTTGCTGTGTTCGTATCTCTTTATGTTTCGTATGTCCTACTGTTAGGCGAAAGTCTCCCTCTGGCCTTTATAATTCCTATCTTCTATGCCCAGTCTTTCAACACTAAAAATAAAACTTAGTCGCTTCTAAATAGATTTTGATTGTTGTGCATTACCGTATTGATTCCATACTAGCCTAAGAAGACGTTAGACACATCAACTACGATGTTAGTTAAATCACTAAAGAACTCGCTAGTGGTACTATCAGCTTTGGTTGATATAACTAATATCATAACATAACTATTGTTTTTTTTTTGCCAACTACGAGAAAATTTCTCTTGCTTGGCTCTCATTTTTTTGAGGGAACAACTGAGTTATTAACTGGCCCCTTACCCTTCCAGGTTTGTAAAGGACCTGGAGGACGGCTTCGTGCGGCACCGGCCGACGGCGCGGCTGCGGCAGTCCGCGTCGCTGGGCGCCTCCAGCTCCTACCACGAGATCATCCCGCCGCCGCTGCCGCCACCCGCCGTGCTCACGCAGGGCCGCCGCGTCGACTCCTCGCTGAAGAGGCTCGAGCGTGCGCACGACGATCTGTTCCAGTTGTAGCGGTCGAGGCAGCGCAGGTGACTATAGCTACCTCAAGTCTCTACGTCATAAGTACTCAACGTCAAGTATTCTGCCGACCTACGGGAAAAAGGCGGAGGGGAGGGAGTAATAGCGGCGTTAAAAACAATACGACAACATGTCAAAAGCAACATGGTTTTACGCCGTACCCTTGTTTCGACACTCATTTCATAGAACGTATATTTTCGCAGAATTTTCGTTTCATAGAAAGCTATTTTCTGCTGAACCCGTGTAGATTTAAGGTTATCTTTTAATGTGTAACCTTCCTTACGTAAGCTACGTGAATCGTATTTAAGATAACCTGAAATCGACACGGGTTCAGCAGAAAATAGCTTTCTATGAATCGAAAATTCTGCGAAAATATACGTTCTATGAAATGAGTGTCGAAACAAGGGGACACCGTACAATAGAAGTCCAGTGAACATTTCACGCTTTTAGTTCTTTCGAAGACCATGCAACATGTCTGCAACAGTAAGTTCAAAATGTCGTAGGTCACGTAAGCACTTGGTTGACGGCGGTCAGTTCGGTGAGATTGTAAAGGTCAACGATACTAATAAACTACGCTCAAGACAACGCACGCTATCTTGGAAGAATCTATTTATGAGGGCGGCGGAGTTTAAGTTAATTTTATTGTAATTCTTACAAGCTCAGCTTGCTGATATTAATAATGCGAAAGTGTGCGTTAGCCTGTTCGTCTTGGCTAAGATGATGTTGTCGGTGAGGCAGTGACTAATATTTATTATTATTTATTATTATTATTATTATTATTGATGCGCTTTGATTCTGTTAGATCTTTGTTTTTAAGATGAAGTAATAGATGTGGAATGTTAATGAATTCGAATGTTTTAGCCAATCTTACTGATATTATAAATGCGAAAGTTTGGATGTTTGTTCTCAATCACCAAAATCGCCAAAACGGCTGAACGGATCTGGAGAAAAATTGACACAGAGATAGACTGTAGTCTGGAATAGCACATAGGCTACTTTTTGTCCCGAAAAAATGAAGAGTTCGTTCGTCGAGTCGTGGACAACGGCTAGTATAACATGAATCGTATTAAGAGGCGTGCACAAGTAGTATGCGATTAAGATAGATAGAATAAAAAACATGACAAGTATGTGTTTCGGCCTAAATTAAAAAAAGATTCATGTGTACTTAGTGAGTTCATTTCTTAATATAAGGTCTTGGAATTATAAATATAAGGTAGACAACTATGTCTAACTATCAGTCCGTGTCTTCGTAGCTCTCAAATTGATGGACCGGTTTTGTAGCAGTTTTCCTTCAATTAAAAGCTAACTATCGGTTTTTAGCTCTGCAAGCAGGGTAGGTACACAATATCGTAGGTTTATAAATATTATAGTTGTATCGGTAAACCACAACGTTAATTGGAACCTTACATTTGAGCTTTATATTATATGAATTATATCATTAACGTCCCACCCGCGTTTATTATAACACCCGTACACGATCCAGAATTTATACATAAAAACCTTCCTCTTATATCAGTCTATCTATTGATGAAAACCTAGTTAAAATCCGTTGCTTAGTTTGAAAGATCTAAGCATACATACAGAGGGACAGACAACGGGAAGCGATTTTGTTTCGTTTGTTAGTCGTGTACAGTCAACAGCATAAATAAGTGATCATTTATGTACCTTGTCGCTTTCAATCGTTTCAACACGTACAATTTTGTATGAAATTTCAAACACGACGTTAAAGTGACAAGGTACATATATGATCACTTATTTATGCTGTTGACCTCGAGATCATTAATTTCTTGTAGTCATTCACCTATTCGCATTTCGCCGCGGTCTCAAAATTTTTGAATAGTTTTTTTTATTCTCGTCTAAAGCACTAAAGTCGCCGTCAATAGAATTGAATTCAGAATAATTAGTACTGTTTGACACATAACCTCAAATATTCACCAAGCGTGATTTTATTAAAAATAACGTATTGCTGTAAAACGCGATTAAAAATATATGCGAGTAACAGAATATACCTACTACCGATATTCCATGCTAAAGCAAAATTCGCTATCACGGCAAAACGCGAACAGCTCCAATAAATTAATGATTTCTAGGTACACACGACTAACAAACCCTTTGTTTTATCTATATATATAAAAGGCAAAACTGACTGACTTATATATCAACGCACAGCCGAAACTACTGTACCTAGAAACTTGAAATTTGGTACAGGAGTTCCTTTCATGATGTAAGTGAGCACTAAGAAAGGATTTTCCGAAAATTGACCCCCAACGGGAAGAAATCGGGGGGCCGGGGGAGTAGCGGGAAACTAATTCTACGCGTACGAAGTCGCGGGCGTCCTCTAGTACTATGTAAAGAACTTGAACTCAAATGTCAAGGTTAATTTGAAAAATGCTTTGGTATTTGTCAGAACTATTACGATATCGATTGGCATTTGTATAATTATCACGGTAAATGCTAACAGTTTATCTACTACAATTGTGTATGAATGGTGTCGTTGTGCTCCCGATCGATTACAGTCTGGTGAGTGGTGACATCACCGTTTTCTCTTTACTACTCCGAACCCGTTAATCTGCTTATACGATATATGAGTCAGACTGTCGCCTGTAGTCTGTATATTGCTCTATTAATAACAAGTTATTCTTTCTTGCGTGATTTTTATTTTCTATAAATTATCAATGACTAGTGACTTCGCTTCGGTTTCTATGAGTTTTCGGTATCACCCGTACAAAAACCAGATTCTATTATACATAAAAACTTTCCTCTTGAATCACTCTGATAACTGCATTAAAATACATTGCGCAGTTTAAAAAATCTAAGAGGCAGACGGCGGGAAGCGACTTTGTTTTATACTAAATGTGTAAAGATTTATAAATTATCGACTTGTAAATTATTTTAAAGCGAAAAAATTTCGTCGGTCTTAGGCAGGATTCGAACCTACATCTCCTCTGGCAATCCGGGCCGATGCAGGCGCATTACCAATTATTCCACCAAGACCCTACTTAAGGGCTGCCACAGACGATCAGTCGGACTGGCAGGCCGAAAGGGACGCATCTATTTGTTAGAATGAGAGACGTATTCAACTTTCTCATTCTATCAAATAGCCGCGTCCCTCTCGGCCTGTCAGTTCGACTGATCGTCTGTGGCGGCCCTAAGATCCACGAAATTAGTGATCGCTTACTTTTTCATACCCTCCGAGTATGCTGTGTATGCTGACGCCATCTAACGTTGTTTTACTTGTAGTTGCAATGAAAATGCAAACATTTGCAACATTTAAATAATAAAGCGGTGTAAGGGTGGAAGAAGCGTTCCAGTTTAGTCCTCAGGGTGTTGCAATCATGGGATGATCATTGCAATCCAAGCGGCTCAAAAACCACTTACTGGCGTAGACTGAGCTCGTTTGCTTATACGGTAAAATGATTGGATTGTAATATTCACACCCGTATTCACAAACGTCACTATGAGGTCTCACAGTGCTCACGAACGCACAGTGCACACGAAGGGTGGTTCAAACCGTCTCAAAAACAAAAGGTCGGTCAAAAAGAACCAATCACAAAGCTGTATTGAACGCAGTGCGTTTACTCAGTGAAGGGTCCCTTAAGTATTGTTTGTGAATACGGGTGTAAAACTCCTAACCATTCGATGCGTGGTACAGAGATAGTTTAGCCTTAAGACGGACACATAACTACAACTACTTCGAATAAGTATCACTTACATCGACCGCATAGTGTTTTTCCTATTATAAGCATACTCGTTAATACATTTTGCAAACATCATTGTATTATATATATGCTCAAGATAATGCCTTCGAGATAAGGCTAATTGTTCATATGCAACGAACTGGTGCTAAACAGAACTAATTATTTGTTAGAGCTAGTTACTAGTTTTCTAGCTGATTAGCATAACTTACTATCCTAGCCTTGAACACTAGCCACGTGTTTTTCAGAGATAATTGAATTTGACTTTTCAAACCACTAACGAGCCACAGTAAAGCGTGGCTACTTACAAGTACTTTCGCCAGAACTAAAATATAATACGCCCTTTTTATAATCAGTCAGTGAACAAAATTAACAAGAACAGAACAAAACTGCCTAAGCACCGTACATAGTACAATTGTTTAAAGGGACTATCATCATATTTGGTGACAAACTTGCCATTGTTAACGCTACACTCGAGTCGCACGTCACTAACGATATGTCCATATGTTTTCCAGATATGCGCGTTTCTAGTGTCCGCGACGCACCGTCCCTGTGACGTCACAAGCTACGACGTCACCGACCGTCGAGTGTACTCCAGAACGGTGAGCCGCACGCGATTGTCACGTCAAGTGATATTAGCCTATAACGATACTGTAATAACGACTTTACGATCTGTTACATAAGATTTATGATGCAAATAACGTTACGTTAAATAAATCTACAAGAAAATGGTTTGCATGGGGAGTTTGTAATTTTTTTTACGTTGGCTTATTCAGTCAAAAGTAAAAATGTATACCATATTGAAAGTCCTATTTTTTATTAGTTCTAATATACAGTCAAGGTTACCAATATGTATACACCACAAAGTCTCAAAAATATGTACACAGACCTTATTACTATGGCAATAAGGTCTAAGGTCATATTTTTGCAACTTTGTGCGGACATTTATTTTTAACCTTGACTGTACCTATTGAGATTTCCAATTATTATCGATCCTATGGTAATTTCCTCCAAAAATAACCTGGAAGCTAATTTTGACCTAAAACCTAATATTTCAAACCTTAAATGTTGACTTAATCTGCTGAAAATGTATTTACGACAAATAATAAAAAAATGCTTGTCAGTTCAGTACTCCTAAGCTCTTATCATAACTAAATACTTTTCCCTGTATTATTGCTGTTGACTGTACTGTGGACAAATATTGGTAACCTATCACTAGTCCGAAAAACATTTGCCCGTTGTTTCGTTCGTCCGAAATTCCGAATTTTCATAAGTTTAGGGTATTTTTTTTTCTTAACTCATTTTCTTTAAAATGTTACGTTATGTTTGTTTTATAACAATCCAGGGAGGTTTAACAGTTTCAGAATAAAAGGATAACTTATGGAATTTCGGACAAACAAAGCAAAGCAAACGTTTTTTGGATTTAAGATAGATATCCATCCATGAAAAGTGGATCTCCTTCTGTATTGTACACCTCTGTATAGTGAGGCTTATTGTAAGGTGAGAAGATTCACAAATAGTCAGTTAACTGTGTTGCTGATGGTATATTTAATAACTTATTGATTTTCTGCACTCATAGTAATCGGTCAGACAATAATATGAATAATAAAAGCATATACTTATGTGATACGTTAACGCCCATTTTCTTTATCGCCTTAGAAGGATACGTGATGATTGTGTCGTAAAATAATCGCATAAAGAGATATAAGCTTGTTTCCAGCCGGGGTCTCGTCTGGCGCGTACAGATCACTACATAATAACAGCCTTGTCTGTCTGTATGTAAGTGCGCTTTGATGTTAAAATACTACTAGATCGATTTTATGCGATTTAAACCTCCAAATGGCGCTAATAAGATGGGGAGATTGTTTATGGGGTAACTGAAGCCATACACATACAGACATGCGGACAAGGTTACAACATATTCACTATTATATTTATTTTTATAAGGATGCGTTTTTATTGTTTTATGAAACTGTTAACTGTTTTTTAATTAGACTTGTTTGAATTAAATGTTTTTAGTCTAGATCTTTCTTGCCTCATAACCTGTGGGAAATATTTAGTTAACTTAAGTTTAGGTAAACAACTTAAAAACAAATAAATCAGATTACAAACTTAAACTCAACGACAATTTTATAAATCTTACTTTGTTGAGTCAGTAAATATCACACATGTTGTTCCAACAAGGGCACAGCAAATAAACACTTATCATAAAGTTAATAGAGTTCTGATCTAGATATAAACTGACAGACATCCGCTTTTTACTTAAGGAAAGGAATGTTGATCTACAGATCTGCTCCCACCAGCCATAAGGCGATATCTCAAACTCAATAGTCAAAGCAGAAACAACGTCTCTGCTTTGACTATTGAGTTAGTAATAAGGTTGCACTTGCTACAGGAGTTTGCCCGAGATACCGCCATTTGTTTTAGCAGTGCACAGATGTCATTAATTAAACGAGTAGAGCACTGTAACAGGGGTGAGATTCTAAACGGTATCTTTTATGCTTTTGGCGTGTTTACGTATGTTTTCGAAGTTTTGATAGCTCTTAAAGGAGCGACCTCACCGCTGCTTAAAATACGGAGACGGTACGGAATCGCAGTGACGCATCGTATCCGTACCATTTTTATCGCATGCCCTCCACACCGCTGCTTAACGGTGCGTATATTACGTTGCGTCAAAAACGGCGCCATGTTGTTACTATGACCCCGTCTTTTGTTTACGACACCGTTTTTTAAGCAGCAGCGGTGTGGGGAGCGTGCGTCGAAAACGGTACGCATACGATGCGTCACTGCGATTACGTACCGTCACCATTTTTTAAGCATTGGTGTGGGCGTAGGTACCTTTACCTGACAGTAATGGCGGCCGAGTTAAAACAATACGATAGCACGTTAAAAGCAATGTTTTTTTACCGGGTTGGATAGAGGCCCATGTGCATTATCGTGGTTGAGATTTTAAAAGTTGCAGCTTTTTTACGATTAATTCAAACATATTTTTTAGGTTCTTTGTCGGTAAATATTTATTGCAGTAATATTTGTTAACTGGGACGAATTTTTAATACATTACGTTTAACTTGTAGCATATAAGTTACTCAATAATGTATTGTGTTAAGACTTTAAGAGCCTGTTTCACAGTCGTCAAGTAAAGCATATCTGACACATAAATTTAGCCCTTTCCTTTTCTTACACTTGAACATAGACAAGGAGAGAGCTAACTTTAACTGGCACATAAATTTACTTGTCGATTGTGAAACAGGCCCTAACGCTTTCAACAATAGGTTCGAGCTTAAATATTTCTGAATGACCTATTTATTCCGTATGATGATGGTCACTGAACGTACATGCATTATTAGAGGTAGAAAGCTAACTACGACTAAAGGTTCACAAAATCCAAATTCCATCTTTAGACCTCAGGGTTGGCAACGCATGTGAAATGATTTACAAAAGCCTATGTGTCTCAGGTTCACTTACCATCAAGGCCTCTATTCAACACGGTAAAAACAATATCGTTTTTGACCTGTTATCGTGTTGTCAACGGTTTGATGGCTCTTATTTACTTGACAGTAACATAATGGCGGCCGAGTTAAAAACAATATCATAACAGGTCAAATACGATTTGGATTTTACCGCTTAGAAAAGAGGTGCAGTTGGTGTGTGTGCTAGTTTTCCTTACGCAAGTCAAAAAAAAAAACGTACATTTCCTCCGTCGGATTCGTGGCAGCTCACGTGAAAATGCCTTTTATATTACTTTAATAAAATTCTTTAAGGATGGGTTTTATAAAGATCCGTTAGATCAAATTGCGGTCAGGAATGTCAAAACTTGTATGAAGTTACTAAAATTTGATCTGATATATTTACTAACGGACGTCTATTAATAACTCGTCATTTTCGAAATACGCCTCAACAGGAGCGTTAGCCATAATTAAAAGAGGTAATTATTGTTATCTGACCGATTCACTAAGCGTTGTGAATAACTTAAAATTTGCTAAGTCGGAAAGTAAATGTCTCAACGGTAGGTTAATGATTTTCAGCATTACATAATTAATAATAATGTACAATATATCTGATCTATTTACCCAAATCAAATTAAAGATAAAAATATAAATTTGCAGACTTCCCTTATCTTTGTAACACTTAGATAATATGTTAAAATGTAGATATAAGTAAATAGCAATATTGTTGTAGGCACTAATGTTGGTGTTACAAACTTACATTATAAATAATATAAATATAGATGTTTAGTAGAAAGAAATGTATGAATGTTAGCATAATCGACGTTGTTACATATCTATAATAATCATATTCATTAAATTACTTATATTTTCGCCAGGGCTGCCAGGAAAATTAAAAAATAATAAATACTATGTTAAAATAAAACTTGAAAGCTCCAATATATTCCAAGCTTTCAGACCAATCATACAGATTTTGGAATCACATTACCGCATTTTATTATATGTACCTACTTACTTACCTACTTTAATTATAAAAAACAGTTTCTGGTATAATAAAAATGTAACAATAGAGAAAAATAAATACTTCTATAGATAGTTTATAATATGGGCTTATTAATGTATGAGTATTATATTAATGAGATTAGTGCATTGATGAATATAAAGTCACAATATATCACACGTTATTTATAGAATAATTACCATTATGTCTTGGTAATTCATATCATAGAACCCTATACGTCTTATAAAATGGCAATAAACAACATCAAAATATATAATAATATCGGTTAAGTCCGTTTAGCGCAACACACAGAGTATAGGTAAATCACTCAAGTTTGCGGTCTTTCAATGTAGTGGTAAAACAAACACAATAATGTTCCCAAATGTTGACGCATATGTCATGATGTTATCAGTTGCGATTGTTATTGTTCTGCCATTCTTGCAAACAAAATTGCATGTACTATCGGGGAATTAGAATGTTTAGCAGTTTGGCACAACACTGTAAATTTGCCGGATCATACATTTTCCACGTGTTATTAGACGTGTCACGTCAGGAAATGTATAACACGGCTAATTTACGTATCTACTTGATGGTATTAGCAGGATTGAAGGGATTTAGCTATGCTTTTATACTATGTACCTAATAGAACTACCTGAGTTTAAACCTCGTAATATAATCTTGTAACCTAATAGTATCTCGTTACAAAATTATCAAAAAATATTTAGTTATAGTCCGGCAAGTTCACTCGTGACTCGCCTGCGGGGGACAGACGTTAGCGGGGACGAGGCATCTAGACGTTAGCGGGGACGGGTTGTGAATGAAACTGAAAGCCGCGTACTATACTCAGTTTACTTAGGTATTTAAGTAAATGTAAACAAAAAATACTATTAAATGGATAAAAACCCTTGTTAAATGGGGACCCCTACTTTCGGAGGTGATCTCTTAAACGTCCTAACTGATTTTCATGGAATTGGCTAAGAACCATCCACCATACAGATACAGATACTCACGTTAAATTAATAACATCCTTCTTTTAGCATCAGGGGTTAAATACCACATCCACCAGCCAACAGAAGTGGAACACTGATACGTCAAAGTTCAATAAAAACGTATTTCGTAAATGACATTTACTGTTAAATTAAAAAAATCTTTCTATAGGACTGTTTCGATTGGCCATTTATCAGAGTCACGTGGTTCAGTTTGTTTACATTTGTGAACCTAAACCAATAGATTATACCAGTTGCTTCCCCTCTCCCAATGTCGGTCAACCCGAGGGACGGTCGCCGCGAACTTGTCGGTTTAAGGAAGATCGCTTCTACTTGCCTTCTTATATGTACGATATTAGAAAATAAACAGTGTGTTTGCACATTTAGATTTATCTCGGGTGATTGTTTGGCAGCTTATCTAACAGTTAAAAGTTATTCGCATGTTTGTCACTATTTCAACAATATCTTTAGATAATATTCCTAGGCCTTTATCCCACTTTGTTATCATACCGTTAACGAACGGCCCCAGTCAGTCAGTTAACGCATTCACTGCCACCGACGCATATATGCGTTCACTGTCATACAAGTTTGTGCCTAGGCCACTCCTCCAGGCTGGCAGTGAATGCGTTAATGAGAAACGATCTTCTCAATTCATTAACGAGTTTGAAAAAGGAACGAGCTACCTAATAATCTCTAAAATGTCTCGCGGTAACAACGATGCCACACGTCGTCGCAACGCTGTGATTTTAACATAGAGCGACGCACGTGTCATGTCATGAATATGAATATATGAACGCAGCGGCGACGACGCAGCAAGCAAGGGCAAGGCCCGTGTGGCACCTCTCTAAGTGAAAGAGAGGCCTCGGTTAAAATCAGTCGAGGTTCATTTTGTGGGCGTTTTTAATTAAAATACTTTGCTAAAATGTTGATAGTCGTCAAATCGTTGTATTAGATAGACAGTTGGACGACGAATAAATAAGATCATAGGACAAAAATGTGATAACGCGTTCGTTGCTGTCTTTAACCAGATGCCGCCTCGTTTGTTTTTTACCTTGCTTGCATTGTGTGTTAACGCACATACGCGTTCAGGGCACTGGTTGAAAGTCAGACGTTTATTGGTGGTGCCAGCAGTTAATGCGATAGCAGGCCTTTAAAACAAAGTGTTCTTAATAATTCCTTTAGATATCATCGTGAACATTTTTGAGACTAACTACCGTCACATTTTGTCCTCGATTGTATTATCATCTTTTCTTAACTATCTTAAAGTATCTTATATTTACTAGATTGACATATTTTGTAGAGTTCTTAAGCTTTTACATGTATGCATGTTCGTCTACTGTCTCATCCTCATGTGTGTTTCAATGTGTGCGAATCTTAAAACGTCAGTGCCTTGTATATCGTAATAACTTCCTGCTTACTGTAACGTGTAGCTGTACTGTAACGTCCGACGAACTATATTTTAGTAATTGTTATATTTATGGAACCAAGCGCAAGTGTTTTAGACATTGTTTATTGATACTCTATAATTATGTGCATAAAGTGTACCTATCCTAAAATATTGTCTGTGCGATTCCTCGGCGTTTTAGCCGCTGTCATTCTTGTCTTCGTACATTATTTTATATAAAAGTAACATCTATCTTGTTCTTTCAAATGAAGTAGAAACTATTACGGGTCTGCTGATTTTTACATCAAAAGTTGTTAGTAGTAATATATTGATAATAACAATGACGACGGTTGAAGTGCCCTAATGTTCACCCTTAACCAATCTATCACGAACCCCGTATGTGATAGTGTAAAAAAGTACCAAGTTTAATCTCTTTAGAATACAATTTTGTCTAAAAAATGGTATTGTAGAATACAAAAAGATGTACTGTAAAATTGTCTCTGGTCTGTGCCTATTACGAGCTGATAAGAACACCCTATGCCTAATTTCATAATGCTTGCGCTTTTTGTCATGAATAAAGCCACCAAGTATTTTTGAAAAATGTTTTCGTTTTGTTTCTGGTGCTATAGAAAATAAAGATAAAAATAAAGATTGTGTTATGCTAATTCCGAACCTACAGGACGCTAGTTAATTAATACACGTTTCTATGTTTTGTGCATAGGAAATTAAACAACGAAAAAAGAAACATAGAAATATCATTTCACAACACTGTTCGGAAATAACGCCAAGGATCGGGGTCGCCAGCAAGAATATTTTTGACATGTTTTATACAACGCACTGCTAGAACAAACCAGATTCAATTCAAAAAACTCGCTTGTTTTGTTTCATGTTCATAGAAGTTGTTAAAATACAGTTGTATTTTGAGTTGGTACGGTGTTGATCATGCAGTGCGTTTTAAAAACAGGCCGGCAAAATATTCTTGGCTTGTTTTCATATGTGCAAACTAACAAAAATATTCTTGGCCTGCTGGCACATATGTTTTATGGCGCTTTATCTATTTACGTGAATAGTTTAGTTTGATTTCCTCGCAGGAGTTGTAAAAAAAAATATGTCTGCCTTGGAATGGGAAATGGACTCGAATGGAAAACAATGTACTATTCGGGATAGAAGCTTTCCGTCCACTTGTCGATATGACGAGGTAGCTAATACGACCAGAGCGCTTTATGACTACATTTAAAAAAGTCTGAGAGGGCTCATATTCCCGGGCAATTTGCCCTTCGGGCATTTCAAGTTCCCTAACTAACCTAACGTAAATGAAGTGGTAACTTTGCAACTCGGACTTTTTGAGATGTATTAGTATTTGCTATCTAGTCCTAATGAGATGTGGACCTGCAGTTTCTATAGGCACCTACTATTCGAGGTCCTAATTGTGTCAGATATGCATGTTGTGCTTTTATCCCTTTAAATCATCATGTTTATGTCAAACTTCTTCAACAATTCAACAGATAATTAAAGATATAACAGTTGTCATCGACTACTCATACTGATGCAGCGAAATATTTTTGTTTTGGGAAATAATATCAAGCTATGGACGCATAGTACCAGAAACGTAAATTATCTGATACGCGGATGACCATAAAATACGTAGGTAGGTTTAGGTTATGTTAGTTTTGCAGCAGGCTCGGAGGGCCAAACCACCCAGAAATAGGAGATCCGCGGGAAATCGTACTTACATAACGTAAACATAGCTACGTATTCTATGGTCATCCGCGTATCAGGTAATTTGCGTTTCTGGCAGTATGCGTCGAAATGGTTAGCAAAATTGCAAATTTAATCGAAATTAAAATATAATTATGAATAATTATACTTTGAACTTTACTATCGAAAGAGGCTTGATATCAGATTAAATTACTTAATGAAAAGGATTTAATTATGACCAAAGAGGTAAATGTAATTTTATTTATTTTAGAACTTCATGGAATAAATAATGTAAATTAGAAACAATTCCGATTGGTGGGTGTCTAAATTATATTTATCGATATCGACCCACTAGTCCCAATCCCCGAGAATTCCCACTTACATTCTAGTTGTCTTCGAATAAGTGGGGTACGATTAAAATAATTATCTGTTCAATTAGTGAAATTCGACGTCTCATTCCTGTTACGTGTTAAATAAAATTATGTTAATGCACAATCCAATTTTTAACATTAAGTTATAAGTGAAACTGTAAATGTCTGTATAAAATTGGTGTATTTATTAATATCGAACAAGGTTATTTTAAGATTAATTTGCCTGAATTTATATTTTAAGCGATGGTTTTGTATAATATCCGCTTACTTTAATTTATGCTAGTTGAGCTTTAAATAAAACATATTTTATTACACGTTTCATAAGAGTTTTATTTTAAAGGAATTCCAATAAAACCCAAAATCAATTGTAAAAAATTTATTGTAAATAAAAATATATTGTATGTACCCGATATAACGTAAAATATAATTCGTTTAGATATCTTAAAATACGCTACTTTAAACACATTTATTTTTAATTGATTGTATTTACATTTTACTTACAATTAAGAAATCATCGTTAATGAAAATGATATTGTTTTTAATCCACTACAACATGCGCCTCTACTTAAATTACAATGTCTCAATATGTAGTGGGGCGCGTCATCATACTTTGAAAAAACTAAACAATAAATGAACAACTGTCATTAATAATTATACAGTAAAACTAAAATTAGGTTCTTTAGGTAGAATAGTAAGTCTTCTTATTATTTATTACATTCACTTATATTGCAATAAAATATATCGAATAATTAAGTTAGTTACGTATAACATAATACTTGAATCTCAGCTAGAATAACATATGTAGTTAATGGAAAATAAAAGTTAAACGATAATGAGACTTAATATCTAGACACAAGGCATTTTCCCAACTGCTTAATAAGAAGAGTTATGTTTTATTATTACCTATATCAGTTTCATGTGATGATTTGTCATTGTAATATGGCGCAAGAGATACCCATATCCTATTAAACGCCACAGGCGCCAGCTTTTTTAAGCACAAAACGAATTAGCGTAGACTCGCTTACGCTTATGGTTTGGCCACGGTTTTGCGCGGCGGCGACGAGCGGCGAGCACAAATACATAGAGATGTATGAAGCATGTCACTCGTCGCCGCATATTATATTTATGCTGCATTATAGCAATGTGCATGCCGCCGCAGACCCCGCCATGCGAAGACATGGTCGACCGTAGCTGCAAGCGAGTTATTGCGAGTTACGCTTCATACACTCTACTTACTCGGCAATCCCTTAATGTCTGTTTCTTAAAAACATACAATTATAGACTAAATAAGGGTAAAAATAATACTCGAAGCATCTGTCTCTTTGGTTAAAGAATAAACAACTAAACTAAACTAACATACATTTGTTACAATAAAATATTCGACACTATGTCTTGAAAAGTAATACGGTATTTAGGGTATTAATTAGGCTACATTGTATAATTGTTCCAATTTAAAAATTACGCATTTGAGATTATTTATCACAATGTTTTAAAACTAAATTTCCAACCTAGCACAAAGTCTGACTAGCTCCAATTTTGTAATTATAAACCCGCAAACGTCTACGATATTATGAATTTAATATCAAGTCAACACTATGCATGAAGGTCGCTTTACAAGTTAGGCACCTACGTCCTATCCGACCCCTATTCGTGAATGCTTTTGGGGTCGTTTTTTCCTAATTACTCTTTTAATTTCTATTAGTCCTAATGTGAGGAGTCCGAAATACTATTATAGCTATCCGAGGTTATTTTACTTTGAAGTTATTTAAGTTTATATAACAACACAACACTGTAAAGTTCAACAATTCACAGGAATTCATTTTAATGTAATTGATAAATTGGAATAACGATATTAACGATACATTAGGACCAACAGAAATTCCAATAGACCAGTTAGGTTTGGTATATATTTTTTATAAGTAACAGTATATGTATAAGGACTTACACAAAAACGAATTTATACAAACCTCATTATGAAAGTTTCATGATACAATTTATTTTAATAACTATAAAACACGTTCAATATGTACATATTATTCTAATGGCATGTTGCACCCCTGTTTCCATGTTATTCGTTTGCTTACACGGCTAAATTATAATCGTCTCTAAAATTCACTCCGGATCCTAAGTGGGAGCCTCCTCAATTTGGTCGCGTATAACGTTTACGTTAGCGTCCTGCGTTCTATTTAATAAAAAATCTAAATCATTAGAAATCTTGTTGAGCATCCGATCCGTTTCAGGGGAATCGTACGCCTTATTCCACTCCCTATTGACCTGTTCTATATCCGACTTGGACTTAGGCTCGTCTTTTAGAATCTCCATGGATGGTAGGGATATGCTGGACGCGAATTCTTGATTCTTGTTGGACTTTTTCAAGCAGCTCTTGATGGGGGGGGAGGGTATTTTGGAGACGTCGGGGTTGGATTGGACGCAGAGAGTGCAGTTTTCTTTTGCTGTGTCGAAGCGTTTGTTGGTGTAGGGCTCGAAGTCGACGGAGCAGGTTAGGAGGGGGGTGGACTGGCGGGGCGGGGGGGTGTTGAGCACGCCGAGCTCGAGGCGCACGCGCGCCATGTACTCGGGCTGGCGCGGGATGAGGTCGCACACGGGCCGCGCGTGCCGCTCGTAGCGGTGCGGGCTCAGCACCGAGTCCTTGTACTCCACGCAGCGGACGATGTCGGCGCGGCTGTCCGGCGTAGACTGCCGCCTGCGGAGATGAACTTCATTAAAGAAACCATGAGATATGAGAACCTGAGTAATTTAATATTCACTGGCAGCTAGCGGCTTGAAGCGACTTTCAGTCGGTCGGTCCAACTTGTAAAGGGCTTGCCTGTGTGTAGCTAAGGACCGATTGCGGTGAAACCACTGAAGACCAAAATCAAAGTGGTATGTTCATAACAATTAGGAAATAGCGACTCTATGGATTCTAGAACCACGATATGCCACCAAAACTCCCAACCCTAGCTAGTTATGACTTAAGGTACGGTATAGGTAATATGTATGTAGGGTGACACAGTTTACCTTACCTGTGCAGGCGGTCGGGCGTGTCGAGCGGCCCGGGCGCGCGCCAGTAGGACGCGGGCGACGCGGGCGCCGGCGAGTCCAGCAGCACCCCCCCGCGGCTCTCCACCTCCCCGCCCTGCTTTATGTACACTGAAAAAATATGTTTAACCCTTAACCAAGCTGCCAGATCACACGACATAGAAGAGCTTCAGTCTACGCACGTGGGGTACTATTGTGTAGATTTTATGTGGGAAATATGAATCCCTTAACCACAGTTAAGGGTTAAATAATGCCCATTTCATGATAGAGTACTGTACCAGGTAAACGAATAGATAAGGCTGATGCCGAGGCAAGGCACGGTGCTGGGGCTCGATTTTTGAACCTCTGAAGCTCACCAAAATGACTTTAACTGATTTCTAGAAGTCTCTCTTTTAACCTCACCTAAAAAGAGATGGATGTAATGTGTAATGAGCAATAAAAAAACAAGGGTGTGAATACTGAGATGAGTAACTGACGGAGTTTTTTTAGATAGTAATGTGCTGAAGTAACTTAGGGATTCAATTTTTAAAGTACCTATGGCCCTATGGTACAGTCAAGGACTTTAATTATCATGCCAGTATGGAACCCTGTCGCATAACGTTAATCATTAATTTTGGCCTAATTTCTATCATGTGGTTTGAAGCTGTCATTATGACAGGGTTCCATAGTGTCATAACAATTAAAGTCCTTGATTTCGTTACTTTGTGCGTGTGCACTGTGTGAGTAATCTACCGTGGGCGTTGCACTGGACGGTTCCAACGGAAGACCTCCACTGGCTTTAACGCCAGCATTTCGCTGAGTTGGCACCATTTCGTGACAACAGGCCTTGTTTTGTCTATGTTAGTAATTTGTTATCAGTTGTTTGAATGTCTGTTTGTCACTGCTAGTTATGTTTGTAAGATTGTCTGTCAAATCTTGTAAGGAAGATTTGAACTAAGTACTTACCGGGGACCGATTGAGCTGAAATTTGGTATACCTACGTAACTTTGATGACAATATAAATAATATGGCACCAAACTGGTCTGATGAAGGAGGCGGAAGGTGGCGACAGGAAAAAAAACTACAGTCGGCAACAAAAGCTTGTGTTGATGTTGAATGTTTTATTTGACAGTAACTTCTTTATTTCTTTCTTTCTTTCCTTCTTTATTTCCTTAGGGTGGACTTACGGCTGAGAGAGGTGTCCCCTTGAGGCGAGTCCTGCCACTCGCGTGGTTCTCCCAGGGACAGCGCGCGTTTGGCGGAGCGCAGGCACTCCTCGTCTCGGATCACGTAGCACACCAGCATCGCCAGGCCCTGTGACACACGTTTAGCGATTTGCCAGACTGTTTGCGTTCTGCGGTCTGCGTTCAGGTCAAGTACCTATCTTGAATCTCTCATAATTTAGTAAACTGATAGAGGCAAGAGATGCTTGATCGGACCGCAGACCGCAGAGGGCATCCAGTGTGGCAAATCCCTAATGAGTTCTATCTATGGTTTAAAGTTACGGCTACTGACTGAAAAAAAAACCGGTCAAGTGCGAGTTGGACTCGCGCATTCCTTACCGCTTAATGAACTTTTTTTTAAATTGCTATTCCATGTTTAATAGACCAATTGGTTTATTAGGTCTAGGTTAAGTGCAAATTGTTAGTACCGACTTAGGTACCTGCCTATGATTATGGTTATGATGGGAAAAAATAGTCAACCTAACGTTTGCATATTCTATATGCTTCATACTTTCGATTAGTATGTAATTGGTAGGTATTAAAAAAATAGCAATTTAAAAAAAAAAAAATTATGTACTTTCATGGACTGAAATTTTTCAGTCAACCTATTGGCCATATATAACTTACCATGTTAAATGTGATATAAAATAGGTACGTTTTATCGAATAAACAGCTGGGTGAAGGTCGTCTCCTATTCGGATCTTAGACCATAACGCGTCCGCGCGGTACAGATGTAAGACCCGACTGATTGATTACATGCTCAATTGTGAGTGCGGCTTTATCGGATACTCATTAGCCAATCACGTGCAACTGCATTTTTCCAGTACTAGGTCGTTAAAGTAAATGCAGTATAGTAATGAAATGATGAATTATTGATGGCTTACGTTAGCGAGTGCGGCAGCAGAGAGCGCGGCAACGTGCGCGACGCGGCGCTCGCCGGGTTGCGCGTACGCCACACCAGCCGCCTGCGCTGCCGACGTCGTCAGCAGCAGCGCCAGCGTGTGACGCACCACGCGCGTTCTGGAGACACATTTAAGGACTGCATGATCTTGTATAATCAGATCTAGGGAACAACTAAACAATTAGACCCTTATCTTGTATATAAGTAGATAGACCCTTTGGGTACACTTTGAGTGTCGAATAATGTACTTAACGGCCGCACTCAGAGTCAAATAATGTCGATTGAGTCGTCCGTTGTACGATTTTTCATACACAAGTTTAAATAACTAAATGAAAAACAAGCTTTAAAAACCCGACTGCATTTTTATGTTGCCGTCGATATAATAATACTATGTTAATAATTGACATTTTGCCATTATTCGTTATTTAAATTTTAACCGTTTAATTTTTTATTTTCAAAAATTGTTTTATCCTCATATCGGAACACAAAAATGCAAACACTGCTGTTTGGCGGAAGATTAAGGATAAAATGGTGGTCTAGCGATCCATAAGAATTGTAAAATTTATTTAGTGACAACAAGGCTGTGAGTTTCCCCGAATATAAATAAAATAAAATATATATTTGTCGGCACTATTAACTATATGACTTGTCAATAAATTGCGTACCTACTTTTCAGTCTAGGCAACAGTACCTACTATAAAGGCTTCCGAGTAGTAAACATGAGTTTATATTTGTTTGAGTCAAAGATAGTATACCTGTCAGCAAGATAGTTCCGCCGTTCCGCAGGCACCTTGTGGGTAATGGTGCGCAACCGCAGTGCGGCGCACAGCGCGAGCGCCGCGCACAGCAGCGCCAGCAGCGCGCAGCCCGCGGCGCACACGACCTGCGCAGCCGCACCGAGCTGCAGGGGCGCGCCACCCCACAATCGTGCCGTCAGCCACGCCAACGTACACACCCCTGGAAACAATGGAAAACATAACGATCGTGATTGCGTGTGCGTTAGACAAAAAGCCCTCAGGGCCTATGGATGTATGAATGTTTGTATTTGAATCAGGTCTAAACGGCCGAACGGATTTAGCTGAGATTTGGCACACATCTTCGTCCTGGCAATTTTATTAATTTTTCGCCACTGGAACTCAGTCCATGTGGAGTCCAGAAGGGATATTTTACCTTAAATATGTTGTTTTTTACTAACATAGTTTTAAGATTATTCTATCGACTGTACTCTTGTTCGAAATAAATGCTTATTATTAATATTATTATTTGTATAGGTAGGTACCTTTACCAATCACGGTACTATGGGAGTCCCGGACCTTTGAAAGGCGTACATGGAGCCAAAACCAACACGCACGGGTTGAGACAAGTTTAATTTAGTAAAGTATGGATATTATTATCCTGGAAAATTGGTCGATTACCGTGGGAACGACTACTACGTGCACGATTTCGACAAAACCTTGCATAAAAAGTAAGAAAAAAAATTAGCGAAACGGTGGCGTTATCTATGAAAAGCAAAGGCATTAAATGTATAGTAGTAATAGACGGGGCATAGCGAACAAAAGTTCCTCGCGGTAACAAGTCGTACGTCATTTAGTCTACTTTGACATGCCCACGCCCACGTCATAGATGGCATTCATGATGCTTATGATCAAAGTTTTTCTATGAAAATGTCTCCGATGCCCACTCTATTACCTATAATATTAAATCTCTTTGATGAAAAGGGACCTTATTGTCGATGGCGCTTCTGCCATTATTAACGATGCTCCGATATAAATACAACGTCGCGTGACGCAGAGCGGCGTAGGTAAGCGCCATCGACAATAAGGTTCCTTTTCATAGATAACGCCACATACTAAGCTAGTTGAAAGCTTGTACATACATACTACTATGTTGGTATTGACTACCTGCCAAAAAGTATTCATATAAGTAGTTAAACCTAGTTAAACAAATAAATTGAGATTAATGCATTTTGAGCTCTAACTTGGCAGTTTTCTATACAATATCTATGTTACAATATCATGTGATCAGTTAGGAATTTAAGAAACTGCCAAGTTATAACTCAAATGTATTAATCTCAATTAATTGGTTTTAACTCATCTAAATAAAATAATGTGATTGAATAAATATCGAATCTAGTGCCCAGCAAACTTGGCACCGTTTCAGATACCACTACATTTGGTTGCATAAGAGAACTTGGGCATTTTTTTACATTTATGGGATACATGTATACACAAACCTTATTGTCGGTGACAGAGGCTTGTAGACATTTTGACGTCTGGGGAATGTTTACGATTATGTTTTTTTTTAAATAATATTTCTTGACCATGGAATCGAAGTCCTCTTCAGTCGACGATTATGTTTAGAAGGTAAAGTGTTACCAGACCCCAATTCTTGCTTTGTTTTTTAAGTCTTAGAACACCTACTGAATAAAATATATGTATAGGTAAAATAAATCCATAACTATGTAATTATGGGGTTTAAACTTTTATTTAGGTTCTTAAATATTTATTTTCCTTCAAATTGAGTATTTCTAAAGGCTGGTATGAATCAAGAAAATAGAAAGCACACTTGCGCATTTTTCTTAGTAGCTCATTTGCCTTTATCTGCCTTGCTCATTTGCTTGGCTTAATTGTTAGTACCAGAGCTGCCAGGCCCTGGTGGGTACAGTAAAGGACTTTAATTGTTGAGCCAGTATGGAACCCTGTTGTATAACGTAAATCATTAATTTTGGCGTAAAATCTTTCATGTGGCTTTACGCTGTCATTATGACAGGGTTCCATAGTGGCTCAACAATTAAAGTCCTTGACTATACACATAGACAACGTCACCGTCATAATTATACAGGATTCTAAAATTCGTTTCGTTCGACTCGTTCGAGGCGTTCGGCTCGGATAATTGTACGTTCACCTTTAAGAGACTGCACTTCGGACTAGTTCGGACTGATTCGGACACCGTCATAATCTGTGGTTGACAGTTGTCTGTCTTGACATTTAGGACCAGTATGAATTCTCAATAAATTAGGCAAAGTGGAAAGTATGATACCACCAACCGCGGCCCGGGCCCAGTAATACATTTATACCCACACACACTCAGACTGCAGTGGGGGTATGAGGTTTTTCTACTGCCACCGACCTGCCGCCGTCAGCAATGTACCTTTGATCTCTCCGGTACGTCTGCAGCGTAGTTCTCACCTTGAAATCTTTCAAACGTGTATCAATAGCTAGAACTCAAGACGCGTAGTGATCATTGTTATTTTTAAAATTCCTCTGAGCTGCATTCGGATCCAGCGCGGTCTTTGTATTGTTTTCAATAAGTACCTAGTGGAAATATCTACTGTTAAAAGACTTGAGACTGCATGTACATTTGGCTTCGCCAAACGGAAAGTTTAAATTCGCTGTCTAGTTTCGTTTTAGTGTATGGTCAACGTCTAAAAAAGTTTTCGTTCACAATAAGTAATTGGTCGCTCTCGTTTGTTTAACAGGGCCCGACTGATTTCACCTCCACCAATAAGATTTTCACGGTTGCCTACTGTGAACGTGGCGTTCAGACTGCCGTTTGGGTTGACGTTGCTAACCAGGTGCCTTCTATGAGCAATTGCGCTGGCTTTGCCCACAAGAAACCTGCCCACGCAGATCCCATCGACAAGTTACCTACCTGCTGTGACTGTGCCTGCCCAGCCGTATGCCTTGAGTGTGCCTGCCCGCCCGCTTGCGTCAACTGTACCTGCCAAAAGCATGCCTGCACCGACTGTACCTGCAAGAACCGTGTCAGTGTCTCGACCAGTCACCTAGCAGTCGCTAAGTAATGGAAATTCTAAGGCCTGCCTACTCTGATCTGATCGTACCTGCAAGCAGTCCTACAGAGGGCGCGCGCTGCGTGCGGCCGGCCAGCTCTGCCTGCAGCAGCAGCGGCTGCGCGCACAGCGCGGCGCAGCCGGCGCACCAGCACGCCGCACACACCCAGCCCAGCGCACCGGGACACGCCTCCTCCTGAAACATTACTAGTAAATTACTGTGACCACTAACTCACCATATACAAAATGAGTACGCAAAATGACTTGAGTTCAATATTAGTGGATTTATAAGGTACCTTCATTGTCATTAGGCAAGACAAGCTGGTAACAGAATCGAGAAACTCTACTTAAACAGCATCGAAGTGGCTCCGTTGTCGATGGGTTGTATTGGCCCTTGTTTGAAATCACTGCTGAGTTTCAGCATTACGCACCTGTCTAGTGTCGCATTCGAGCAGCGTAAGTAGTGCGGCGGAGTGCGAGCCCGCCGTGGCCACCTTCAGCAGCACCGGCAGCCTGGTTTTCCGGCCCACGACCAGCCCTAGGAACTGCAGGGCCGCGGCTGCGAGGCACATCGCACCTCCTAATCCGACAGTTATCTTGACCACGCCACGTAGGTCTTTCTCTGCGTCAGTCTGGAAAGCCCCATTGAGTTAAGTATTAGCAATCGGTTATACCACGGAAGTGTAAATTGTATCTGTCAATAAACACTTTCAGGCAAGCTTTTGTTTCCGAGGGCACCTTTTTTTTTGCAGTCATTATCTGCTTACACATACATACATACATACCTTCACGCCTGTCTCACAATGGGGTAGGCAGATTCTATGGAACGCCAGGTGTACCGGTCCAAACATACAACTTTCGCTTCCTCTAAATTCATCAATCTCTTCATGCACGTCTTTCGGGTGCTTTTGATTATCTGCTTATCAAAATCAAACCATCGATACCCAATTCGGTGAGTCTATGGTAAGTATAGCGCAAGTCCTGTTGCCTTAGGACTTCATCATCAGATACCATCAAACATACCATAAATATTGCATTGTTGGTTTACATAAATGTATTCCAAATTTCAGCCTATTCCATTAAAAGGAACTGGTGCAAAATTTACTTGCAAGATTTGGCCGATACACAGAAATACGAAGAGATAAATAAAAACTTGAACAAATACTGTCCAGCGTTTTAATCCATGAGCCCCACTTCCTGGTTTTCACGTGTATTGTCAACCGTGAAAAGTCGTTTTATTAGTTTCACTCGTAACTACGTAACTTTTTAGTAGGTAGTCGATTTTAAGATTTTTAACGTAAATTAGTGAGATTGGCTAATTAATTTAAATTTTGCATACTCATTCAATCCTGATGATGATGGAGGCAGAAGTCGCCAAAGAAACTTCTCAATGGCAAATAGTAGGTACGTTCGTCGAGTTTGAACTCCTTCTGCTGGTCTTTTGATAGCGTTAGATATCAGTGATACAAGTACAGTCGGTGACAATAAAGCTTGTCATAAAAATTAAATTAAAAGAAAGCTTTTCAAATAATAACTTTTTTTCTGTCGTTTCAACCATAAAAATTATTAATGTACTGCTCCTCTATTCTAGGCGGTAAAATCCAAATCGTATTTGATCTGGGTATTGTTTTTATCTCGGCCGCCATTACTGTCAAGTAAATTAAGATCTGTCAAAGCGTTGACAATACTGTTACGATCAAAAACGTTATGATTTTTACCGTGTTAAATAGATGCCCTGAACTAGGGACCGTTTCACGCTAAAATATGTCTTACGTAGAAAATTACCTAGAGATGAAAAATAAATATCGATCGGCCTTGCAATATGAATCGATCAATTTTCGCGGAAACACCCCGACTCGATTGAGCCCGCGAATTAAGTTTATTTCACTTTTATTCGTTTTATGTGTAAGGCATATGTAGACCTAATCGTGTAATAGTTCGTAGTTTAGTTATCATTGAACTGCCCTCCTAAGCCAATAAACAGTATCTCAGATTCAATTGCCAAAGTAGATTCAATACTCTCGTCTAAGTAATGAGGTTGTGATTCCTTCAGGAGTTTTATTTGGGATACTGCTGTTTAGCTTAGCAGGGCAGCATAAGAGTCCTACTATAAGACTCCACATCGTGAAAGACTGATATTTTGTATTATACCAATTTTATTATATAATTGTCACCAATTTGCTACGTAGATAACGAGGTCTTGTGATGATGAAAGATAAGATAAGGACGTACGAGCGTGGAGCGCGCGATGGTGAAGAGCGCGTAGGTCCCGAGGCCGCGGCAGCGACAGGCCACGTGCGAGGGCTCCGGCACGCGCACCTCGCACGCTTTCGTGCTCCACGCGCGCGGCTCTGCCTGCGAGCGCACACCGCACGCCAGCTTCGACGCTGGTGAACACATATCAGTGGCACGTAAATCAGGGTGATTCAATAATTAGATTAACAAAAGTTGTAACAAAACCGAATAAACATATAATGATCACCAATATAATGAACAACCCTATTGTCGGCATAGGTACCCCTAATTATGGGCACGTTGAATTTTATACCGTTATGTCACCAGAGTGTTTGTTTTAATTGAAAGAGTCTCTGTTTAAATTTAAATCATTTCATTTTATCGCATGAATTCATACTCTGTGAGTTAGTTGGCCAAAGTCACCAGAAATTATATAATTACTATGTTTCAAAACATTTGACACGCTCTAATGCCTCAAGTTATAGAGACGTGTGTATCAATCTGTTTCCCAAACATGATTATTTCGCGGATCAATTTTTCTAGTCGCGATTTTTCCCAAACACCCAGAAGTAGAAGCTCTTTGCCAGCTATAAGTAGGTAGGTATTATTATTTCGATAAATAGAGATTGGAAAATTATGATAATGGAATTATTTCTTTTTCAGGAAAAGATACCAGAAAAAGGAAAAATATCGCCATACTCATAGATACGTATCAGATATTTTTGAGTCATTGTCATACCTGTTAATTATTAAAAATAAACAGACCCTGTCAAAATGTTTCAAGAGTCTGGACTGTGGTCATTATAGGCCATAATAAACGAAGGTTTTTTACGTATTCGAGTGAACACAATTCGTATCTTACTGTTATGATATTTATGAATCTTATGATAGCACTTCACTTGGCCATCTTTGCCAAATATTGATCTTAAATCTCTTACATTTTACATACTGAATGAAAGAGATGCAACAAAATTAAATATATTTGACAAAAATAACAAAATGAAGTGCCTCCATTAGGCTCGTGATCGCCATTGTGAACTTTGGTTTAAATGTTCTACTCACCCACAGCGCTGTAGTTGTGTATGTGTGTGAACAGCAGGGTGACTGTGTGCGGCAGCGCGCGGTCGACGCCGGCGCCGGCCGCCCACAGCTGCGCCTGCGGCGACGCCACCAAGAACTCCATCTCGCGGCCGCTCCTAGAACTAGACTCGCTACAACCGCGCGCACACGCCAACAAAACAATCCATAAGTAAATGAAGAATAAACAAAACAAAATAAAGTGAAATCAAGACAAATTAAAATGATAAAAAAAACATTTTAAGTTAAAACAGAATAGTTTAAAAAAGATAACGTAAAGAAACAATCTGAATAATTACAAATTCGGTAATAAAATAATGTATGACATTTTTCAAACTAAGTTTAGCATTTTTTGTAAAGTAGGCCTTCTCAAGACAGACCTTACTTTCTTACGATATCGGTGATAAATTCGGACAATTTTCTCTTCCCTGTATCACTTTACGATGCCTTACTAAAAATACATAAGAACCAGATGTTTGAGCCTATTCCGAAGTTCAAAAACCATAAAACATTTCCTATATCTATTTGCATCTACAATATCACACTCACTTGTACTCAATAGACCTCCCCAAGGAGGGTAGTCTCGCTGCCAAGTTGTGGTACTGAACAGCTATTACGGACGCGTTGCCGTTCCTGCCCACCAGCTCCACCCCCACTGATGTCAGCAGCCACTCCTCATTACCAGTGGGGGTGGCCTGCATCTTGAAATGGGCTGCATTGTCGTCTCGGACGGGCTTGCTTTTGACTGAGAACTGGTGGAGGTGCATGTCCAAGTTATCCCGCATGCCGGCTGCGTCGGCTATTGCGTTTTGGAGTTCGTATATTTTCTGTAAGAACGATATTTAGGCAGTTGAGAATGGCTGGTTTTTGACCAAATTTAACTACAGGATAATGCAATAAAATAGGTATAGTCGAAGTCATAAATGTCCGTTCCCAAGGCGTCCCTATATCTAATACCTTTAAACGAGCAATTCTTGCATATATAATCGAATGTCGGAAACGGCTCCAACGATTTTCATGAAATTTAGTATGCACGGGGTTTCGAGGGCGATACATCGATCTAGTTAGGTTTCATTTTTAGAAAACTTACCAAAAAAAAACTTAGCAAATCTCGGTCATCGGTGATGATAATAAGGTAGGTATATCCACATATATTTATATATTCATAGCTGGCTGCGGCAGACAATTCTTAAACTCATTGTCTGCCTTTAGTGTTACCTAGTTCATTGGAGGATTGTATTATGGCTTATTGGAGTATGAGGAGGAGCTATCACACGTTAGTCTGGATACCGCAATTTGGCTTTCGCAACCAGTTTACCTAGAGCTCGACGAGCCTAAGCTTACCTCTTCATCTAAAAACGTGTCAGGATGTTTCAACAACGTGTCATATATCTTGAGCAAGTGCGGCACGCTCTCTACCCTGTCTCTAGGCTTCCCAGCGGAAGACAGCAGGTAGTACAGCATCTTCCTGGAGTGCTGGAGGGGGAGGGTGCCGGCTCCGGGGTGGGAGGGGAGGGAGCGCAGGACTGCCCCGTACTGGTGGGACACGTCCGTTACATTGCCCCAAGAGTAGCCGTAGGATATGCGGCTGAACTGAAATGTGAATATCCGCCGAAGTTAGTTTACAAAGTATTTTCGAGACATTTTCGGCTATTGAGTTTTATTTTCATTGTAAGCGGTCAGGGCTACCAAGCACATCACACAGGCTGTTTAATGGTGAGAGATGATAAGATTGATAAGCAATCATAAAGTTTAAAATTCGTTGCCAAAACTGAGGCCCAATCTGGAATACCAGAAAAATACTATGCGAATACTGGCTTGGCGGTAGAATAGTGTAAGTTCTGGTTGGTAACTAAAACACGTATAATGATTCGAATGCGTTTAGGTATATAGGTAGGTACCTGTTCATAAATATCTTTCAGCGAATCTGCAACGCACGCTGAAAAATCCGGTAGCCTCCATTTGACTTCGCGTTGGCTGGTTTTTGGTTCACAAAATCTGGGAAAAACGAAACAATTAAAAATTACCCCTTGTAATTTAAAGTCCCCCTAAATTTCCTACCATCTTAGCAAAATATATCGATTAAGGTATTGGATAAGTCGTCTATGGTAGACCTGAGGTAGGAATTAAGAGTTGCTTATACTTAGTAGGTAGGTACGCGACCGTTGGCGATTCAGAGTGTAATAAGAACTTACCTTACCTTTTTGCTTTTACATAGATACATTGGGTACATTGATAATTGCACATTTATATTATGTAAGACTTGGCGGTCTTCCTATGGGTTGCGACGAATAGGTTGAAATCATAAGTCTATAATTATGAAAGCTATTAAAGCATAAAATCGCTTTTTTTAACCAAAATGGGCTTGTGTTTGACCTCAGTCTTACTTAATGTTAAGTGACGACGAGGTCGAGCGTTGTACACGCTTACTCAGAAATAACACCTATTTTCTCTTGCCTTGAAAACACCAGGGTTATATGATTCTGGGAATACTTACAGACGCAGGGAGAGCATTCCACTCCTTGCCAGTGCGAATAAGAAATGATGCAGCAAACCGCTGCGTACGAATCATTGGAAATTCTACTACATGCGGATGGAAGCCCTCCCGGCGTCTGGATGACTGATGGGAGAAAGTGTAGGGTGGGATGAGGTCTATCTATTGAACCTAGAACAATTTAACTAGAGCCTCATTTGTTCTGTTACCTTGTAGTCTCCCCACTATGTCCGGGGGGGCAAGCAGCTGACGCGTGGGCCCCCGGCGCTGTCTTCGGCCACCTTAGCCCGTGGGATGGTTCAGCCTGGCAGGCCTCGTCGGTAGGTCCTAGTACCCACATGGTCACCCCCTTAGAGTTTGTGCCGGCTACCGAGGACACCTGGCAGTGATACTGGCCAGATTTCTGAAAATAATAGTTGAATAATTCTCTTAATTAATGCTCTGACGCTGTGTTGAAGTTCGATCAGGGTCGAGACCTAGTCAAGATTAACGCCAAGTTATAGATTTCAGTAAGTGCAGTGTTCACCAACAATTAAACGGACGGTTAGCGGGTTAACGGTTGCCAAATGTATTGACTAACAACTGATTAAGACTTAACCGTCTGTTGAATTGGTTGGTGAACTCGGCCCTGAGTCGATAAAATTTATAGGATTGACGTAAACTGGTGACGGGTCGTGTCGCCGCTTATGTCACCTCTAGGTATACATTTCTAGTCGATAGAAAACGTCTTGACTAGGTAATTGGCTGATGGGCGAACTAGTGTACGTACCTTGCTGTAAATCATTTAAGAGAATATCACGGCAGGACTACTCATTGTCGCCAGCAAACTTTTGTATGTCTACTGAGTTTAACTTACTTGAATTTTCTAGGAGGCAAATCATACATTGTCAACTTTATGTTATACCTATTGATAACAAATAACAAAGAGAGCATTAAATCTAAATGCCCTAAGGTCAAACATATGCCAAAAGGATACAAGAAAACTTATGGTATGACATAGCTAAAATATATTATTTTGATTTATTTATGTTATAAAAATAACAACAAAACTCTATGCAATGATCTGCCACACTGCGTCACAGTTTGTTGGCAGAAAAAAAGAGTACCCTAAAATTTACAACTAACTATTATCTAAATTACCCGAACTTGGCCGTGACGTCAGCCGCGCGTCAAGGTTTGATGCTCGAGCTGCTAATTTTACTGGCTTTTATTTTATCTAAGTATTATTGGAAAACCCTACGGCTCGGTCCTATGTCCCTGATGGGTAACAGGACTACGTCACCGTCATTATCATACCTGAACATTGTAGAGCTTCAAGACGCTCCCAGCCGGGTACAGGTCTTCCCAGACCTCCTTGCCGGGAGCCATGGGCAGCAGGGTCTTCTCCCGGGCCCAGCTGAACCCTAGGACGCCGTGCATGCGCCCCGCCACGGCCAGGCACGTGATGCTCACGTTGTCACCCTTAAAATTAATAAATTACATTACTTTAGTATAGGTATGAGTAAATCTTCGCTGCTATACTTGATTTTTTAGGTACTTAATTAGATCTGTACCTTAATGTAAATAAAAAACCGGGCAAGTCCATGTCGGACCATGCTCATAGTAGGGTTCTGACGCCGTTAGGTACTATCAGCCCAATGGAACCCTGACCCACCATAGAACGGTGTCAGTGACATTATAAAACAATTTGTTTGACACTTCTTATGACTTGAATCATAACGTCTCTGTGACATAGTTCTATGGTGGGTCAAGGTTCCAATGGTCTGATAGTACTACGAACACAAAAAACAATCTCAAAAAAAACAAAAAGAACGAACACATTCCTATATTAAGTGATTTGGTGCTGTCTTAGAAGATTTTTAGAAGAATAAGAATAAGAATAAATTGATTAAGAAATATAAATTATGTTTTCTTAATAAAATTATTTATTTGGATGGGAGGCACCGTAAAATATTTGTTTTTACTTATTCCATTATTGATCTTAGTACGCGATATAAAATATACCTTTGATAGTTTCTGCGAAAAAGTGAGTATGACATACAGACGGATGTGGTGAAACTAAAAGGGTTCCTAGTTTGACTTCGGAACCCTAAAAAGTATCTCCAAGTCTACTGAAAGATATTTTAACCAGGAAATTTAAAGGAAATATCGTGTTATTGACACGCCTCAGTAGCAACATCTAGTACCTATCTAATCAGTAATGCATTTATTGCATTATGTATTAAGTCTGATTGCTTCGTGGATGGACGACGGTCTACAATTTATATTTATGAAAAAAAATGTTTTTATAGGGCTCAAGTGGCCAGCCATGTTACCCGATTTGTTTTAGATTGTTTTAGATATAATGTGAAATAAAGTTTTTAAGTTACTTTGCGTGTTTTATTCATTCATTTGTTGACATACATAAATAAAACACTTACATTTGTGATATTTATTTGTGATTGGCGAATAAGGCGGTTGCTTTATCCGCCAATAAGACAATCGCCTTAAAGGCTTAATGGTACAGTCGAGGATTTTAATCGTTATGCCACTATGGAACCCTAATAACCCTATCGCATAACGTTAATCATTAATTTTGGCGTGATCTCTTTCATGTGGGTTGACGCTGTCATTATGACAGGGTTCCATACTGGCATAACAATTAAAATCCTTGACTGTACCTATCAGCTTGAGTTTAAAGGGTCATTTTTATAAAGCTCTTTAGGACGACAAAATTTGTATTCTTCGACAGTTCAACAGTAGAAGTTCAAATAGATATAGAATTGACTACTAGGTATGTACTTACGTAAAAACCTAGTTTTTTATAATGTCAAACAAACATATTACAAAAACATATTAAAAAATCGTAAAAATCGCATTTGAAACATTTGAAACGTACGTAGTTTCGCGATTTAAGCGTCGGTTCACAATTCTCTTAAGAAGTGAATGTGATATTCGAGATGCCTCATGCAGCACGCATAGCCTGCTCAGCACTTTTCGCTAACATGATTCCGTAGATTACCTTATTGACAGTTAAAGCCGATGGCACCAGGCGAATGTCGGGAGGTCGGAGCACCGCCAGCTTCAGGGCTCTGCACCTCTTGCGGCCAGCGTCGTCGGCGGAGCAGGACCAGCGACCACTGTCCGGACGTTTGGCCTCCGAGATGCCGAGCACGGACATCCGGCGGCCCAAGGCATCTTCAGCTACCGTTCGCGTCCAAATGTCCCTAAAATATGAACCGTGTGGTAATTATTCAACCAGTATAGGTATATTGAAATTAAATTTATGATAAATATTAGGAAGGTGACCATTTATTACAAAATCCGGGTCGGGTTAAATCTCACTATAAGTCGCTTATCGCGTGTCGCGTGGACTTGTAATGCAGAATTTTTGAAAATGGTCCATTAGTTTTTGAGTTTATTCGTTACAAACATACAATGCAAATCTTTCCTCTTTATAATATTATATTATGTAGTTAGTGTACATAGAGAGTGCACAGCTAACAAATGATCGAAGCTAGGAAAAATGACCTTGAATTACGTCAGGTATCTTTTGCATCTCTTTCTCCAGGAAGGAAGAACGGAAACAATAACATCTTGCATCTCCTTTCTTCATGCATAAGAAAAAAGATGCAAAACATACGTGACGTGATTCAGATTTTTTCTAGCTTCACTCTAAAGTGTGCTCTGCATTCTCCATAGTATGTAAGCTGCTTTTCTAGAAGTAATACCTGGTTGTTCCGTTGAAATTCACTTTGATTCCGTCTTTGTACCACGCGAAGACTATGTCGGGGGAGCCGTAGGCCATGCAGCTCAGGATGAACTCCGAGCCTTCCCACACCTCGGGCCGCTGGTTCATTATCAGGGTCTGAAAATAATAAAATATGTTGTCTTGTGAAGACACCCTTACAAAACGCGACTGTCAACAGGCCCAACAGCAACAAATTAAAAACTCAACATATTTATTCAGTAAATTGGCAACATGAGGGCTCTTTTAAACGTTGGTAATTACATAGGTATTTCCAATTCGGTTATCTATTTGTTGAACAAGATCCCTGCAGATAAAAAGCAGGAATAGTAATCACAAGATCTACAAGTGAACAGTGATTCCGGAAAATTTCTTTCTCATTTAAGTATTTTTAAACATGTTTATTGCACATTTTACCTATTGGAAAAAGTGTTGGGTCAATTTTGAACATGCAACATAGTAGGTTAGGTCTTTCTAAAAAATATAATAAAACGTGAAATTAGGTTAATTGTCAAGCGGCATATGCACTGCATTGTTTTACCGAGCGGTAAACACATGTAACTCGCACAAAACAGATAAATAAATAAATAAATAAATATCAGGGGACAATGTCACACCAATTGACCTAGTCCTAAACTAAGCTGTGTTCGCGCTCATCACACAAATATCTGCCGTTACCGGGATTTGAACCCAGGACAGGCAGGGTCACTACCAACTAGGCCAGTGCGTCGTCAAGGCCAGATTCTTCGTGTATCTTCAAAATCCGTTTCTGTATAGTGTAAAATTTACATGCTATAACATTAGCATGCATTATTCTTAATTTGCTTTGCACAAACACATCCTTAACGTTAACGTTGCCCTAGAAAACGAGAATTTATGTTGGAGTTACAGCTAAATTACTGCAGCATTACATATATGTATGTATATTGTGTGTTAACATGTACAGTCGAGATCAGAAATATGTGTCCACTTTTGCACCTTGTCACTTTAATCGCTTCGACAATTCATATATAGCATATTACGTCATGACATTAAATGGACAAGGTACTTTAGTACACATATTAATGAACTCGACTGTACCAACATAACTATTAAATAAAATCCCCGATATAGTGACGACCTACTTTCAAGGCTAATATCTCTTAAAACGGCTTCACCGATTTTAATGAAACCTAGCTAAGAATCATCTAGATAAAACAGCTTTCGTTAAAAAAAACACGTCACAATCGGTCCGTCCATTTGGGAGCTACGATGACATAGACAAACACACAGATACAAACTTATAACAGTTCTCTCTTCAGGAGGAGAGGGTTAAATATAGAAATCGGGGATATGGCGGTACTGAGTTCATTCGGGTTGCTACTTCCAGCCGGTCATGAGTCATATTATTCATTTTTAATTTACTTAAACATTTAAGGTTTTATATGAAGTTTATTCATTTCACACACAAGACACACAGGTAAAAGTAACAACAGAAAACGGCAATAAACGAAGTGGTGAGTGTGTCTTTGCGGCAGTGAATCGGACACCTGGCTCGGCATAATGCTGAAGTGTTAAACACCTGCAGCGCTGATTTTAAGCCACCTCAGAGTGTGACAGACGGATGGTAGTCTATTATCAATTTGACACTAAATTAAAATGGATATCATACGTAATTCATTCATACCCAGGAATAAAACTGGCCGGATGCAGCAGAAAACTGTTTTGTTGGTCTAGTGTTGCCATCCAAAGAAACTTCGGTTGCAAGTAAGGATGACCATTCATTGTCGCTGATTTTTGTGTCGTCATCCCTTTTTGTTTTAGATATTTTAAGTATTTTTTATGGCCCTCTGAAAACCAGCGCCGCGGCTTGCTGCGGCATGCACCAAGCTGAGTAGCTAGTAGCCCTTTTTAACGCCATGTTTAATGTGTTGTTTTGCTTGTCATCTGTTTTAAATGTATGTTTGCGTTGAATAAATCATTCTATTCTATTCTATTACAGTCACCGCGCTAATTCACTTAATAATGTTACCTTTTTCTCTACACTTAAAGAGCGCAACCATCAAGTGAATTACCTATACCATTTATAAATGTTAGTGGAAGACGCCCTCCCCCACTATTAGTGTAATAAAGAAGGTGCTAAGTCAGGTTAACGCGGTAGCCGCTGGCAGGGATGGCCCTGGCTGGCACACCGCCAACTAGTGCAAGAAAATGCACATTTCAAACAATTAAACTTTCACGAAGACATTATAGCCTAAGTCGACGACTAAGATTTTTAATTGCTCTTTGTGAAGTTGCAACATTTGTTCGTTTGAGCTTTGGTTATTTTTTGTTAACCGTGCTAAGAGTTGACGGGACAAATTATCTTAGTAAACATAAAGTTGGTTTAGTTTTCTTTTTTAGGGTTTCGTAGTCAAAATCGTGTCGGGACTTTTTTTAATGTGTTTGTCCTGCTCAGTCATAAAATGTAAGAATTTTTATTTTGTAGCTCTGGTGAAAGTTCCTATTACGTTTTTCTTCTCAACTACACATGTTTTTTTTTTAAGTCATTGTTTTTTATAACGCTAGTTCTGTTTTAATTATCATTATCATAATCAATATTTAAAAAACAATTTACTTGTTGAGATTCTTGTGGCGTTTCTTCTCAGCAGTCTCCTGTTGGGACGCGATGGTAGATTTTTGACGTGTAAAAGTGCCCATGCGGCCTATTTACTCAATAAACATCTTTTATCTGTCCGTCATTCCGTCCATCCGCGATTTAACTCAAAGACTCTTGGTACTACCAAGCAGTATTTTGTCATGAATGGCGATACATTATTTTTAAAATAAAATATTCAAAATAGTTTTTTCAAGAAAAGAGGGGGTATGTCAAGAATATCTTCGGTTCTGGGATCTGTTCTGGAATATTAAGCTTTGAAGTCGTAATCAAGTAAGTACTACTAATTTGTTATAAAAAGTAAGTTACTTATATAAACGGAACCCTACACTGGCCCGACACGCTCTTGGCCAGCTTTTTACGTTTTCTCACCGGTCATTTGTGAATCACTACGAAAAACCTTAAAAGAAAAAGACTAAGGGACACAAAGTTGACGTAAAAGCTCCTTAGGCCAATAATACGTCAATATTTAAATAATAAACAAGTCAAGAGGAGCTTTGAGCCTTTAAAAAACAAAGCACTTCGTGCTTGGTACTTCAATAGGCTGATTGTTCAACAAAAAATAAATAACCATAGCATTGGTTGTAAAGAAAACAATATTTTTAGATTTTGTTTAATGGGTAAATATAAGAAGACGAATACAATTTGTTTTATGTTTGAAAGTATGTCAGGGTTTTTATGATAGCTCAAGATTTAAAATATTATTTTAATAGTTGCAGGGCCTCTATTCTAGTCGTTAAAACCATATTGCTTTTGACGTGCTATCGTATTGTTTTTAAACTTATTTACAGTCAAATAAATAAGAGCTATCAAAAATATGAAAATAATTATGCATATAACTATGAGTTGCTTGTCCAGGAGTCAGGTTAGGCTGCGTTGTAGAACTCGTCGACAAACTGGCCTTCATTACATAATATGAGAAATGGCGACCCGCCCTCGCTTCGCTTCGGTTTAAGTGAGTTTTCTGTAACACCCGTACATAACCGAGACTTTATTATACGTAAAAACCTTCCCATTGAATCGCTCTATCTATTGATAAAAACACTATAAAAGGATTAAAATCCGTTGCGTAGTTTAAAAGATTTAAGCGTAGGTATACAGAGGGACAGATGATAAGCAGCGACTTTGTTTTATTTTATGTAAAGATAATTAGTAACAAATGATTGCAATCGTATTTATTCGACGAGAAACTATCGTTAATTCGATAGATTGATTCTCATTGATGGAATGCACGCGATACAGATATTAGGTTCGGTTGATTACCTCTGTGCCTGCTGGTATGTAGCGTAATTATATCATTAGTTATTTCAAAAACATCTATGTATTACAGTTGTTTTATCTCACTAAAGCGGGTGGGCCATACTTGTAGTTGTAACACGCACACTACGGCGACAGTTAGTGATGACACTGACGACAGCTACATGCTCAGAGACAAGTTGCACGTTCATCTACCTTTCGTGACATTAACTAGCTCTTGTCCGTGGCTTAGTATGCGTAGAATACCTATACGTTTTTTTCTGAGTCCAAAGCAGTCTACGTATGGGTGCGTTTCCACTGGCGTGTTGTTTAAACTGTTGTTTTCTGTCGAACAATCCCTTTGGACAGTTGGAATAGATATAGGATACTTCTCTATACTTATGAGTATGTTTATCGTTGCTCAGAACCCATACTACAACTCTAGAGCCCTATTATTATAGCCTTATAGGTAATTTGTGTAAGATTGTCCCCTTGTCGGTGTATGTACTAGCTTTTCCCACGGCTCCGTTTGCGTAGAAGTTTATCGCCTTAAATATAATTTCCTCGACGACTGTGTGGTAATTATCTTGAATAAAAAGTGCGTAAAGCAAGTAAATTAACGTCAACCTGTTAAGGCGGAACAAATAAATAAACATAATTTCACGTTTATAATCAATATGCCATATCATAGAGCATATGTCATATTTTAGTCAATTTACACCAAACCATACACCTAAACCTTCTATTGCATTGGTAAAATCCGTATGAAAATCCGTTCTTTAGTTATTGAGTTTACCGCGTACAGACAGACAGACGCGACGGGGGACTTTGTTTTATAATATGTATTCTGCTTGAATGGAAAAGCTGTATCTCACCTTTTTCTGTAGAATTTACTTTTTGAAGATGCTTTTACGTAAGAGAATAAACAAACAAGTAAACAATCGTTAATACTCTCACGGCTTTGACATTACGTTTCGTTAATTTTAAAGCTAATGAATTCTTAATGACCTAATCCGCGCAGGTATAACTTTTATTTCAGTGTTTCATTACGCCGCTGTTAGTGTAAACGTTATGTTCCAACTTTCAGAATAAATGGGTTTATAAGCTCCTTGTTAAAAGTACCTAATATCTTTTATGTATTTTTCCACGTATATTCCTTATAAAAGTAATGCTCATCTCATTTGCAGCTAGAATTGTCATCAGCTTGATTTTCTGATTGCGTTATCTGTATTGTTTTGTGCTTATTTCCATAGGATATATATATTACGTATGTTTTTATTTACAAGTGCAATTAATGTATTTATATTACTACAACATATTGATATGTATAGTCAAACCCTATGTTACACCGCCACTATAGTCTGTGCTTTGCATAAAGATTAACTGCTAGAGAAAGTCTTACGGTATTAAGTTCGCCTTTTGTATATTTCGGACAGACCCTTAAGTAATTGATACGGTATATTAAATAATGTAAAAGACCGTCCTCGGCGTAGTTGCCTGCATTTCCCGTAGAACACTTTTTAAACGGTAAACCGGTATTTATTTTTAATTTCAATCGTTTCCATATACCTAAATCGAAGTTTATTCATCCTATAAAAAAAAAGTTTACCTATATAGCATCAACAAAAATTTCCAAAATCCTGAATAGGTTCGGGAGATAAACTTTATTACTACAAGTACCATTAGGGTACGGCTCCACTGAGGCGGAGACGAGCGGAGCAGTGCCAATATTAACCAATAGAAGGCGCATGCGGTCACGTCGAGCGGCCCTTCCGCACGTTAGTTTAGATTTTATTATAGTTAATATTGGCACAGCTCCGCTTCAGTCCGCTCATCTCCGCCTCAGTAGAGCCGCAGCCTTAGGGCGCATCGGAGCTACTCATATTAGAAGTGGCCGGAGCACAAAGTGTTTGTTTGAGTTTGAGATCGCTCACTAGATCCGAGAAACTGTTATCGCACATAATTCTCAGACCTTACATTCTCGGATCTTATTAGGTTACCGTACCAAAAAACCCGCAAGACCTACCACGTATTCAGCGAACTTGGCGATCACGTGCATCGCCATTATGCATTACAGTGAAACACCGTTCTCATTCCAATATACATACACAATATAGCATCGTTCTCTCACGTATAAACGACAATTATGATAGAATCGGTACCTATGAGGTGTACCTTACTAAAGCTGGACATACACCGTCAGTCCATTGCGTCAGTTACTGCGGCGTCCTGCCAAATTTGATCGTGAATGACAAACTCCTGTCCAAATTTTGCACCCACGAATTGTTTCGTTCAGCGGGCCTAGTATGGTTGCATTTATATCGCGTGTCAAATGTGGATAAAGCATCCGTCACTCTTGTACTTATTTACGTGTCAGAAGGTGACGGATGCCTTATGCAAACTTTGTCACGTGATAAACGCAGCCATGTTAGGGCCCCTGCTATTTAAGTGTGAAACTCTTGTACCGTAACTAACATCTATTTTCGATTCCGAAGACAGAGAATAGAAATTAAATCCATCGGACTGAAGTCGTGAGAGGGACAATATTTTTTAGCTAGAGTTTCAGTTTCAGTCCATTTGGCGGCAAATGCCAAATGAACTGACACTGAAAGTCCAGGTTAACGCATCGCTGTCGGTATCGTCTTTGTTCGCCGAATTTGTGGGGGTTCATTACTCCCATTATGTCACGTATAAGACAACCCGCTAATGCTCTCAGCTGTTATGTACAAACGTAATTACTTAAGGAATTTGCATTTGGATGTTCTGTCACGAGCGTTTTGTCTTCCAGCTTGGTGAGTGTTTCGCGAATTAGGAGAAGACAGAGGACGCGAAGACATATTAGTTCGCTTAAAAGGCGTTTGCGTGAACAAAGCGGTCTCGGCGAGCTCTCGTAGTACCAAAAAAACCGGCCAGGTGCGTGTAAAACTCGCGTGGAGAGGGTTCCGTACTTACGTTTTTTTTATTATGATAGAATTGTTATAGGTTTTCAAAAAAGTACAAAAATAGTTCATGCTTATTAGACTTAACAAACATGAACTATTTTCGTATTTTTTTCAAAATTTTTGGCTCTGTAGTTTCGGAAATCAGGGGGGAATGGTCAATTGTCGTCTTCTTTCATGAATGAAATCAAAACTATTTATTTACAATAATAACAAAAATATATTTGAGATCCTCATAACGAGCCCTTTTATATTACACAGTAAGGTTTGCAAAACTTTTTTTTTTCCTAATTTGTACCAAGAAAATGACGCATATTTAAAAAAAAATATATTTTGCACATCTGTGTTTGGGTCATCAATTTACATATGTGTACCAAATTTCAACTCAATCGGTCCAGTAGTTTCGTAGCAAATTGGCTGTGACGGACGGACAGACAGGCACGAGTGATCCTATAAGGGTTCCGTTTTTTCAATTTTTGTACGGAACCCTAAAAAGCGGCTAACTGCAATGTAGTAGTCGAAGCATTGTATACTTTATCGGTAACTACATTAAATTGAAAATGCTGATACTGTTACATGCAGTTAGCCGCCTTCTTTGGAATACCAAAGACCGCAAAACGGAATAACGCAGCGAGTATCTTTTAGCAGACACCATTTTTAGTCTATTTTTTGCAAATCTGATAGTTTATGTGTTAATGATACAGTTAGGACATTTCCTTTTATAAACGTGCAGTATTAAAAATAACTCGTTATGATTTCTTACTTTTCGATCCGAATCGCTATCGGTCCAAAATGATAGTTTATATTGTCAAAAGACGACCCGTTTCGGGAAACTTGGGATCAAGAATCGGTTGATTGTTTAGTAAAACTCATCGCGCATGTGTATGTTAGTAAAGCGACTTTCTAGAAGCTTATGCGCTATGTGGTTTCTACGAACGACTGATTTCTGCTTTATTTCTGTACCCATTGTTTGAGAACATGTACCTAAATAATATTTTTTAAATATTTAATTTTACTGCTTCGTCGGCGTTCACACACAGCTTTGTTGGCGTAATTTTAATAGTTAGTTTAATATAATTTTTAGGCATAATTATGCCAAATTACAACTTCGTAGTACCTATACCAAGAGTCTCTGGGTTAAACCACGGACAGACGTACAGACGGACATAGCCAAACCATAAGGGTTCCTTTTTAACCGACTTCAAAAAAGGAGGAGGTTATACGTTCCACTGTATGTTTTTTTTTTTTTTTTTTTTTTATGTATGTTCACCGATTACTCCGTCAATTGTGGACCGATTTTAAAAATTCTTTTTTGGTTTGATAGAGTATACTTCCGAGGTGGTCCCATTGTCAGCAAATCTGAATCTGATGAAGGGATCAGTGAGGAATTGAGGGAACTCCTCAAATATTGTATGCAAACATATAGCGATTTTAGTATTTTTAGTAACAAGCATTTGCATTTGCATTCAGAAAGTGTCACTTGGTGAAGCGGAACTGATGATGAAGACCACAGATGGCCACCGGAACTCCTCAACGGTACCGATTTCAAGGGTGGCGATAAGATATCTCGATTAAGATAGTTGAGCGACTACAACGAAGCACATTTAATTGTTTTAAAATGACTATGATTTTCCCGCGGCATTGCTTGCGGCGAGCTTGAAATGTCTTAAAGTTTCATATATCAACTAAGAAGTGGGACTACATAAGCTTAATATGATCACTAAAAAGTGTAAAATAAAATAAATGTTTTAAAAAACAAAAAACCGCCTTCAAAAACGCTAAAAATAACTTCTACTACTAGGTACTTAGTAGTAGGTACCTATCCTATTAGGTTAGTCTAACTGAATTCGGCGACCACAATACTTTCAACAAAAAGCCAACTTCAGTTGGACTAACCTAATAGGATAGGTACCTACTACTAAGTACCTAGTAGTAGAAGTTATTTTTAGCGTTTTTGAAGGCGGTTTTTTGTTTTTTATTGACTAAGGTACTCTAAAAACCAAGTTCGAAGTCAAAAGTAACGAGTGAAAAGGGCATCCGAAGTTTCGAATTTAGTCCTTCATATTAGTGACCATTCGGAACAGTTAACATTATATTGGAAACCTCGTAGTACCTTCTAATTGGGCCCTAACTGTGATATTAGCTGCCAAATATGGTGTAATGTCTCTATGCTAGTCATCGCCCTTTACATTACGAACATCGCTACTTGGCAGTGTGATCCATAACTCAGTTACTGTCATTAGTGCTGTATGGTATTGCTGAACAATCGGGAAGCATATCAAAGGCCTAAGCGGCATTGTTCGGCGACAGTGAACTTAATAGTAAAGGGCATTGTCCGTCGAATCCTTGATTGGTGGTGGTTGATTGCTAGTTGCCCCTTTCTATTAATTTCGTAATAACTGAACAGGAACATTGCTTCTGAAGATTTGTAACTATTACTTACTTGGTTGTATTGCCGTTGATTCTTTAAAAGGGAACCATTTTTTATTTAAATTCATATACATATCTGTTGGCCTAATATGGCTGCGTTTATCGCGTGACAAAATGTGGATAAAACATCCGTCACTTTTTGACACGTATATAAGTACGAGAGTGACGGATGCTCTATCCAGATTTTGTCACGCGATAAAAGCAACCATACTAGACCCGCAGGTAGGTAAGGTACTAGACATTGATCAACAAACTTATGTAGAAAAATACATTGAAAACGTCCAAGACTCGGGAACAAATACTTGCGCTCATTACAAAAATTTTTGCCCTTACCGGGAATTGAACCCGGACACGCTAGCTTCGTAGGCAGGGTCACTACCATTTATTACTATATCGTTTCTATTTTACGATGTAGCAGAGCAAACGATGATTGACGACATTTAAACATTTTCATATAGTATTTACTTACAGGAATTTTGCAGGATAATTACAAAACTAACCTAAAATAGTTTGTGCCGCTCGTTTATAATCAGTAGAAGTATTCATGCGTGAGCGAAATGGGAATAGGTTATTGAATATACATGATTCAAGTTTAGATAAGTAGTACTACCGATTCAGAGTTCTGATAATCAAAAAAATAATACCAAGGTTTGTATTACGACTGTTTGAAAACTTATTTCGTCGCATACGTTCCATTTGGTTCTTGAAAAGTGACCCCATTTACAGAATGGCACCCCATAAAAGATCACATTTGAAACGATCAAAGTTGGCCAAAGACTATTTCCGGATAAAAGTTGGACCATTTCTTGCCCGTAGCTTCATTTGCAGCAAAGTTTGGAGCTATCGATTAAGAAAAGTAGCTTTTAAATTTACTGCGGGTTTTCATGAATGTTTTATGCACTGAGTTTCAACTGTTTCAGGACTTTAAATAGTTTTTTTATCATTAAAAATCGATCACATTATCGCACACAAAACTTCGTCTTTCTTGTCACTACCGCACCAGAGTCTACTGATTCTGGAAATGCAGAATTGCACTGCGGCGCTCGCTATGCTCAAAGAGATTTTCTAATTTCCCCGAAACAACAAAAAAATATTGACAATGATTCAAAGAAATTTCAATTCATTGATTTTATTCAAATATTGTCTGATTTGAATTGTCACTGTAATTGAAGTAGTGTCATTAAAGTAAAATAGTCTGAATAGGATCGATAGAGGGTAAGATTCTAAAAATAGGGTAACCATGGTTTACTTAATCGGTGATTTAATTAAGGGGAAAGTTAACAACAAGTCTAACAAAAAAAAACATGGTTAGAAAACCCAACCACTCTTTGAATAATGTCGTCAACATAATATTAGTTTTCATGCCGCGCAATTTTGCGCCAAAAATCCGCCATTTTCATTTCCAATCATTTTAATATAGCCTATGACACTCTAGTGGTTAAGACGAATCTAACCACGTATAATTTATTAAAATCGGTTTAGCCGTTTAGTAGTTACGAGGTAACATAGAGTCGGACATACATACAGGTCAAACAGATAACCCTCCTTTTGGGCTTTGCCGCAGTAGGGAAAAAAGAAATAGCTTTTGTTTCTTGTAACTAATATTGCTTGGAAATGGCCATCAATTACCGAGTCTAGTAAACTGGTGTCTGATCACGTCTTCGATGTCAACCTGTAACCTTATTAGTAACGGGAGAGGGTTGTATCTGCTTTGGCTGTTGACTTTGAGATATCGCCTTTTGGCTTGTGAGGGCAGAACAGGGGCTATTATGACGTAACTGTTTTGTTATTTCACAAAACGTTTTCACAGAAACACTAGGTTAGTGTTGTAAGATCGAGTAAAGCACCAAGTACATTAAGGGTAATAACACTGCTGGAATTACGCGGTCGAAGTGTGTCAAGTGTGGCGTAATTCTGCGTGCGATTAGCTCTTTAACCCCCGACGCAAAAAGAGAGGTGTAATAAGTTTCACGGCTATGTGTTTGTGTGTGTGTCTGTCTGTGGCTCCGTAGCTCGTAAACGGATGAACCGATTTGGATGCAGTTTTTTTTATTTAAAAGCAGGTTTTTAAACGGTGGTATAAAGTTATGTTTTATTAAAATCGGTTGGGCCGTTTAAGAGATATCAGCTCTGAAAGAAGGGGTCGCCATTTTATCGGGGATTTTATCTATCTAATAGTTATATTATAAAACTAACAGCATCTGGGGGGTTAGTATGACATAGCTTTGCAGTTCAGTTTACGCTGAGAGAAAAGGACAGAGCTAGTAAGATAAGATAAGATAAGATAAGAACATCTGCCGCGAATTGTCGGCATAGCATGTCATTATTAGATTAGGACTAACACAATACGAGTATTCCTATTTGCGCTGCCCCGGATTTCTCCGGAGACCTCCGCAATCACGGATTGTTTGTTGAGCCCACGTAGAAATCTGTCATAAAGACGTGGAATGAAATAACATGAAAGAAATTAGGTCAGAATCAGGGAGATTTCCTTACTGCGTAAAGGTCATTTTAGTCTTCAACGATGTGGTTTAGTCGGGTGATTATTCGGCGTTTTAACCGCCGTCATTATTGTCTTCACATATTATTCAAGATAAACTTAAGAACTTTCTTATTATTTTAAATGGAATGGAAACTACCCCCGGGTCCGCTGTTTTTGATATCAAAAGGTTGCTGGTAGTAATCATCAATTTCGTAAATATATTTATGTGCACGTAAACCTTCTTTAAGCCATAGAAAAAAGGTAATATGGCAACAATTTCAATCCGCGACTGTAACTATTTCATTTAATTATAATTGAATATTCCCTAGGTTATTTGCCCTAAAGTAAAGTCTACTGCCTAAATGAAGGTATTTGCTGATTACTGATCAAACGCCAACCGATTACGCCAGCAAATTGCTTTGGATCCTAAATCGTTTAAGCATTATGATAATGCTGAAAGTTTTTGCGATAAGTTCGGAAGATCTAGATTGTTTTAAAATTCTCCCACGTCGCGCGACGATCAGTTCATTGCGGGTAATATGAGGTCTCCGGCCTCCGACGGATCCCCGAACTTCGGCGATAGTCTATTTTATGCGCAAGTTATTCTCGAACTTTCTAATATGATTATGATGAGGTAAATATTTTACATTTTTCTAAGACGTGGATGTTTTTAATCTTACTAAGATAAATTTAATGCTTGTTTAGTGACGTGTTGTCTTATTCTATTGCTATAGCAAAGAAAGTGATAGCAGCAACTTAAATTTAATTGCCGTCTCTGCGTGCGGCAGTAAGTGTGTCTTTGGACTAAAGACTAACGAGAAGATTGTCGCGTAGACTAATTTGACGAAATTTGTTTCTTGACATATAATTTACGTCAATATCAAAGAGCTCCGGGGTAGCTCAAAAGTACCTTGTCGCAGCTATTGATATACTAAATTCAAAACACTCTCATTTAATACGTTGTTGCGACAAGTTGCTAAAAGATACTTATGAGTATCACTGTACTACCTGTTATAAATAAAAATTAAAACAGAAAAGAAACAAAACATATTTATTAATCACAAATAAACCCACAAAAAAAAACATATCAATCCATGTATATCCACAGTGATAAAAATGGCATTATTATGCCTCAGCAGGCTGCGACGCTGATTTTCACAGACGGAGGGGAAGTAATTACTTGGCTTTGCGTTTGAAGGCGGTTTTGGCAGCTCTGCTACTCTTATTGCTAATACACATCTAGCAATAATCTAGCTTACATGTAGCGTGAGTGCTGGCTGCATGTCAAAATGGAGTGTCGCAGGTAGCAAGCGCAGGCGGTCGGTGCGCGTGCGCGTAGCGGCCAGCCGCGCGAGCGCAGCGCGCAGCGCGCCCGCCTCGCGCCGCGCGCCCCACACGCGCAACCACACCGTGCGCGCGCCGTTCGACTCCGGCAAACTGGGGACATAGAGTAGTTTAATATCAGTTTGTGCATAGTTGTAGCTAAGTGCGTTTAATTAACACTGTGGTTCATATTGTAAAAGCCAATTTTACATAGGTACTTTATATCAAAAATGACGTGTTCAACATCGCAAATTAAGATTAGCAAAATCATAGTAAGCCCCTTTGAAATTAGTGAGAAAAAAGTAAAGAAGGGAAAGATATAATTAACACATAAGTTACACAATTACATAAAATTTGATTGTATCGATTTAGCGAACTATCCATACATATCAACTACACAGGTCCGAGAACGTGTCCCTGAGGCAACCTCGCTTGATACCATGGTAAACACAGTGTGTGCCTACGAGTAGGTGGTCGGCGTGGACCCGACTAATGGAATCTTGCCAAAATCTTCTGTTTGTCGGCGTACTTCGGCATTTTAATTAGATTCCAGCAAGATCCTCTCCAAAAATTAATTAGCGACAACATTTTCCGTAATACCTTATGTTTAAAATTTCTATTTCGTCCTCTAGGGTGATATTCGATGCAGTTAAGTAGCTCGTTATCTGAAAAAAATAGGTGAGTTCAGTTGTTGAAGAGCCAAATGCGAAACAAAATAATAATGTGGTTCATTTGCATAAGCCGTAAACCGTTCAAGGCCAGGGGGAATCGCCGAAACAAATTACTTGTGAAATTGTAAGGGACGAAAGGGAACGAGATCGACTGGCGCAGTCATTTAAAAGCTGATTTTACGCATAATTTCCGCTACAGTAAATAAAAGAGAAATAAAACTACATTAAATCTTGGTTCTTTCTCAATCATTAAGCCCTTTTGTTACGTTCGTGAGTTTTATTCTTGCCACGCTTAATAAAATGTTCGTGTTGAACAGTAATATACCTGCTTAACTATTTCTTGCGATATGTCGTTCTCGGCTTGGTCCACTATCTGCAGTCTTGTTTCAAATCTGGCGGTAGCTGAAAAATATTACTCTCTTTAGTATCTTTCCACGATACAAAACTAACTCGTAAAAGGCATTAAGGCTTACTGAAATCGCTGTCCTTCGGATTACAATCACAGTTCCCTTCTTTACAACCCTCGGAGCATTCTTCGATGCCGCACTCTGTAAAAAAGCAATTTGGGGGTTAAGAAAATAGGCGAGTATTGGTGTTATCCTCGAAATGGGTTTTTTGTGTTTATTGTAAATAGATAACTGTTTTGTGTTAATACGTGTATTCATTTCAGGGTGTTTGAGCGCAATAATGATTTAAAATTTTAGCTTTGAAAATGCTGAATCGTCATTCATATAACGACTATAACGATTAATAATATCGATTCTATAAATAACGCTGGGCACCTCTTCCGAATAAGAAAATGAATGATTTTTTTTAATCGATTTCTCAACAAAATAATTATGAAAATACCGTAAAAGGTATCACCAAAAGTGAAATTAAAATTTTTTCGGCCAAGAAACACGGATGACACAGTAATTTTAAACTGCTAATTAGAGCGATTAGACAGAGAGATCCGATACGCCATGTGACGTCATGTAAAACTTTTTCTGGAAAGAGATATAGGAAAAAGTCTTTATTCGCTTAAATCTTGGTTATTTTTGTAGCTATTAAAAAAAATCTTTCTCAACTGTTTGTTACATGAATCAGCTATTGAAGCTGTGGAAAAAGTCATGAAAATTCCCTATTGAAATTCCGTTTCTTTAAAAAAAAAAAAGTGTGTCGGTCACGGTTAAACTACACTCAAGACCAATCAAAATGGGCCACGATGTTGCAATTCTACGAATCGAATTCAGTACAATGAGCCTGAAGTGTACACTGAAGACAAAGAATAATTATGGTTTTCTTTTCAAATAATCACTCTTATTAAACATCGTGAAAACGTTATTTGATTATTAAAGGTTTACAAATTATATTTCTATCCACTGAGGGTAAAAATGATTAATATTTGTTATTACCTACTCAATAAAATTGGCATTTAATTCAATTCACATTCAAAGTGATAGATTATTTGAATTTGCTTTAACTATATATTTTTTCTTTATTTCTCTTAATGAATAACACCATTAGCAAGGCTTAAAGGTTTTCGATTGTCACACAATCTAATCAATATTGGCGGATCAAACATACAATGTCCTATTAAATACAACGTACAGTGCAAGAGGTCTTAAAAAGTTTTTTAGGTTTAATGTAATGTCGCTTAAAGTCACATAAGAGCATTATAAGAGCGAATGAGAGATAGGTACAAACTCGAATCCGGTAATCCAATGTTTCTTTGGGTCACCGTGTACGATAGTGTATAAGTACCGTGACCCGTTTTGATTGCTCTAAAGTGTTTACGTTTAAATGTATAATAACCCTAAAATGAGCAGCAATTTCAATCACGTAGCTAAGCAAATATTGAACTCCTCGCTTCGCTCCTCACCTGATTAATAAAACGCCGTCGCACACCTGTTGGAACTAGCTCGGGGCTAAGTGGTTTACGATATCGCAGTTCCAACTTGTACTCCGCGCGGGAAGTTAATAACTTAAACTTAAATACGGTCGGGTAAAATCCTGACAATGTTTTCAGCAAAAACATAATCCCAGCTGCTATTTCAGTAATTTATAGAGGGTCGCGTTATCCTTGAGCAAAAAGGAAACCGAGTCTGAAGGCGCATGAGTGTAACCGGTAACGGACAGAATGGTTTTATTACAAAGGACCTTTTTAGCTAGAAAGTCAGAAAGGAGTTAAATTTAAGTGGATGGAAGGCTGTTTGTTTGGATGGCGGAGTTTGTTTGTGCCTCAGTTTTGCTTGGTCAAAGAAGATAACTTCAAGCACTAAACTAGTTAAATATTCAAAGATAAACTTTATGATAGGTGTCGTGATTTAAATAAAATGACAACGAAACAAATCTAATCTTTTTGTTGTCTCAAAACAACAGTGACTAATAATAACAAATTATTTTTGTGCTCGCGACGCGAGTATCTTTAGGTTTTTTATCTCACAAAAGTATGTACTATTCTTCTGTGCATTTTCAACTTTTTTGTTTCGTGAGCACGAGTTTTCAGTATTAAATCGCAAATCACACATGTTTATTATTATATCTACAGTAGTGAGAACTATCAGACTGCAATATTACTGGGCACGAACTTTAGCGTTCAGGGAACTATAACTACAAATTCGATTGCCTTATCTACGGCTACGAAAATAGCTCATCTAATATTAGTCTGATAACTTAGCTAAGTATTTATATTAGTACGTTCTTTTTAATTGTGGTATACCTAATTGGATTTAACACTAAATGTAAACTCACAATAACCAAACAAGCTATGTTTAAAATACGCTATGACCGGGGGCTCTATTCTGCGTGGTAAAACCATATTGCCTTTGGTAGGTAATCGTGATGTCAACGTTACGATAGCTCTTAATTACTTGACAGTAATGTAAGTGATAACACGTCAAAGACAATCGGGTTTTACCCCGTAGAAAAGAGGCCCTGAGGCCGTTCAGAATACCTGTCAATTTCCATCCAATAAAAGAGTCAGTTAATAGCAGTCTCTCAACTTTTCTCCATCGGCTGCCTAAAACTTTGGCAGGATTTAAAAGTTCAAAACTGAGTTGCATTCGAAAGCTAACGACTGTAGAAGAGTGGAAAGATGTCTTTTCTTGTCGATTGCAGAATGTAGCTAGGCTTACATTTTAATCGTAATATACTCGTAAATAATGAGCCTATATTGATATCCCTAATAGTCATTTGTCCTAAAGCATCATTTGTTCGAATTTTCGTTTAAACTAAAGCTATTTGCCTGAATTTTGAAACTTTTTATTGTTATAACACAACCCTAACCTAACATAACCGCAGGTATTTTTGAAAAACTTAAAAAGTTGTCTGACTCAGCTGAAAACCAGTTTAGAACAATCAATAATTCGGACAAACGAAGCGTTAGGACAAACGTTATTAGGGATTCCGAGGAACACCCAAAAAATATATTATAAGTAGATAGACAGTAACTGCGAATCATTGATAAAGTTAGGTAATTGTTGGTGCAAGTGGTGTATCAGAGGGCCCTGCCAAGATGCACTACGCTAAGTAGCGTTTCTATTCGTTTCATTTTTAAACCAATCGCGTCACTGGTAACGAATTGAAACGCTAGTTAGCGTAGTGCATCTTGGCAAGGCCCTCAGACCTGGCGCGGCGACGGACGACTCGCAGAAGTCTCCGGTGAATCCCCGCTCGCACAGGCAGCTCACCGCCGCCGGGCCCATCTGCCTGCAAACACCGACCGGTAAACTTCTACCACTTGGGCAAGCAATCGCTCTCATCACACTAAGGTTCTGAAACTTTAATGTAAGACACTTTCGGATTACGGTGCTTTCCAACCGGCGAGGCAAGACGAGACAAGGCGGCGCGAGAATTAAAATCTGGATGAAAAAAACATTGCGCGAGGAGGGAATTGAAATGATTTAATACAAATTTACATCTCGTCTTGCGTCACCGGTAGACAAGCATCTTTAGGGCCGTAATAATCCTGAGGGTTTATTGTCTAACGCACTCGCAATCACAACTGGCTTCAAAGCGGAGCAATTGTTTTGATTTTGTTTTTTTTTTCAAGTATTTCATTTCATTTTACTTCATTTAATTTCATTTTATTTCATGTATGCAGACAAGCCTTCGATTTTCAAAATGAAAACGATCGTGATTGCGAGTGCGTTAGACAATAAGCCCTCTGATCAGAGGGCTTATTGTCTAACGCACTCGTAATCGCAACCGGCTTCAAAGTGGAGCAATTGTTTGCATTTTGTAAGCAGACAAGCCTTCGATTTTCAAAATTAAAACGATCGTGATTGCGAGTACGTTAGACAATAAACCCTGAGGGGTCAGTTTCAAGACGAGTTTACAACAAAAAGTACAAATTTTCATCAAGGTTTAGTAAATATCAAATCAATAGTGGATTGTCTTATCTAACGTAAATACTAGGACAATTTAAAAAATGATAAATTTAGTACAATAGCAGGGAACAGCGGGGTGGGGGGGATTCAAACGTTACTACCAAAACATTTGGTTTGGGTAAGAGCTTAGTAATTTTGTAAAAAACTTAAATCTTTAATATCTCTGTTTCGATATTACTCATATTTAACACCTTAAATTATATTGATTGATAAGTATTTAGAGATTATCTAATCCATAATAGAAAAATCACCCGTGGCTGCTGAAAAAAAAGACAATTATGTTCATACACCCAATTCCCTTTAGTACAGCTTTAGTAGCGCCGTACAGCCGTTAATTAATCCCAAACAATACAGTCTATACACGCTGTCAGTACAAGATAATTTAATGACATAGTCCTTGCCGAACAAGCGAAAGCCAGATAACAAGAACATATTACATCGAGGCAGGAAAACAATTTGAGATCAGCACAAAGTTTCCCGAGAGCTCGAGAAGTTTCCATGGAGCAAAGGTGACGTCCCAAGACACGTAAACTCCCGGTGACGACGGGACACAAGTTTTATAGTTCGATCACAGATTGCCTACATATCGTGACAGGTGAATAGATGTATGTTTATTATGTTGCGTGTCGAATTTGATGTGTTTGATTTCGTCTATGTCGAATCGTATTGTTAAGATTCGTTCATAGTAGTCAAATTCATGATTCGTAAAATCGGTATTTAAAACTGATCTGTCAGATACTTTGTTCTTTAGTGGAAGGAAACTTAACTGGTCACGTGTCTGTGTAATTTTTTATTGACTTGATAATTACCAGTTTCGATTCAGTGTAATGCTAACCAAAACTAGTGACACGTTGTTAATTCAATTCATGAGAAACATGATGTATTTAAATATGGATGTATCTATGTTTGTTGATTCTATTCTATGATCACAAGCAATCAACTTAAATAACAATTCCATAGCATTAATTCAGTTAAACGATTGCGCGAACTCAAGCGGCGCTCCGAGATATTGTAATGAACTTTCCCGGAGTTGACGGCTCCGAGACCGATAGCATTAAATGTATTCTAAATAGAACGGAAACACTTCAGAATAATATGCATTAAACTTGTAACGAGCAAAAGTTGCTCCACAAATATCGAGGTTCGCGCGAAACAGCGCGGTCCGCGCGGGATTCGTTATAGCGAGGAAATTGCGCGACATTAAAGGAAACGAGCGAGGGAATGAATGCAGCGGGGAAGCGGAAATGTATAATTCAGGGCGACACCAAGACACTAGTGAGTTCATTTAGTTACCTGCAGGTGCCGGCGTTCTTGCACATGTTGGTCCGCGGGCAGAGCGGGCCCACGCCGCAGTCGGCGCCCGAGTAGCCCTCGAAACACGCGCAGTAAAACTCCCTGTCGGGCGGAAAATATTGCGAGCTCAGCGATAAATTTTCACAAAATACCCACGCGGAAAACCCGCTGCGACGCGGTATGAGAGGGCACATTTATACCGACGAATTTGTAAACAGTGAATGATCCAGTGGATCACGGTGCGTGTCATCGACTCATTTTGTTCGAAGGCACTAAATTTTCACGCGCTATTGGCCGCGTTAATAGGTTTTCGAGTGGGCATTTTCGCTGTATATTTCGTACTGCAGTTTAAACGAGGAAGGTTTTTGCGCTGCGGTACAAATTGAGCTATTTCTGCCTCTTCTTGTCCTCTGTCACCTGTTCGAGATACGCGCACGAACGCGACGTGCACGTTCGTAAAAAAGTGTAGATTGAATTAATTTTCATCAACGGGAATGAATTTGCGAGTGAGCGGATGGTAAAATTAAATTAGGTTTACTTAAATCGAATCTGTTGGTATAATCACAGTTTAATTTTAATTCGATTTAGTGCCAGCAATTGAATTTAGCGATTATTAAAATGGAGTCTAAATAGCGGGCATGTTCGTGCGGATGTTTGTTTTGGCCGGACAGAGCTTGTTCATATTTGCAACAATTTGCAAATATGTGAGTGCGCGGTCAGTTCCACATGTTGACGTTTAAATGATGGCCGTTATTTAATTAATCTGCGCGGTCGGCTGGTTACATTTATCTCGGACTAACAAACAGCCGAGAAATTAAAACTTTATATTAAAAAAAAACATTTTTTTTTTCATGGAAACATAGGTACTTTAGCATAAAGAAAGAAGAAGAATGAAAACTAAATAACAATACAAATAACCAATATCTCACATAAGGACTGTAGATTTTAGTATACAAAATGGCTTTAAGGGCTTCCAGGCAAAGGGATCGCAGTAAAAAAGTTATCTATTTTAAATGTAAAGGCGAGAATAATCAGGTCGCAGCGGGTATCCAGACAAAAAATATAATAAAAGTGATAAAAATATTGATAACCTTTTTTTGTAACTGAAACTGAACTAAAAGGTCCGTTCCTTTGACCAAAAGCGTTTAGCAAACGGTAGCTCCTCATTTAATCGAATTTCATTTTATCGAACGCTTTTTTCTGCTCAAATCACAATGTTTTCGTTATATCTTAAACTTTAATACGTAGGTTAGGTTAGGTTAGACTTGTGACTGGCAAAAAAAACCTTTGCGGCGAGAAATGCCTTTCTACGAAATGGAAATTCTGCGTAATGATTACGTTCGTTGAAAGGTGTTTGGATAAAATAATAGGTATCCTTAGCAAACGTGTCATTTTATAAAGTTTTATTTTGCAAAAACATACTTGTACTTAAACTGTACATGTGTACAATATTACATAGTTTACAAAGGCTTATTATCATTAATTCCTATATAGTTTAGGTTAGGTTAAACTTGTAAGTTGTAACTACAAAAAGTCCACCAAAGGGAAGTACTTTTATGCGAAACAAAAATTTGTTGAATTGTACATTTAGCCTAATGATAATTCCAGTTGACAAGGAAATGTAGCTTTAGGTATGTCGTTAATAGCGTCAAATTATTCTAAGAACAATGTCGCCTACGCTCTGTGTGCTCTCGCGCGGGCGTGGGCGGCGCGTTGTGTTTCCTAAGCGTAGCGGAGGCGTTTTTAGGGTTCCGTACCAAAATGGTAAAAAAGGAACCCTTATGGTGACACTTCGTTGTCTGTCTGTCTCTGTCTGTATGTCACAGCAGGTTTTCCCAGCAACTACAAATGCTATCAACTTGCTTGCCCGCATCTGTTTTTAGTAAAAAAAAAAAATGAAATTAAACTTATAAATAGTTGAAAAGGGGTCTAGAATGGGGAGTTGAAAAATGAAAGTGGTTTGATTATAGCAAATGGGGTGTCATGAAAGAGCTCAATCTGCACATTACAATTATTTTTTTTTAAATTTTCTATCATGTACTTTTTTGATTTATAGCCAAAAATGTATAAAGAATTACCGTTCCCCCCACTTATCTCCGAAGTTTCTTATTCAAAAAATCGGAAAAAATCGTGACGTAAATGATAATTACTATATTTTATGGGAAAAATAAAATGAAGTGTTTTTTATTTACAGGTTTTGAGAAATAACCAAAAAGCTTTGCAAATCTGTATTAAAATTTAGGCTTGTCAAAATGGACCTTACTGCATAAAAAATAAAAATGGACCTTACTGCATAAAAAATAATGTTCATAACAAAATGAGGATTTTCTTTTGCAGTTACTAAGCATATTATCTTAAATACGGAACCCTCGGTGCGCGAGTCCTACTCGCACTTGACCGGTTTTTTTTGTATAGGAACCTGCCGCACTGCCCCACTTTTTACTCTCACTGCGTGTACGGCTTAAACATTGTTGACAGTTAACTCCCTGGGATTTGGTAAAAATATAAGTGTACTTAATTTTAATCAAAGTAAGCTTACTTATAATCGTGGCTGGCGTAACAGTGTCCCAGCAGGCGGCACTCTATGGCGCTGCAGGACGTGGGCCCCGCAAGCTCGGTCGGGCCCCGGACCGCGTACGTCACGTTGAATCCGAACACGGACAGGAGCCCTAGGGCTCGCAGCTGCGTGCCTTCCAGCCGGTTTAGGTTCAGCTCCACCACCAAGATTGGGCTGGTCACCTGTGAAAAAAAAGGTACATGAGATCGGGAATGTTTTTTGGGTTTCTCGGTTATTGCTAAGGACATTTGTTTATTTATTAAGATTAAATACGAACGATTAACAACGCTTCCTTGATATATTTACTCATGAATTTAAAAAAAACTCTGAAACGCCACGTTTTAGGTAGGCAGAACCTCTGCAGCATCAGTATTTGATGTTCGAAAGTAAATATACTCTGTCTCTGGATAAAGATTAATCCAACGACACCTTGCATTCCATATTCGGTCTAGCCATATAAAGAGACATGCAAAGTCGAGTACCTTGTCTAATTAATGTCATGTTTAAACTGCCATATATGAATTGTCACAGCGATTAAAGTGACAAGGCACAAAAGTGTACACATATTTATGAACTCGACTGTACTTATTATTTTATAGAACCTTGTCATTCTTGGCACAATTTTCATTTCATCGAAGGGTATTTCTCGCCACATGACGAATTTTTTTTGGGAGTCACAAGTCCTAACCTATAACTCGCCGCAAAGCTTTTTTCTTAGAAGAGTCAAGTCTAACCTAACCTACGTAATTAATGTTTAAGATATACTGAAAACGTTTTGGTTTCAGCAGAAAATAGCATTCGATGGAATAAATTTTGATGAAATGCTACAATCGACGAAGTGAAATTTGATAAAATATAGACATACTTAACTCTCTTTTTAACCGACTTCAAAAAAAAGGAGGAGGTTCTCAATTCGTCGGATTTATTTTTTATTTTTTATGTATGTTCCCCGATTACTCAAAGACTACTGGACCGATTTGAAATTTTTTTTCGGTGTTCGAATGGGTATACTTTCTAGTTGGTCCCATTGTCAGCACGTCACGATCTGATGATGGGATCTTGGAGAAATCAAGGGAACTCCTCGAATATTGTATGCAAACATATAGCGATTTTAGTATTTTTAGTAACAAGTGTAGCATTTGCATTCAGAAAGTGTCACTTGGTGAAGCGGAACTGATGATGAAGACCACAGATGGCCATCGGAACTCCTCAACGGTACCGATTTCAAGGGTGGCGATAAGATATCTCGATTAAGATAGTTGAGCGACTACCTACAACGAAGCACATTTAATTGTTTTAAAATGACTATGATTTTCCCGCGGCGTTGCTTGCGGCGAGCTTGAAATGTCTTAAAGTTTCATATATCAACTAAGAAGTGGGACTACATAAGCTTATTATGATCACTAAAAAGTGTAAAATAAAATAAATGTTTTAAAAAACAAAAAAACCGCCTTCAAAAACGCAAAAAATAACTTCTACTACTAGGTACTTAGTAGTAGGTACCTATCCTATTAGGTTAGTCTAACTGAAGTCGGCGACCACAATATTTTCAACAAAAAGCCGACTTCAGTTGGACTAACCTAATAGGATAGGTACCTACTACTAAGTACCTAGTAGTAGAAGTTATTTTTTGCGTTTTTGAAGGCGGTTTTTTTGTTTTTTAAAACATTTATTTTATTTGTCATAGGTAAAGGTAAGGACCTCTACTCGACCTAGACATAGTTTAGACGGCAGTTTTAACAAGTGATATACCAGAGGCACGTTTTATAAAGCTTTAAGGTTTAATCTGGCAACACTGCTCAAATGGCTGGTCGTCATTAGTCGAGGTTGTGTCAAATGGAAACTTGTAACCTGCAAATTGTAATTTGTAGCTTTATAAAACAGGCCACAGAATGTCAAGCTGTGACACTAATTGCCTAAATTAAGAAGCGTCAGATTCAAATTACCGTTGTCATTTGATTATGACAGCTGCTCATAGAATAGCAAAGTGTTTTAGCGACACCTAAATAAAATTATTAAGTTTAGAGGCCACTGTAGAATCTGGTCCATTGTTTGAGTAAAACAAAACGGCCTGAGAACCAAATAGTTTTAACTACGGTCTCTCAGAATACCAGCGTCACGGCTTGCCGCGGCATAATGCTGAGAGGGCCTCTTTTAAAGATAATGTGAATATCCTTTTGTTTAATTTGTTTTTACTTTTTTTTTTGTATGTACTTATGGTAAATAAATCTATCTTTACCTTTTTTATCTTTATCTTCATATAGCATAATTTTAACCCATTTGACTATACATCTGTTTTTCTGAACTACTTTTAGATCAGGTGACCATGTCGTGTAAGTCAGTAGGTACAACCCTAGAACTTAGTTTGGATTGTCCCGTGATATATATTCATCTAACTTTTTTCTGTGAATCTGCTAGATTTAATACAGTAATAAAACGTACGTCACGGTCTCCCCAAGAAGCGTCCTGTCGAATTATTTATGAAGTTATTCCTTCAGCCCTCTCCTGGCGACTTCTCAACTAAGAATTACGGACTGCGAAGGAAATGGGATTTGGCCGTTTTCCAAGAACACAAATTATTGTTTTTTCATCCCTCGCTAAAGCGAGCTGTATAAGTAGCTTCGTTAGCGGAATAATATGACGTACCGAGTTACCGTTAACATTTTTGTAGACACTGTTTCGCTATGAATGAGGCTACCATTAATTCATTTCTTCGTAACCGAGAAATGAATAAAAAATATGCATTTTAATTTTTGCAGGATAAATTAATATTCTGTGTCATTCAATGTGAAATAAAAATGGGAAGTTATTTATAGCGGTTTAGCTGTCACCGTGACAGTATGCGGACGGCCGCTAACAAGCCGTTTATCGCTATTCCCTTAGGAACTGTACAATTTTCCGGGATAAATGTCTTATGTCCGTCATTATATTTTGCGGCAAGGGGGCGAAAATACCTACACGGAACTAAATCCTAGAGGAATAAAATCCTGACCTGTCAGTAAAAAATACGTAATGATAACGTTGTAAAATCTGTCTTTCTACGCACTAATACCTAGGCACTTGTAAACATGTATTTTATGTTAACATTAAATAACTCAAAAGTATAGAATAAAATAAAAACTAATTAGTGCTTTTTCAAACAATGAACCTCCTCTAATAAAATATAAGATTTTTTTTTTTCACAACATTCTAAGTCAGTCTTCTCGATAAAACCATATTGCTCTTTACATGTTATTGTATTGTCAACCCTGTGATAGGTCCTATTTACTTGACAGTAATTGCGGTCGGGTTAAAAACAAAACGATAACATGTCCGTGCCGACTTCAGTTTGTCTGGCACAGGTGATTTAAAAAGTTTTTTTTTCGACCCGGTCACTGTTTCATAAAACATTAAATTTTTATTCACATACACATTTAATTTGCATAAACACGATCAGACTGCAACTTTGACATCAAAAAGCGAAACTTCACAAGTAATTTAGCGACGAAGTTCATTCCCATTAACGCACATCACCTTAACCGTTTCTGTTAATAACCGTTAAATTAGACAAAAGAGTTACTAGAGCTCGGCAACAAATTACAGGGGGCGCTGCATGAGCCACTCGCACATCGTTGAGTCTTACTAGTTGCTATAATTACAAAAGTTGCCTCGAGTCTTTCGCGATGAGTTATGTGCGAGCAGCCGAAACAATTCGTACATATATCCTCTTTCATGTGCGTATTGCGTAAACTCTGTTTTTGTTCTACGAATACGTTAAGTTAATTATGTGGCTTGTTGATCTTTCATGCATAAACGCGAATAATACGTTTGAATTCAGCAGGCTGTGACAAGTTGCATTGTACGATTTGAGGAGTTTCTAAAACTGTAATAATTTATGGAATCTTTGATGACTAACTGCCGCACTCAGAGACGTCAATTAAATTTAATGTTTGTTAAGTGACGTGTTGTCTTATTCTATTGCTGTAGCAAAGAAAGTGATAGCAGCAACTTTAATCAAGCATTAAATTAAATTGACGTCTCTGAGTGCGGCCGGATGCAAATTACGTAATAATGTCAGACGATATCCGTAGTATGAATATGACTACAATTGATTTTTAAAAAAAGAGAAAATCATCACTGCCTAAAAGTTATAGAATTTTATGGTTGATATTAATAATCATATTTTTTTCTTTATTAGGTATTTTCAGTACATTGCTTTTATAGTTCACTATCAACTTGTTAAGGGGAAAATGACCTCTCTACATCTACAGACGTAAGAGGGGCGTATTCTTAAAGTGATACTTCAGAACTTTCTTAATATACAAAATATGTACTCATTTATAAAAAAAAATGCATATATTTTCACACATAAATAGTAGGTACTCTAAATTTAATGAAAGTCTTATCCATCTTGTGGTTTCGTCACCATATTGCATCCGTCGTCCACCCATTAGATGACTGATTTCATTCAGTGCCCGACGCGACCATTTGGCAGCTTTACGAATCCTATTTTTTTATTTATTTCGTTGCAGTCATTAACATGGCATGTTATTATTTTACCTTAACATTAACTGGTACTATTTTAGACCTAATAACGTGCTATCACAGATCAGAATAAAAAAAGCTTCCTTATGTACCAGTGACTAGTGTATAACTATGTGCGGTCGACGATCCATATTTCGTTATATCTGTCCAATTTAAGTACCTACTAACGGCCAAACCCTATATTCAAACCGCGGATAGATAAGGCTTACCTCAGGTTAAAATTTGACATTTGTCCATACAAAATGTGTCCAATTTTAATCCGAAGTAAGCCTATCTATCCGCGGTTTGGATATAGGGTTCGGCCATTAGATGACTAAGGGCCGAGTTTTCAATCTCTAGCCCTTCGTATGCTTAGACGCGTATCCGTGATCCGTGCCCGTTCATGAACTGCGTAAGCACGGATCCGTTCCAATCTCCTGCGTGCCTACCAGCATTTTATTTTGAATCTTCTTGCATAGCAACGTAGGTATAAAATCGATTGTAGGTTAAGTATTGAAATTTAACAAAAAATAGCTCCTTACATAAAAATATTCAATATGGCCGCCATTGCTGTGGTTTTGTTGTCACGTGACCGGTCACGTGACCGCGTCGCCGCAGTGGGCCCTCAAATTCAGAACCGGCTCCCACATACGAGAGGCTAGATTACAGTAAAATAAAACTGTCCCTGTCTTGCATACGTCACCTATATCAACGAATATGTCTGAGCCGAACTGAATGGAGACTGCCGTTTGAAAAATAGAATGGAATGGAACGAGTGTTCGAGCTTTGATTTGAAAGGTTCCATGTGCGACTAAGGAGACGGGTGAGTGAAGTAAAGACTTCAGTTATGAGTAAAATACAGAGAATATGTATAATTTTTAATCATTTGATGAAGCATGAAACAATCAATACAATCAAAATTGTCGGAGCTTGCCGTTTGGCAAAAATATGTTTGCCAAATGTATCGTTTCTCAACCTTTTCATTTGCCCAACCCAATTTTTTTACTGTAACTGTAAATATTTCAGGATTTATTTCAGTACCATGGTGTAGGTGGGTAGGTTAGGTTAGTTTTTATAAAATCCTGGAAAATTTACGGTTACAGAAAACAAAGCGGGTTGGCAAATGAAACGGTTGGGAAATGATGCATTTGGCAAACATATTTCGCCGAAAAAAAGGTAACCCCAAAATTGTATACAGGGTGTGAAAAATCTTGTATTGGCTTTTTTCAACCGCAAAAACGCTCATCTTTATGAAAATTGTATGATCTGATTTATGTAAGATATTTGGGAAACAAGTCATTTTACATTTATATTTGTCAGAATACGACCTTGAATAAAGTTTCCTTTTCCTGGTAACCAGGGCCAAGTCCCGGAAGGATTAAGATTATATTGTGCAAAAAGTAGCGGTCCGTAAGCCGCCGACGATTAACATTCAGCGCACCTGGAAATGTACTGTAAGCGCCGGCTTAGCGTGATTTATAAAATCCCGCCTGCCAAGTCCAGTCATTATTTTTGTATCTACTTAAGTCATTCACACGTATAATAGGAACACCATGTATTCAGAGAAAATAATTTATTTTTCTAAACTATATAGAACACAAAGTTTTTTTAGAGTAACTTTTCAGTCACTTAACAGTCACAAAAGAATGTCCAACAAGATTGTCAAATAATATGTTAATGCGATAAAGTACAAAAGTAATAAGCAGCTTTTGATGCTGACTGTACGTTTAAAATGGGTTTAAAGCTTAAATGAGTACCCCGAAATACCGTAAAGACGAGTTATGTCACATTTTCAACTTCTAAAACATTTTTCCGTTTTCATTTCGCAAACTACTGGCGGCGACGAATCTTTAATCTGATTTATGACTCACGACACCCATCCAGACATTCTTACTTTAATCCACTAGAAAATTTACAGAGCACTGTCACTCCCAAGTTATCTTTGATCAAAAAACAAAGCTGTCTTTAACCTTAAGCCTGCGAAGAAAGTAAAGACGGTTTTCTAAAAAAATATAATCAACATTATCCCAAAAAGATTAGCACCGCACAAACAACCGAAGTGCTTCAGATGTGAATTATATTCGAGACCAAATGAAGCGCCGTACGATAATGGCGGGAGCATTCTGACGCGAAATTGCGGCTCCTCTTTGCATTTATAGCACCGAAAATGAAAGATCGCGAATGAAAAATAGAAGGTGGGAATAAAATCCCGTATCGTGGAGCTGGCGCAGCGGGATCTATCGCTGCTGAAATTATTAAGTCCGAATGTCGGAAATGTGTTTGCAATTTTAAAGCCGTGTTTGATATTCTTCTTCGAAGGCGAATCACGGCGGTTGCGAAGATATTGCTTTCATATGTAGATGTAAAATTCGTCGCTCTTGGGGTAATTTATAAGAGTGTTTTAAATTAAAAGACATATCTCATTGTTTTCTTACATTAATTGAGTCTCTGTAGTGATTTAATTTGTTAGGAGTTGAATTAAAATGGGACAATGAACTGTTCTTTTATTTCAGTCTTAGAATAAATTTATTACTTACCCTAGAGAACTCAGTTTTTATAACAGTTCTACAATAGTTATATAGGACTATATCAGACGTAATACTCACATCAAATTAAATAATGTCTGAAGGTTTACTACGGGCTTCAAAATATTAGGATAAGCAATAAAAAAGGACTAAGAGAAGACAAGTAACGCGCAAAACTTTTGAAAGATGTCGCTGTTGTTGTCAGCTTTCTTGGGTAGGTACTGAGCATGTACTGAGAGGTGATTCTCTTTAACCGCTTTTCGCTTTTCGCTCTTTAGATGGACAAATTATTTGGTTATTTAACTGGCGAGTTGTAGTTGTTCCGCCGAACTATAAAAACAACATTTAACGGCAAGCATTCTTAGCTTACCCGCTTTACCTATCGAGTGACCACACTCGTATGACTTCGCTCACTCAATCAACCGTTCAACAGAAAACCGTTTTTAAGAGACATCTGTGTGTTTTCAATCCACGACGGCATTAAAAAAAATCATCTAATTCAAGATTGATCTTAGTGCCCGGTATAAATGTGTGTACAAAATTTCAGCTTTGCAACTTTAATACATACGTACATACATTAAATCACGTCTGTTTCCCAGAGGAGTAGGCAGAGACCACTTCTTTCCACCTGCTACGATCTTGACAAATCCCTTTCGCTTCTTCCATATTCACACATCGAGTCATGCACGCACGCAATTTAATAGTAACTGAGCAAAAGCGAGTGTGACATACAGACAGACAGACGGATATGGCGAATCTAAAAGGGTTCCTAGTTTGACTACAGAACTCTAAAAACGCCCCCTGGCTCCGCGGCTTTCCCGCGGTCATTGTGTGGATACGTCTTTTTTCCGTGTTTTTTTGCGTGCAGTTTGTAATGGCCATTCATTACGGCGGCGCTTCGCGGATGTTAACGAGCACGTGCACAAATATGAAACGCTTCATTTTCATAAAGAATTAAAATGCTTTGCCCGGTGAAGTATGAACGTGGGAGATAACTGGGCGGCTAACGATGTCCGAGATGGGATTTTTTTTGGTGCCCTCATCTGGCACTTTAGCTATTTCGCTTGTGGTTTATTTTAAGCAAAACCTGTCAAGTGCGTGTCGGACTTTTGTGTTTTGTGTGTGTGTGTGTGTATTATTATAATTCCGATTAGAATTCCATTTCGAATGGAATCAGCACGAGCCCAACTCACACTTGACCATTTTTGTTTTTTGTTGTTTCTCTTCCTCCTTCTTAGTCGTACAGACTTGTCGGTTGGTATTGACCTCCGGTTTGCTTGTTCGAGAACACTTCCCTCGAGATTTTTCTCAATTTCTGGTGGCTTTAGGCGTTGCGTGTGCACTCGACCACAGATGATGTGATGTTTGTGTGTTTGTGTGATGTTTGTACTATAATCAGACAAATGTCCAAATTTGACGCTTATAATATGATTTACCGATTTTACGATAACACAAATTCCGAAAGAAAATCAACCAAATATCTTTTCCGGCTCAAATGACACAGCACTTTAAAGTTACTTACTTACTTACTTACTTACTTACTCTTTGAAGTTAGGACGGACGGACAGCGTAGGCATATTAATGGAAACGGAACCCTAAAAAGAGAGAACCTGTTTAAAGAATATTAAAAAACTAGAGGACACGCGCGACTTCGTACGCGTACAATTAGTTTCCCACGAAAAATACTTTTTAGTGCACTCCTAAGAAGTTTTTTCGACGCTGGGCAAACAGGCAGACTTTCCACCTGATGGGAAGTGGTCACCGCCACCTATTGACATTTGCAACGCCGGAGGCGTCACCAATGCGTTGCCGGTCTCGAAGAAATTTAATGATACCCTTTTTAAAAAGCCCCATATTGTAGCGCATTGGGAAAGTCTCAACAGGAACTCATTCCAAATTCCTATAGTACGCGCTAGAAACCCCCTCCTTCCTCCGCATTTCAAGTACTTAGGTCCAGCAGCTTAGGCTACGCGGTGTCTTTCAGACAGTCACAAAAATGTTCTATATGTATTATACTTACACCCGTATTCACAAACGTCACTATGAGTGCTCGCGAACGCACAGGGTGGTTCAAATCGTCTCACAAACAAAAGGTCGGTCAAAAAGGACCAATCAAAAAGCTGTATTGAACGCAGTGCGTTTACTCAGTAAAGGATCCTTTAAGTATTGTTTGTGAATACGGGTCTTAACCTACCTACTCGTAACAATAAGTAAGTACCTAGTTAATTTGCTGTTGTGGCGCGTTAAAGGGGCGATAGAGTAGGTATTCTGCGTCAGGATGATAAAAAGTTGTGTAGTAAAATGTAGGATTTGGCAGAATCCAGGAAAACACAGGGTCACTTCTGCCAAAATCTACGTGTAAACATAGGCAGTGGTTTATTTTTTGTCGTTAACTGACTAACTGACGTTTTGTAAAATGAGTGAATGGGTGTTCTATCTATTGGGTAAGCTATTGTGGTCAATTGGTTAACCCATTTGGCAAAAATCATGTCACTATCTCCATGCTTACGGGATCTATACAGGCATGAGAGAGGTCTAAGTGATATGTTAGTATCCAGTGGTATCAATAAAATTCATCATCTGCGTCTAGTACAGTTAAAGTCATAATTATATTACATGCGTTCCCAAGGCAACAAAAGTATATAATATGAATCCTTCCGATGTACTTAAAAATTATTTACTGGAAGTTTTTACAACCGCCAATTGTACTAGCTTTACTCGACATAGGAAAATAAAATTTAACCGTATCGCTGCTATTTTCGCTTAATGGATTGGGGCGCCCTGAAATTGCTCACTCCAGGGAGCAGTAGCGTGTTAACAGCCCAATAATCATACCGGCAGTGTCTGCGTCGCCCGCGCACGAAGTCGTGACAAAAACCGGTCAAGAGCGAGTCGGACTCGGGGCACCGAGTGTTCCGTACATATATTGTGTATAATATTTAGATCTGAATTCAATTTCAAATCGAATCAGCTCAAACCCAACTCACACTTGATCATTTATAGGGTTCCGTACCCAAAGGGTAAAAAAGGAAACCCTATTGCTAAGACTCCACTGTCCGTCCGTCTGTCTGTCTGTCCGTCTGTCTGTCACCGGGCTGTATCTCATGACCCGCGATAGCTAGACAGTTGAAATTTTCACAGATGATGTATTTCTGTTGCCACTGTAACAACTAAAATACTAAAAACAGAATAACATAAATATTTAAGTGGGGCTCCCATACAACAATCGTGTTATTTTTGCCGTTTTTTGCTCGATATTAATAACGGCTACAGGTAGACTAAAAAAGGTTATAATATAGTGTCTAATGTTGTGATAATGGTACGGAACCCTACGTGCGCGAGTCCGACTCGCACTTGGCCGGTTTTTATTATTTGGAGTTTTTCTTCAGGGAATGTACGTAGGTACTATGGAATATACTATTTTCACTAAATTCTCGGGTTCACAAGGCACAATATTTTCACCTTGCACATCATAAACGCAGCATACTTCAGCCGGCATGTGTCACATCGATCGTTCATTAGAACTACATTAATTAAAGGTGTTCCTTAGATCTAGCGGTGTGCGGTTGTTTAATTAGAAGATATCTCTCACCGTTAACTTATAGCTACTCATGCGCTTTTAGTTAACGCAGGAAACATGGCGAAAGATAAATGTGCTTGCATACCTAAGAAATTGTGGCTGGATGTAATCCTCAAGTCCTCCTTAACTTATGTGTAGGTATATATAAATATGTATGTATTTAAATGTATATTTATCTATTTATTGTTATAGTATGTATGGATTATTATTATAATATTGGTTATGGGATAGTGTATTTATCTATTTATTTGTTGTTGTTTTGTTATCATTACTGGTTTTCTTTTTATTAACGACTGTTTGTTTGTCATCAGGCTAATTATTTTACCATTTTTCTTTTTTCAACAAGGGTTATCTGGAAGAAATCCCTTAAAGGGATAAGTTCGCCTATGTACTTGTTTTCTTTGTTATATTGCCTGTGTTTTGTATTTCTTTTTTATTCTTGTAAATAATACATACCTAACTTGAAGAAAATTACTTGAGAGTGACTGCTTTAAATAAAAACCATCTCATCCGGCGCCTCCAACCTACCGTCAAGTACGGCCTGGTTCCCACTATGCCGGATCCGGGAATTTTGCCGGATCCGGTAAGGGTAGTGGCTGTACAATTTATATGAAGCTGTTCACATTATGCGGTGTGAACAGCGTCATAAGCCACTAGCCTTACCGGCATCCGGCAAATTCGCCGGTCCGGCATAGTGGGAACGGGGCCTACCGCTGTTAGCATCCCAGTGTTAGCATTATTGTATTGTAGTGCGGCGATACATAGAGGAATTACATATTAGTTCTTTCTTATGGTTGGTAACTCACGCGATCTTATAATTGCAGTCTTGTGATTGTATCACAATCAGGTGGTATGTGTGTATTATAAGCTTAAAGCTAACTTGATAAAAACTAGAAGCAAAAAATGACATTGCATTTATCTATTTTTTATCATTTTGCTGTAGTAGACTAGAATTAAAACGTGACCTAACAAAAATAAAGCTGAACGTTCAGCAAACAAGACTTCGTGCTGCCTCAGTGTTTCAAATACGAGCATTTTGTTTGTACAGGTTCTAAGACCTGGTTGAGTCTATTTCTGCTCGCAACAAAACCTTATAACCTTATAAGGTCGCATTTCATCGTCATTATTTCAGCCAAAAGACGTTCACTCAAGAGCTGCTCGATGTGTCAACAACCCCCGGTTGTTGCTTCACAAAAATCTGTATCCACTGGCCCTGCTGAGGGATGTTGCTTCCCTCTTTGTCTTTTACCGCATTCATCACGGGGAGTGATGGTATTATTCCAAGGTATTAGTCGGATTGATACCAGCCGCTGGATTCCACGATCGTAAAAATCGTACCAAACTAGAATTTCATCAACACCATCTTGATAGTTGGAAATCCACTACCTACCGTTCGTTTTTCGAGGGCCTTCTTGCCACGCACCTTATCTATGTGGAATCAGCTTCCGGCGTCTGTATTTCCGAACCAATACGAGCCTTCAAAAAACAAGCCTAATATTTTTTCAAAGGCCGGCAGTGCACCTGCGATTCCTCTGGTGTTGCGGGTGTTTATGGGTCGCGATGATCACTTACCATCAGGTGGCTCGTTACTCGTTTGCCTCCTTTTTAACCCCCGACGCAAAAAAGAGGGGTGTTATAAGTGACGACGCGCTGGCCTAGTTGGTAGTGACCCTGCCTACGAAGCTAGCGGTCCTGGGTTCAAATCCCGGTAAGGGCAGATATTTGTGTGATGAGCGCGGATATTTGTTTCTGAGTCATGGATGTTTTCTATGTATTTAAGTATATATTTATCTATATAAGTATGTTTATCGTTGTCTAGTACCCATAGTACAAGCCTAGAGCTTAGTTTGGGACTAGGTCAATTGGTGTGACATTGTCCCCTGATATTTATTTATTTAAGTTTGACGTGTAAGTGTGTGTGTGTGTGTGTGTGTGTGTGTGTGTGTGTGTGTGTGTGTGTGTCTGTCTGTCTGTGGCACCGTAGCTCTTAAACGGATGAACCGAATTGGATGCGGTTTTTTTTATTTGATAGCAGGTTTTCTAGCGGTGGTTCTTAGACATTTTATATCGAAATCGGTTCAGCCGTTTTTGAAGTATTGAACTTTGAAATATCAATGTCGGGGGTTTTCCAACTTTTTGTTGGTTAGGTTATTAACATAATAAAAAAACTATATCCCCCACAAGGACCGGTCCTACACCGCTTGCATCCATCCATCCATCCGTTGAGTTGCATTGTCTTACATGTTATTATAAATAAAAGATGTAATTAGTCTAAAAGTCAACTAACAACGATATTTTTAAGAGTGTTCGAACGCCTAATTCAATACAGCTAGCAGCGTAAACTTCACTATTTACATTTTTTTAATATCTAGTACGCGTTCTTAATTATCTCTACTTAACTGCTTTCGACATGTTAAATATTGTTTTTAACTCGGCCGTCATTACCGTCAAGTAAATAAGAGCTTTCGTAATGTTAAAAATACGATAACATGTCAAATGCAATATGGTTTTACCGAGTAGAATCGAGACCCATGAATGAATGAATGAATGACTGACATGAATCTTTAGTCATGGGTAACCCTTAAAACACCTTCAACTTGGTATCACACTTTAAAGTTACATATGTATATCTTTCAACACGTATTGTTAGTAGCATTATGAAGATGCAAGCTAGTGCAATAGCAGAAACGTAAGTAAGTACCTAATTTCATACCAAGATTCAGACCCTATTTTTTCCCGACTGCCCCTGACTGACTGACTGACTGACTGAAAAAGGAGAGCAATGTCTTTGATCTGTAAGTATGACTGTGTGTATCCATGTTCATGAACATGACGGAGTTTAAAGTGCGATATTTTGTTGTGTACGTATGGTTATTTGATGGCCTGATTTCGGCAGATTCGTCTTAGCGTATCGAAAGTGACTGGGTACTTATTTTAATAAAAATAATATGTGGTGGCTTTACAAGTAAGTATATAACATTTGAATTAAAGACATAATCCAAACAATATTAAAGCATGTAGTAGGCTTTTTAAAGCTTGCTTTTTGTCAAACTTGGTTTCTATTCTTTGTTAGCACGATTTTTTTCTTACGAAGTAGCAATAACATCCAACAGACTGCCAAGTTCCTTTTATTTATGAACGCAAGTCACGACACTGAAAGGCAAATATGCGGAAGTCAACACGAATGCACAAAGTGGGGTGAAATATGATTGAGAGATGTTCTCGAGTCGCATCACGAGTATCCCGCAGCGGCATAGCAACAACAGTAAGTCGACAAGTCAAGAATTCAAGATACAATAAAAAAACAATTGAATACCCGGATTTAACATCTTTTTCATCCTGCGCCTCTATTCCCGGCGGTAAAAACGATATCGTAAAGACTGTACACGATAAAATCCGGCCATGCATGCTCTGGTGTATTTTTTTTATGAATGCTAATTTTCAAGCAGCACTTTTATGTAATAGTCAGTGGTTATGAAACTACATAATAAAAATACAATCATAATAAAATGTTAAAGCGTCTGTGACTTAGACCATTATATAATCCACAGTACCAATATTTTTTTGTCCACGGTCTTCTGACAGTCATTACCAACTCCTCCTGTTAAAAACATTTTATTATTTTTAATTATACAAGCCAAATTATACCTTATTACATAATCTTTTCACAATAGTTAAAACTTTTCGAATTGTATTCAGATTCAGATAGTTTTGAGGTTTTTTAACTTTGGTGAATTTGACTTTTTGACTAATAAATGCCTCCCATACAAAAACAACTTTCAGTACTTGGAGTAAAAAGTCTTCCTGACTTCTACAAATAGAAATGAGTTTCAATAAGTATTTTTTTGGTAAGACGACATTCTAATGTGCGTAAAACAGCTTGTAAAAATATAAATACAGTTGTGACATTGTAGCAGGAAGCGAGTGAAGATTGTCAAAAAACACTGGACAGGAGATGAAAGGTATGATAGAATATATTCGGCGAAAACTCACACATGCCCCTACATTATTATACGATTTTATTTTATTATATAGTATTATAATTAAACAAGTTATTAAAAAAAACTGCTTGAAAATATGCATTCATTGCAAAGATACACCAGAGCATGCATGCCCGGATTTTATCGTGTACAGTTTTTATTTGACCTGTTATGGTATTGTTTTGACGCCAGCCGCCATTACTGTCAAGAAAATAAGAGCTATCAAAACGTTGACAATACGATAACAGATTAAAGACGATATAATGTTTTTTAGCGCCTAGAATACCGGCCCTGGCCCTTATTCTCGCAATGTCATTGTACCAATCTTAATAATGTAAAACGTGAAACGTAGATAAAAGTTGTATTTTAAAATTCAATGTACCGATTTTAAGGTAAATATACATATAACTACAAACACCTTGTTTACACATAAAAATCCAATTAATTTTTGCAGTTCATTTACAAGGATTATGCATTGAATAAACAAAACATTAGACTGCTTTTTTTACCAATTATTAAGTAGGTACTTATCAAGAATTTTTCCCTTGTCAAATTTGCACGATCTACCTATGCTTTTATTCCATTTAGAGTTTAACATATCGTTATCATATTTTTAACGTTGTATGTCAGCTCTTATTGACATGATATTAAAGGCGGCCGTATTGTCCTAAAGTAATATTTATCACGATAGACAGGTACCGATAACCAGACGGTTAAAACAATATGGAAATAGACCTTTACCATACCAAATTCAACCCTTCATTTCTTGTAGCATACTGCTTCCCTGCTATGGCCACTGCGGCGCTGCACTGCTGAAATGCTGATTGTATAAAACTGGAAACTGGCCCGCAGCCAAGGGCTGTTAATCTACGCCTGGCCGCCTAACATTTAAACTCATGTTAGGGCATGTATTTGATAGAAATATTTTCTTCTATAACTGCTTTTTACATCGTTTCCAAGAGCCACATTCTCTTAACAGTTTTCCAAAGTTGATGTCAAACCATGTTAATTATGCTAGCGGATAACCTTATTTTAGCAGTGTTATACGCTCTGCAACGTCATTTTTCAATTTAACGGCTGCCCATCTTGGTTAATGACTCTAACACGGCAAAACGAAAATGACAATCTAGTGGCTCGACATTCACATTCTGCGACTGTACATACGCACTAGGCCTCTATTCCAGTTTGTCTTGGCCTATCTTGATATTATATCAAATTGTAGACGCTATAGCGACTGCTACTGTTAACTCTGTCAAGTGAGTATGAGCTCTCATAACGTTAATGATATGATTACGATATGTACTGTGGTAAGCCTGGGGTGCCGGCTTCCTTTTCTTCAATTGGATATCTTTATCTTCCTTAATTTTAGCAATACTGCACAGCCTAACTCTTATACTTTAACTTTCCCTAATTTTAAATAATACTTCACACGTTGACTTCACTTCATTTATTTTCTTGTACTTTCATATAAAATACATTTCATGAAGGGCTCCGACTATTTCAGTAAAACATAAGCGACTGACGTCGTTCCTAGAACCTAAGGAATTCAGACAAATTTCAAATCCTAAACAATTATTACTGACGTAAATAATCAGCCAGTACGATTTAGATGTAGCCAGTACGCTACAAGTAGCGAACCTTCACAGTACCTAGATGATTTAGAGCCCTTGCAACTCTGCAGTTCGCCGTAATTGAAGGTTTTCGTGCTTCTACGTTACTAGCAATTATGTTTATAACATTCATATAATGATACCAGCTAGAGCACTAATGATTTACGACCAAACTCAGTTATGCCTTAGTGAAGATTTTTTATACACATATTTGAAAAAGGAACAAGTTATTTATCTCTAAAGTGTCTCTGAGTATAGCGGTAAGACCATTACTTTAAAGTACAAGTGATAATGACAGAAAAATTAAAAGAGCCGGCGCTTTTCCGTCATTTACAAATACCTCTGGCTAGTAGCGAAAAGCGGCCAGTTCGAAATATTTAAATCTGTTTCGATCAGAATACTCCGCAGGACGCTCCATTTTCAAACGGCTTTATCGTTTATCTCATCTAAAGGCTACTGGCCGAAATTTTCGGTAATTTACTCCTCAATCGACGCCATAATCATTCTGGGGGATTCAAAAGGTTTTTTTTATTGTTTCTTTTGCTATAATTTAACAAATTGACCCGAAATTATTTACTGAATGGATAAGCGAGTGAAAGGAAGATGAGGTGGAGTGTGAAAATCAGTGCTTCGGAGTAAATCGCTTAATATTATTATTTTTGGCATAAATTGACATTATTTGTTGTAGTATTTGTTTTGGTTTTGGACTTTTAAGACATTTAAGAACGCATTCAACGCAAGAAATAAATAATTATCTTGTTGTTTGATGCACATGCATGTTTTTTTTTTTGAAAGATTTTTAGCCCTCTAATACAAGTCAGCATTCACCCCTTAAATATAATTAAGAAAAATCAGATACCAACGTTTTACTTTGCCGAATAAGGCGCATTTACAATTTTTACTGTAGGGTCTGAGGATCCGTTAATTTAATTGGACCCCAAGTATCAAAGCTGCTTGCCGTGTGAAGATCGTATCCAAGAAACGTCTTAACTTAGACAAAGTATATTGCACAACCATGAAGTTTCTGAATATTCATAATGATGACAGCAGTAAAAATGCTGTTATTTCTATTCCTGTACAGTCAACCAATTTGATTTCTGGGCCACTTTGGACTATGTTAAAGTGACGTTGACAACCAAACGTTACAGACTTCGTATGATTTGGTTTACAACGTCACATTGACAAAGTCAATAGTGGCCTAGGAATCAAATTGGTTGACTGTACACGCAATAAATAACTTTAGCACTGCCTTACTGCTGTCAACATTATCAACATTTAAAAACTTCATGGTTGTGCAATGTGTCAGGATTTACTTTATATCTAGTCTATCTAGCCTATAATAGTGGTCGAAGAGCGTCCCTTATAAGACAGTATTGAGTTCAAAGACGAATTTGAGAAAGTAAAGCACCAGCACCGTATCATTTTGGACTTGATTTGCAGGAACTAGTAAAAATTGTCTATCAAATATTATGTTTTAAGTTGTCAATTTGTAGTTCGTTGGCCTTGTTGGTAGTGACTCTGCCTACGACGCTAGCGGCCCAGGGTTCGAATCCTGCGGCAGATATTTGTGTGATAAAATCGCGACTATTTGGTCCTGAGTCTTGAATGTTTTCTATGTAATTAAGTATGTTATTTTTCTGTATAAGTATGTTTATCGTTGTCTAGTATCCATAGTACAAGCCTAAAGCTTAGTTTGAGACTAGGTATTTGTGTTACACTGTCCCCTGATATTTATTTATTGAGCAACTGCTTACATTATATTGATTTCATTTCGAATTCAAGTGACGAGTAACACTCTTATTTGAAATAATATTAACTGTTTTTGTAAGCGAGCGAAAAACACAAATCAATTTAATTGTGTTACTTTGTGTTTTGTTCTGACGGGAAACGATTGTCCTTTCAAAACGAAACCCTACATCATCAATCAAAGCAAATCTCATTCGAATCCAATTCGTTTGCTTAGTATTATAACAGACTCATAATTATTTATTAATAATAATAACAATTAATATAATACAATTAAAAGTTAAAACTAAACTTATTTAAATTAAAATAAAAACTAAGCTACTCAAATATTAAAGACGTAAATAATAATCACCACTATAAAAAGAACACCCCCTCTAGCAGGTCCGCTCGCGGCATGGTCCCTATGACACTGGCTGCGTTACCTCTCTGGATAGCTAGCCCAATCCTTTGGGAGAGGTAAGCACCAGCTCTAGGATCTCCGGAGGTGTCTATGAGGGATCTCCGGAGGTGTCTATGAGAATTAATTGTAATAATGCAGCTACCTAAAAATAGTAGCTTTGCTATGCTTAATTCAAATCACTCTTAACTACTTTATTACGTCACTTTGACAAGGCACTATCAAGGTAACTCTAAAAACGGCAAGTTAAATAGAAATGGATAACGGTACCTTCTACGAAATAATAAGTTTTAACTGTAAGGGCCTGTTTCACAATCGACAAGTAAATTTATGTGCCAGTTAAAGTTAGCTCTCTCCTTGTCTATGTTCAAGTGTAAGAAAAGGAAAGGGATAAATGTATGTGTCAGATATGCTTTACTTGACGATTGTGAAATAGGCCCTAAGAATGTTAAACGGTCAGTTAAAAAAAACTACAAGGTCTGCTACTTCCGAGTTTAACTTACCCTACAAAAAGAGGTCTTTTAGGCCTATTCATATTCTCTACCATTCAACCAGTCGTCCAATAATGTTAAACACAGCAAAAATACGCTTATAATAGCCGAATTTACCCCTAATTTGCGGTAAAATTCATCCCGTAAAGACGTCTGAACATATGTCGTCGCCAACAAATTAGCTAATTACGTTTTAACAGGTTTCGAGCGCGTTGCTCCGCTTTGACACTTGCGTAAATTGAATCTGGGTTAGGTAAAGAATTAGGGCCTGTTTCACAATCGACAAGAAAATTTATGTGCCAGTTAAAGTTAGCTCTCTCCTTGTCTATGGTCAAGTGTAAGAAAAGGAAAGGGCTAAATTTATGTGTCAGATACGCGTTACTTGACGATTGTGAAACAGGCCCTTAAACTTTGAGAGCGCCAGTTCAATGCGGAGTATGAAATGTTTTATGATCGCATGAGGCTTTATAAGACTATTTTCTGTGAATGTTAAACTTAAAATGGTGTTTTTTTATTTCAATTCGTTTATTCTACCTACGCTAAACGCCTAGTCTAGTTGTTAGTCATCCCATACTGTTTACGAGGTAGCGGGTTTTAATACCGGTAAACGCAAATATTTGTAAAATAAGCACAATATTTGTTCCTGAGTTTTAAATATTTTCTATGTTTTATAAGTATGATATTTATATTGATATGTTTATTGAACACGTTTGTGGGACACCAACCTACAAATTTGGCACAAATCTATTTTGTGAGGTTCTACTATATAACTATCTATCCTTGATTTTTGATAACGACGACAAACGCCGAATGCATCTTGTCTAGGACCTTTCTTCGGAAAGTAAAGATTTCCATATCCAGAAAATTACATTTCCGAAAAACATTGGTCAAATATTTTGCCATACGGACTCTTTTTCTAGACCACGGAAGAGCACTTTTTTTTTAAACGAGTTGTAATTTAGTGTCAATCTCAAAACACTCATGATTTTTAAAAGACAATACCTAAAGACAAAGTTCGTGGCAATAACGTACAACATTTTTGTTTACTTTCCTCTAAGTCGAAAAAAGGAGCTTGTTTAACTCGGGTGAAACTATCATTTGTACCTCGAAAAAATCACAACAAAAATCACTTTCATCCCTTGGTTAACAATGTACAATTCTCTTTCGTTAAAAAAATATATACTCCATTAACATATTTATAACTTAATAAAAAGACTCGTGTAAACACAAACACGGCCAGTGCTTCTCTTTGTTCTGGCAAACCGTTCATTTTCCTCCAAAAACATTCTTATATTTACATCGGGATAAAATAATCGCTCTCCGGGTTTTCGGCAAAGTAGGTAGTTGGACAAATGGGATGGAATAATCAAGGCGACCAAAGAAGCCCCAGTATTGGATTAAGTAATCAATTCCTTCATTTCTCGGTGAATAACGGTATAAAGGAAAACAGATAAAAAGCTGTAAGAGAGAGCATTAGTGATTCAAAACGGGGGATTGTTCGGGCACTTGCTTAGTAAGAACTTTATACGAAAATTGTGTTTAATTTAGATAAGTTTGGGCAAGATTACGGTTGATTTCTTTTAAGGAATGAGATGGGATAACATTACGGATGACAGCCGATGATTGGTTACATACGTTTAGCTAGAACCACGGAATAGAAAAAACAGTGGAAGTGGCATGAGCTTAGCTTTATATCAGACCTGTTGTCGCCAATACTCAAACTGTCATAAAAACAACATGCCACCATGGAATTTTTTTTCGGTGCGGCTATCGTTTTTATACTCCAAAATAGCACAATAAGGAGCATGCCTTATTGTCTGGATTTATTTCCTATTTTAGAAACATCGAAATATCGAAATATTGAAATAAACGATCGCGGCAAATGTACGGTAGGTTATGCGGAGCTCCGCATAACTATGCCACAAGTTACACACCCACTTGACACTTCTACTGTTTTTTCTGTTCTGTGGCTAGAACCAACGAAATTGATTTGATGAAAAGTGCTTATAGTACAGTGAGCGTTATTCTTAACCCCCAATGCAAAAAGAGGGGTGTTATCAGAATATTTGGCGCTGACTGATCTGTCATTCTTTGTAATAACAATCTTCGTTTTTGACTTTATATCTTGTTTAATAACGATTGTTAAAATAATACACACGATTAGAGAAATTGTGATACGGTTCGAAATGGACAGTGTACTTAAGGATATTTGTCTTCATAAGCAACAAAATATTCGCATATGTCATGAAGTGGCAATAACCTAATAAATGTCGGTTTCGTTTAAATGGGCGAGTCATAAATTAGTCAGTAAGAACCCCGCCAAAAAGTTATTTTTAAAATATTGATCTTGCTTAAGTTACTTAGAAAGTTAGCTCTGCTTAAACTTCGCGGGGCTTTATTTTTCTTTTAAGTTGGAAACCTGTTCACATTAATCTAGAAGTCAAACGGAAACTAAACTAAAAACATGGGGAAGTTCTCAACGAGTCAACCGCGGAGTTGTTTTAAGAGGTAATTTTTAATCTCGGGAATTAGTTCTAGCTGTGATTTTAAACATCGCTTTCAAGCCCAGAAGTTTTATGAACTTTGCCGACGAAGTTACAGAACACTCAGTTATCTCTATTTAACACTAAAGTCCATACCAACTGACTGGTCTTATTTTGTAAACACTTTTATAACCTCAAAATGCATTGTTTTTGGCTAAAACGGGCGTTTTATGGTAAAGTTTTGCATTTTGCACACTATTTTCCTGATTTTACACCATGGATGGTTTTTTATGACAAAATTGTAAATTTAGGCGAAAAGGCAGCATTTTGAGGTTTTAAAAGTGTTTACTACATCGTAATAATACTAATCTAAATAATAAATATAAATATAAAATAATAAATAATACTAATCTCGTACCAATTGACCTAGTCCCAAACAAAGCTCTAGGCTTGTACTATGAGTATTAGGACAACGATATTTAAATACTTATATAGAGAAATAAATACCTAAATATATAGAAAACATCCAAAACTCAGAAAAAAATAATTGCGCTCATCACACAAATGCCGGGAATCGAACTTGGGACCGCTGGCTTCGTAGGCATGGTCACTACCAACTAGGCCATCGCGTCGTCATGACTCATGATGATGTCGTGGTGTCATGGATGAGTGATTGATAGACAAACAAAAATAAAGTTTCCAAAAATAAGAAAAACTTAAGTGGCAGTAATCGCGTTTTATACAATGTTTTGTTATTTGCCACAATGTTTTCTCTATCTCTCTTGTATGTTCTGATTCCCACGAGACAGGCTAGGCTTTGAGCAGGAGTGACAGTTATCCCGTAAAACCAGCCTTAATTGTGTTTCTCGGTAAATAAATGTATTTGTATTTTTACATTGTAACTTATTATTTCAACGCATGTTTGAACTGCGACAAAATATATTATCAACGGAGTTAAAGTTATCCTTCTTATTCCCAAACGAACAATAACTAAAGTATGCTTCAAATATGGTTTTTAGGTTTCCGTATTTCTTTCATCGTGACATTTAAATATGACAGAAAGTCTCAAAGCATACTTTACCTAAAATAGGGTTGTTGTAAATTATTTTAGATTTAATGCAGAAGGCAAACTAGCTAGCTGATGATAAGTAAGACTTAGGGGGAATTACTTCATAATAATAATAAATTTTATTTCGGGCAACTATATTTGTAAATATGGGCCCATATTTACAAATACCTTATAGACTAACATACATAACAATATAAAACTTAAAACTAACACCGAGGTGACAGAACAGTGTGGTCCCGTTCTGCCAAAATTAATAATACACTTTCGCGGTGTCCGCTAGCCGGCGGCCACGAAAACGCCGAAAGATGACACTCCTCGGCCAGAATTCCTCCTTTAAAAAGGTCGACAGATCTTTGGTCGGTACTCTCACCACAAATGACTTAAAATTAACCTTGTGGCGGGGCTCCAACCACTCGACCCTAAGGGTAACTCCGGTCTTAACTCGTACATACTCTACGAGCTTTCCCTTGTCGAGTCAAGTTACATTTCTGTATTAATGTTTTGAATTCCTTTGTTATTAATACCACCTATGGTCACTTAGTATCCTTAACAAATTAATACATCACCCACGTTAAATACCTTTCCAAACAAAGATAGAACACAATGTCTGTAGGGCTGTCAGTCCAGGCTCCAGGTCCCCAGGGTATATCGTGCTGGCAACCAATGAAAACATATCGCGGATGCTTTTCAATAATACAGTGGGCTTTATTGGAGCGCTGAGCAGTGATTTGGCGTTGAGAAATCTGATACATTCAACAGGATAGCGAGGCATGTTGTTGATCGCAGAATAGATTCGACTAGAATATTAAATATTGACTTAAAAGCACTTAGGGCTTAACTTAAAAGTACGTTTACAACAATTTTGGTGTCAAGTTTTTGTTGCTTAAAGTACTTTTTTGTATCTGCATAAAAATACCAAATAAACCAGTGCGAAATCGGTGGTTCCGCGTTAAGTAAAGCTGCCATCTTCCAACTGCATCACCAGATAAAATCCTAAACACCAAATATAGCATTGTTATCGGGGTTACAAATAAATTACCAACAGCCATGGCTGAGATTCTACATGGTAAAAAATTTTTTTTTGACAGAATGGCGGCCGAGTTAAAAACAAAGCCACAACAGGACAAGAGCAATATGACTTTACCATGTAGAATAAAGGCCCAGTTCAAAAAACGGGAACCGGTTTATAGATTTATAATAATCATATGGTTTTCATATATTAGAAAATTAGTTTTTTTTAAGTTCCACACCGTAACATGGTTGCGTTTATCGCATGTCAAAATGTGGATAAAACATCCGTCACTTTCTGACACGTATTATACCTAAGTATGAGAGTGACGGATGCTTTATCCACATTTTGTCACGCGATAAACGCAACCATACTACGCCTGCTGTAGGTAGTATAAACATTTTTAAAAGTTAACGGGTTCAGAAAAAAATGATTTTTTAACTAATGAACTTTCAAAAAAAAAAAAAAAACCAAACTCCGCACTTGCTATAAGGACACTGTGAACTTTAATGAGACATTGAAATTTAAATATGTGATTCCATTTTGGCAATAAATTACTAAGCAATTCTTATTTTAATCGGTCGAAATTTCGCAAAGCCATCGTTTCGGTAAATTGGAGTACGAGAAAATAAATACACTCCAATTCGCAATTCGTAGACGGCGAAATGGAAAATATTATTTGAATAAAGTTGGACCCGTGCAACCCTAGAGGGGATATTTGTATTTATATTTCAGGAGGTTCAGTGTACACAAAGCAATTAAGTCTTTTCCCTTGGCTTGTAAATATTTGAGCTGAACTCACCTCTCCAGCACTTGAGCTTACAAGAGGTATCTCTTCAGCTGTGTACACTTGTTAAGATCGTCGGAGACCGGCGATTTGTCACTGTCTTTAGACAAGCAAAACTAGAATTGCTATGTACTTGCTTATCTTGCCTTATCTTGTCTTAGTCAGGCGCGTTTCAATAGTCATTCAATCTGTAGCTTGTTTAGACCTGAGGGCTTATTGTCTAACGCACTCGCAATCACGATCGTTTTCATTTTGAAAATCGAAGGCTTGTCTGCATACAAAATGAAAACGATTGCTCCACTTTGAAGCCGGTTGCGATTGCGAGAGCGTTAGCCCCTCTGATTCATACATATAATGACATTCGTAATAGGAAACTAAGCTGAATTTTTGCCTAACGCACTCGCAATCGCAATCGACTTCAAAGCGGAACAATTGTTTTCATTGTGTATGCAGACTCACCTTCGGACTGACAAAATGAAAACGTTTGCGATTGCGAGTGCGTTTGGCAATAGGCCAGCTTGGTTTAGACGTTACCTGTTATATGGTTAGCCCCTTTAAGGTATAAGTTCGTTTTTGTACACCCCTACTACATAAATGTTGATTTAGCGTTTTGTACAATAAAGTGTTTACATAACATACAATTACATACATACATGCTTGACAGATCTCTTTCGTTATTTTATCCCCGTAGTAAACAAAGGGATAGGTATCGTATCAGTAGCTGCGAAACGGATGAACCGATTTTGATTGTTTTTTTAATAGAAAGCTTTAACAATGCCAGTTTTTATCTAGGTTTTAAATGGATTGAGCCGTTTAAGAGACTGCTCTGAAAAACTATGGTCACACTAATACAATGGAGGTTTTTTTTTAAAGTTATTGAGTAGCCAAATTAGACAGGTAGTGTAAAAGTTGTTACTTTGCATTATGTCGCTTAGTCAGACTGCGGCATGTTCTATAATTCAATCTAAATGTTTTTTTTTTTAATGGATGTACGTTTTCGAGAAATCAATACTAGATATATTTTCCGTAGTAAGAACGTTGAGGCTGGCTAACTTAAAACTTAAAGCCGATTGTCGTGAAATAGAGTAAAATAAACAAAAATTTTCTATATTTCTTCTTTCTTCCTAATAAAAAAAGTAAAGAGCTATTAAACAAATGTAGTTGAGTGCATCCAGTTAGAAATTATCTTAACCCTTAATGACATAAAAATGAAAAAAGTCGTGAATTCAAACCCTATTTGATTATGAATAGGCATAACAAAAATTGTTACAAAAAAAAATTTGGCATTATATTATGATGGAAATTTCCATCGCCATGCAAAGAAGGGTTAAGCAGAATTGACTTCACGGCATTTCTAATAATTAAGGCACTATGACCATTAAGAATTCAGTAGACCTGTTTGCAAGCAGACGGCTTTACGGATAAAGGACGTCAGGTCCATGTGTGCTGTGGGAGTCCACAGGGATCTGGTTAGTGGTTAAGCTGCCAAATGATATGCAAGCTTCAACCTAAAGAGAGCAAACCAGTTTAGAAAGTGTTAGCTTTGCATGACCATTTAATAATGTTGACCAAAAATACGATTGTTAACAAAAATGGTAATGTCTCTAAATTGTTTGTTATTATTTACCGCAGAAAATGTTCCTAAGGGCCTGTTTCACAATCTAAAAGTAAATTTATCTGTCATTTAAAGTTGGCTCTCTCCTTGTCTATTTTCAAGTGTAAGACAGAGAAAGGGCTAAATTTATCTGTCAAATATGCTTTACTTGTCGATTGTGAAACAGGCGGTAAGTTTTGTCAAAAATTAAGTTTGGCGTACACGATTTTTTTTTTGTAAGATCTTATTTTACTTCTTTGTCGGCGTAATTTAAATGTATAACTAAACAAAGTTACAGCTATGTAGTACCAAGAGTCTATGAGTTAGACCGCGGACTGACGGACAGACGAACAGACGGACAGACAGGCATGGCGAAACTATAGAGTTCTTTGTTTACTATCGAACCCTAAAAAAAAGTTTGACATAAGGAATGCACAGTGCACCGAATTGATTTTAGGGTCACGGGGATGTACCTATACATCTCTTTATCGCAATAAAATTAATTTATAAGTCTCAAAGATTTGTTGAGGGGCTAAGACTATTTACTAAATCTGTATACCTACGTAATGTGTGTGTGTGTGTGTGTGTGTGTTAAGGTTAACCATCTTGCAAAAATTCGGGAATCCGCCATTTTTTGACATTTAGTCTTGTTAATTTCTTAACAGTACAACTTTGCTGTATGACCCAAAGTTCAAGATATATTTAATAAAAACTGAAATAACGTCAAAATTTTCATAGGTATTATGGACATGACAGAGCCCGCGGCAGCAGCCCGAGGTCGAAAACTTGAACCTTACACTGACCGAAGTATAGCGTCTACCTAACACATTGGCAAGATAGTTAAAATCACAACCTCGGAACAGGATCGATCCCCAAAATAAGTGACTTTAAACCTCCGTATTTCCAATAAAAGGCAGACTGCCTTGACTGTTCGGAACTAAATTGGAAGGCAGAGTGCAAGCAGGCGGTAAGTCCGGTCTTAAGGACGGAATTGGAGCCGCGGGCTATGGCAACAAGTACACACGACCGGAGACTAGTCTCAATTCCTGAATGCAACGTCTCAGCGATATTCAATTATTTTGGTTGGTAAACTGAAGTCCAATTATTCACCGGGTAATTGGTTTGCTTAACTACATGGCAACTGATCTGCTGTGTGAACAAAGCTAGAGTTTGGTTAAATTTTAGTAACAATTTTACCAAACGATGTTAAGTACCAATTTTACCAAACGATGTTAACCACTTAACAGACGATTAGAGCGTTAACAGCTGTCAAAATGTATGAACTAACAGTCGATTAACATTTATTAAATTTTACATCGTATGGTTAAATTGGTACTAAATGTTAATCAATGTTAATCGACTGTTAGTTCATACATTTTGAAAGCTGTTAACACTAATCGTCTGTTAAGTTATTAACATCGTTTTGTGAAATTGGTACTTAATTTTAACAAAAAATAAATGCTCAGATAACAATGAAACGACTCAAAATAATTTTATTGAAAGGACCAAGGCGATTACCACGAAACGCTAAATTCGAAACTTCGGGCCCAGAGTCCTTGTCACTCGTCACTCGAGACTCGAGAGAGGGATGGAGTTAACGTAACTGCGAACTTCGATTTTCAAAGTAGGGTTTAGGGCTTGAGGTCACACGCAAAATAGGCAAAAGACGTCGAGAAGCGGATACCTGAGAACCTAGATCACTGGTAGATCACGTGACTTTTTCTATCACGCCATCACCAGTGACGTGATTGGTTTAAAAACGAAACGAATAGAAACGCTAGTTAGCGTAGTGCATCTTGGCAAGGGCCTCAGATGCAAACGATACCTACTAACGTTTTTCGTTTCTACCAATTAAAAATGTATGGGATGACATTCTCGTGCATAGAAAAAACGTTAGTAGCATTTGCATCTTGGCTACGGCTCCAGCACGGGTAGCACAAGTTGTATTTTCTCGCTTGTCGCTCAGTGCGTCTCTATCGTTACAGACTAGACAGAAAGGGAGATCCGAGCGACAAACAAGTCGCGGACAACATGTGCTAGTCGTGCTGGCCGCTATAAACAAAAAGGTGGTGACGATTAAAATTACCACCCTTGAATGGTTGACAATTGGCGGTAAAACCGAGAGTGACAAAAAAAAGGACGAATTGTGAACCTCCTCCTGTTTTAAAGTCGGTTAAAAACGTAAAGAGCCAACTTCTAAATGGCGATATTAGGCAACAAATTAAGTTTAGCACTTAAGTTAAGTCCCGTTGCGAATGGGCCTATTAATAATGTAAAATCGTTCCGTCTCGAGCTAAGCTCCTAAAATGAAGGGTCTTTCCTCGTAACTAGACTACTTACTACAAGAAATTAACTTATTAAAAGAATGATAAAAACTGATTTTAAGCAGTGAACTAAGTACTTGGGATTCTTGGTTCCCTTTTCAAAGAGGCAATGCTACCAGCCTCTTGGGCACGTCAGCAGCGACGGCGATTTGGCCCATATGTTTTACGTTTTTATGACGCGTTGGCCTAGTTGGCAGTGACCTTGCCTACAAAACTAGCGGGTCCTGGGTTCAAATCCCAACAATATGCATGAACTTTTTAAATCGCATTTCTCAACGAAACATGAAAATACCGTAAAAGAGATCATCAATGTGAAATTAAAATTAAAATCGGTCAAGAAATACGACTTTTTAACTGCTAATTAGACAGCAATTAGATAGAGAGAACCGAAATGCACTGTGACTTGATGTAACAGGTCGGCTATATAAAGTCCATTTTAAATTCTGTCTTGCTAGAAAGAGATAGGAACAAATCTTTGTTGGCTTATCTTGGTTATTTTTATAGCTATTCAAAGAAATATTTATCTCGAATCAACTTTTATTGAAGCTTTGAAATAAAAGTCATGAATCTTCCCTTTTGTCTTTATTGACGTTTTAAATGTAGGCTTCTGTTCTAATTCAATTGTATCCTGCGTGAATTCGACGCATTCCCGACGACCTCGAATTTCCATTGAAAGAACACGATTGCTTACAATTGTATTCGTTATTAACGTTTCCTTAGATCGCTTCCGCGAACGACATGCCTATTCCGATACATACAGATACAGAGAAAAAAAATCTTCTTTTTATACATTATACACACAAACACAACCTTCTTTCTTGGTCAGTCGGAACATTACAATAAGAAGTAACCCCGCTTGTCCTATCGGCTCAAATTTTGGTCACCCCTTTCTACTCATAAGATAAAGATACTTTATCTCAAAATTAACTTTTTTTTTTCTAAATGAGCACTTCAGAACCCTCCTGGGGAAGTCAGTAGAACATACAGACTCCCGACCTGTTCCAGGGGGTTTTGAAGAGCTTATTAAAAACATACAATCCATAAAGGGCCTCTATTTAGACCCTGAATGGATTGTAATGAATAGAGTTAGGACTTTTGGTGGCAAATCGTGGTTCTAGAATAAATGGAGTCGCTATTTCCTATTTATTCAAAATTAATTTATTAATTAAACCGCTAAACCAATTTAAATGGATTTTGGTATGGAGGATATCTCTGCTGTGAAAGCGTTACAAATAAGCAAATAATATTAGTAGGTATGGAATAACCGAACTAAAAATGTTTTTAGTTCATTTAGAAATATGACCATACTGAAGGTCAAAATCAAAGTGTCATGTATTATATTATAATAATTATAATAATTAGGAAATAGCGACTCCATGGATTCTAGAACCACGATATGCCACCAAAATCCTAACCCTAGTAATGAAATTTGATGCCTAGATTAAAACTCAACATACCCTATATCCTGGAAATTTCAATAGTCCCGCGGAAATCACGTTTTTAAAGGTCTACATGTATGAACTAGCAGGCAAAGGTTTGGATATTCAAAAAAATTGCCTATCGCGCGAAAGACGTTTCGGGAGCGATTCTCATTTGACACCAGCAGAATACTCCCGTCGGCAACATTTCTGTTTCCGAGATTCCGCCGATTTCCCACGTGACCTCGTGTAATTGAGCCTCGCAATTCTCCCCCAAGCCTTTTTTACTTTGTAACTTTTCAGTTGTCAAGATATTACGTGTCTCGCTTATCGCCAGGATAATGGAATTTAATCTTTATTTACATCGAGGGCATTGGGGTATAGTCACGGTAAGAAAAGGTTCGTCACTTTTCGACTCTATTTTAACCACAGAACAGAAAAAACAGTAGAAGTGTCAAGTGGGCGTGTAACGTGTGGCACGGTTATGCGGAGTTCCGCATAACCTACCATACTTTCGCCGCGATCGTTTATTTCGATATTTCAATATTTCGACATTTCTAAAATAGGAAATAAATCCAGAAGCATGCCTTATTATGCTATTTTGGAATGTAAAAACGATAGCTGCACGAAAAACATTTTCCATGGTGGCGTGTTATTTTTATGATAGTTTGAGTATTGGCGACAACAGGTCTGATACTAAGCGAAGCTCATGCCACTTCCACTGTTTTTTCTATTCCGTGTTCCGAGTAGCTCCGAATAAGTACGATGCATTGAGTTGAGCGGAACTATTGCATTGTTTGCATTACATTGAATTTACGATTAAGTTTGTTAGAAAAAATCAGGAAGTAAAGTTTTTAAATGATTCAATTACTAGCCTCCGTTTTCAATATTATCCCCTATTTTAGGCCACACAGAGGTCTTTTAAAGGTGAAAAAATAAAACTTTTATTTATGATTTATATTTTATTGCCTTTGTTCGACTTAAATCAACCTCTGTTAATTATTCCGCTAAGCGTGCAATAATAACAAAATGTTAGGGTTATCACCGATCGCCGACGGCCGGTGATTGATGCTCCGCCTCCGCCATCAATAACTCTGACGAACCTGATCAAGTAAACAGCCCTGATCGAGTTGTCATACTAATCTGTCCGCAAGGCCTCTATTCTACTTTGCATAGCCCATTTGGCATCTATATCGTAATTGTATGACGACGTGGTAAGCCTAGTTTGTAGTGACACGGGTTTGATTTTGCATATGGGCAAATATTTGTGTTGTGAGCCTGAATATTTGTACGATCCCGGACTTTATTTGTTGAGCCACCATAGAACCTTGTCGCATAAAACCAACGATTAATTCCCATGTAATTTCTGTATAGTCTATGACGCTGTTTAAGTAGGTATGTATTTCGCTATATGAGTTTCTTTATCGTTGCGGTGTACCTATAGTACAACAGTACAAGCCTAGAGCTTAGTTTGAGATTAACTGAATTTGTGTGAAATTGACCTTATTTTTATTACTTTTAGAGATGTTTATTTAAGTTCTGTACATTACGTTTTTTACAATATTTAAATATAAGCGTAAAACAATAATACTACTTAATAAAACCTTAATAAAAACCTAACCTGTGATTACTCTTGCACTTTGTCATTTTCACTCGTGTCGTAATGATGTCATAATATCAAATCATTAAAATTTCGTTATGATTTAAACATCGTCTTACTGCATCAAGGTTCTATCATCAAAAAGCATTAAAACCGGCGACCGTTTAGGCAACGTCAAATCGTTCTAAGTATGCTTGCTTATTTAATTAACACTGCTTCCTGTGGCGGTATGCTTGCAGTTGCAGTAAATCGTACTGTCGGCATAAACGCTGCTCGTTGATTGGTAGATGCCTCTAGTTGCCTAGCAACCCTCACCGATTTCGTATTTTACTGCAAGCTTACCGACAAGTCCGGAAGCGGCCTAAGTATCCAAATAAGCAGTACGACAGCAATACACTGACAGTAAGACAAGGACAATGTTCAAACGAGCTTAATTAAGTGACAAAAGTTGTCGTGTTTAACTTCACGAAAATACTGACGGCCTCATTGACAGAGATAAAGCTATAGGAGTTAAATATCGCTGTTTCTTTCAATGCCTGGAACCTGACCGGTGTGGTCATCTCATAATACGGCCTCTGTTCTTTAATAACAAAGTAACGATACTCCTAGGGCGTGCGTCATGCCGTTAAAATACAGTTATTAGATCGGACAGTCCTGCCGAAAAGTTTCCTGACAAAGCTGTGTATTTTTGGGGAAAATCACACAGCGTCGTCTGTGACAAAATTAAAGGTATTCTCTCTTTGAGTAGTAACTAGAAGCTGTCTTCGTACGCTAATAAACTTCTTTTTTTAACCGACTTCACGAGGCTAAATGCATGGTAATGAGTTTAACAGTCGATATATGTATGTGATGGATGTTCCACTATACAAAGGCAGATAAGAACTTACGGTGCGACCTCACCGCTGCGTAAAATACGGTGTCGTTGCGTAAACAAAAGACGGGGTCATAGTAACAACCTAAGATCTCAGTACAAAATTAATAATGTATCAACTAACCGTTCTTTTTCTAGCTATATACTCTGAAATTAGAATATTATCAGTGTTCGCTACGCCCGCTTTGGAGTAGTGGTCGCAATGATGTCATTTTGTTTGTAACTGCGTTACGTAAAAAAGATCATAGCATTAGCAGAAATTTGTTTGTTTGTTTTCTTCAGTAAGTAATAAATAAAATAACAAAAAAAACAAGCTTTAACCCGACTGTTGTTGCTAACCAAATTTAAAAAATGTAAAGAAATTACCGAAATTTTTTGTCTACAAAAAAAACATATTCGTTGAAAACTTAGGAAATTAAATAAAGTTAAAAAAACTTCGCACCCCAAAACTGGGTAATTCAATTCAGCTCTATCACAGCATCCTTGACATTTTCGATGGTTTTATAGGAACCTTATTTGACAGCTGATAACCAAAAACAAATTTGATCGACATGTCTAAATCCATAATGACTTATTTACAGCTAAAGTTAAAAATTTAATTGCAAAGATAATTGCAATTAAATTTTTAACTTTAGCTGTAAATAAGCTCTACCACACCACAAATAGCTCTAAATTACCAAAAACTAATGCATCGAACTACCAACCCTGTATAATAGTTGTATGATGGACGTCCCTAACTCTGTCTAATACCTTAAGGGTTCGCGGATAATCCTCCAAGCTTCCACTTCCCGCCCGATAACCCACTAACGCTACGTACCTTACCTTATACTTAGTGCTAATAAAGGTCTTGCGTCTAATACCACCACTATCGCGTCATTATAGAGCTGGCTGTTTCCATTAAGGACCATTGTCTATGCTCGGAGCTTCGTATGCCAGCTTTGTTTGTATTGTGTCTGTGTTGCCCGCCTTAAGCTGGATGTGGCTAAACTGGCAGTGTTGCTAGAGTTTAGTGAATTTGTAATGTGTAATAATGTTTTGATATTTATAAACAAGATTTGTTGTCGGATTATAATTACGGATTGGTTTTACTTTAAAAAAAATCTGCATAATAAAGTTAAAAAGGGTGGATCAACTTTTTGTTGTTGTTATTTTGCCCCGTAAGTCAGGAGACAATAGTGATAGTTTCTTAGAAAAAATGACATAATACATACTACTAGCACACTCAGGAGAAAAGCCATAAAAGAATGGGTTTGTAATCGCCAATAAAACTGATTTTTAGTGGTCTTATATCCTTTGACATCATAGTTTTAAAGAGTGAGCCAGGAGACGTCACCATGGCGACGAGCTACAAGAAAAAGTTGATTGACCCAAATACAAAACACAAGAGCAAATGTGTAAATTTTCGAAAAAATAAGTTCTTAACCTTCCCTTGCTTGCTTGCTTTTTGTCTTGTCAATACCACAAAAACGAATCCACATTTTAAAAAAAAAGTCGTAATAAGCTAAAGCTGAATACTGATGCGCACTGTGTATTAGGGAACTCTAAATTTGGCTCACGATAATGACCTTAAATTTAAAAGTTAGCAAAACTCCATGGTTTCTAATGTAAAAAGTTGGTTTAGCTGCGTTTGAATGAGTCGGCTGCGTGCGCTCCATTTATTCCCAGTTAGGAGGTTCGCACCCGCCCACCCGACTACTGTAATTGGCTTGCTTTACTGCGCTTCCATTTTTAAACGTTGGCAACGCTGCGCCTTGCAAAGTTGTCAGTGTTGTCACTTATTAAAAAGGAATCCTTCTTCTTTTAAAAATAAACTTTGTTAAGCCGGAGCCACATGCTTGATTTTTGCCGCAAACACTGCATGACGCAACTTGTATGTTACAGTGAGCACATATGTATTTCTATCTCACTTGAACATATAGTTGCGTCCTGCAGTGTTTGCGGCAAACATCAAGCATGTGGATCCGGCATTACACCTTACAGTTTTGAGTAAAGAAATACTGAGTTAATTCACTTTGGCTTTGCATTTTCTTAAGTGTGTGTGTGTGTGTGTGTATGCATGAATTAATAAGTCGCTTAACTTCAATCTCGGATATGTCCTTGAAATTTGGTATACTAATTTAAAACTTAATTTGTTTGAAAAAAGACGCAAATTCCGTTGTCATTTTGCATGGACTTATCCAAGTTCTCTGCTAGGGCCTTATTCTGATTCGTATTTACATCTATTGTTATCTTTCAGGAAGCTGAACGGTGCCAGACAACTACAAATACCGTACATAGGTATTTAAACAAAATTTCTACAAAAAATTGTATTTTTTATTAGTTATTTATTACACAAAAATCTGCATATACCATACCAAAAAGCCACGTCGCGTCGTCAACAAACGTCGACAAAAACAAAATTTTCAAATAGTCTTTTGCGTCTCAGTTTATACCCAAAACAAAAGTCATTAAGCAGCGTTCTAAATTTAATTACCTTAAGGGCATCGGATCCCGGTTTATCTTGTAATGAATTCAAACGCAGGCCAGAGATGGGAATTCCCATTTAGCCGGCACCTCTGTTTATTAGTGGGTTCTTAAGACGGATCATGACTCGGTCGGGGCTGGGGCATCAAACAGCAACGGTTGGTACACTCGACGTACCTAACGTACCTTTTTTTTTAAACCATTGCTACTTTTAAAACCATGACCTATCACTATAGTTGCCTGAAAGAGAACGCGTTTAGGCTTAGTCTGCCTTTTTTTTACGTGTTGTGCTAAGAAGTTTAAATAAATAAGTAAATGAAGCAGGGTCTCTATTCAACATTGTTTTAGGAGAATCTTCAATAAAATAACTGTTACTTTGATGCTCGTTTATTTCCTCACACTACAAGTCCTCTCTCATCTACAAAAACCACCATCTTGTCCTCTTTTGGCTTTAATCCTCTTCTCGTTCCCAAAGACAAAAACACTTATATTTTCTTTTTTTGTCTTCCTTTTCCCATTGACATCCAGTGTTACCAACATTTTAAACAGACAAAAACCAATTTTGATCATTGAAATGCAAAATATATTCAAAATATTTGCCTTTAAATAAATTGAACCTTACCATTGACTATAAATTAAGTACATCTTTACGAGGATATTTTTGATATGGCCCAACTGATGACTTTTAGGGTTTAAAAAATAGAATCTTGACACTCGTAGAATTATTATACTGGACTATGGAAACTGGTATTATGGAAGAATTCGGATTTTGTAAGTTTGCTAATTATGTTGAGAATAATAATCTGAAAGCATAGTACGTTTTTGAAATACTAGTTTTCCTTATGAACATTAGACTATAAGTTGGGACTTATGTATTTTATGCATATAATTTAACTCGTGCAAAATCGAAATAGGCCTCTAGTATAATATAATAAAATAACAGAATCATTATAACGACATCTATCCGCGATAATGGGAACTAAAAATGACAGTTATCTAGGTCGGGTTTAAACACGTTCACCGCAATTCATTCGTTCCTTTTTTAACTCGTGTTTGAATAATATTTACTAACGAACGTTTTAATCGTCATCAACTGAGTATGGCGGGTAGTATCTTGCAATTGTTAAAATTTAACCCGTTGTAACCAAATTCGTGAGCTGAATATTGGCAACAAGCATTAGGGTATTGATGTCGATATGGAAATGAGGTAGCAGTCATGTTGATGTTGTTGAATACTTTGTATGTGTGGCAGGTATATTGGGGCTTCATAAACAAGACCCAAGGCAAATTATCCAACTAGAAGCAGTAAGCTAAATCGTGTGGTTTTAACAATTATTATTTTTTGCTTTCTGTGACCACATTTTGCACAAGGCTAAGATGTTATCCAGTGTATTAGTGACAAAATGTGCAAAATGTGGTCACAGAATTATCAACAAGTTTTTGGAGTTGTTGGTGAGTCTGTGGCTCTGCCTACCCCGCTCTGGGAATGAAGGCGTGAGTTTATGTATGTATGTATGTATTTTTTGCTTTGTTTATCTTGGCATGAAAAATTTGGTATACGTTACAATATTTTCTTCTCATACTATTTTAGTATCAATATAAATCACATCATTGTAACAGTCATTATAGTGGAGTACTAGTCGCTTGGCTCTTTACTTATGTTCGGGTACTTAAGTTCTGGTGCACTACAGAATTCCGAATCGATCAAAGTCCAGAATTTTAAGTTCCAGACATATTTTTTCAATCAAAGACTATTCATTTTAAACGCTATAGCAATGATTTTATGCTTTATTGACGTCTTGGTAAATGACAACAGAGGCTAGCTATCTATTCTACTCGGGAAAGCCATAATATTGCTTTTAATATTAATACACTTTTAAACCATAATAATTGTATTGGTTTTAACTCGGCCGCCTTTACTGTCAAGTAATTAAGAGCTATCGTAACGTGGACAATACGATAACTCGTCAAAAGCTATGGATTTACCGAGTAAAATAGAGCCCTAGTGTTTGATTTAAGATTTCCATAAAGTTCAAAGTTTATAACTCAAATACTTTTGCCCCAAACCTAAAATAATGACAGTAAATCTTCAAGGGGTAAAGATTTACTGTCATTCGGGTTATAAGGAAAATGACGACTCGAAATTATACGTCAAACAAAAAATTACAATTTGAAATAAATCGTCAAGAAAAAAATCCAAATCGAAAGAAATGTTATGTCCATTTGTATTTACGTACGTACACTCAGAAATATGAACAATCGTAAAAACGCGGGCTTTAAAGCTTCATACATTTTGATCTTAATTTGAATTAATTATTTTATAATAGAGTACATTCACTTTGTACTCATTTATAATGGATAAAATTCCATACGGGCTTAATTAATTTATATTATAACCAAAATAAATTTGGCTATGTTTTTAAGCACAATTACATTTTGACAACATTCACTTTCGAAATTATTATTTTTGATTCAAATTCAGAATTGTCATTTCAGGTGAACGATTTTCCTTTTAACCTAAATGTCGTTGAAAAGTACTGTTAAGCGGTAAGACCTAATAGGTAGATTACATTTCCGAATTTCACTTAATTCCATTTAATTAATCAAGAACAACGAAAATATGCGAGAATTCCGGTACCTACAGTAGGGTGTTTGACTTTGGGTGTATGGAAAAAAATAAATGTCATATTTTTTACAGACTTCGGTTACGCCTGAAGTCTTTTTATAATGTAGAAAAATTAATCTAGCTTCAAAGTGACAGCACAACATTTAGAGGTTGCACAAATTGACCACTTACGCTATAGCAGATTTTCAATGTTTATTAGTTTTCCAAAAACAACAAACAATAACTAACTTTCCAGTCAATTTATGTCAAACACTAATGATATTGACTATCATCACCATTTTTTCTCCCTGTTGCGGCTTCGGAGGATTGCATAGTCATGAAAATTGTGCAAACCCTAAATACCAACTAATTTTATTACAATTTTGATTACTGGTCTTTTAGATACCTTGGAACAAGAATTCGAGCGAATTCATTAAGAATTGTAAAGTGTGGAAAATGAAACACCCTAACCTACAGATTATGTACGAGTCCTCTTAACTATGAATTACCCTGAAGATCTAAAGTCCCGGGTCACTTTATCTTTAATCTTTAACTAAATCCATGTAAGCAAAGTTCGTACCTAAGATATGTACCATTCAACACTAGCTAGTCTGCCCCAACTCAGGTGTAATGAATATTAATTCCCTGCATATCTCGATGGGGGCGAGTGCTGGAATCAAATCAATGTGGTATACCTGGGTCTACCTTAGAAGATACCTTTAAGGTTCCCTGCCAGCGCCCTGCTTGTTGGGGTCCATTTTGAATGGAAATCAGAGCGCTTGGCACTGAATGTTGAACACGAAACCACATGGATCTTTAATTATAGTGAGTATATTCGGTCTGGAGTCAGCCTTCTTATTCATAACCGCGCAATAACCAAAGTGTGCTTGAAATATATGCTGTCCTTATCTGTCATTATGGCATTTGAATTTAAACGAAAGAAACAGCGAGTACTTTAATGTAAATAAGTTTATTGTGCGTTTATAAATAAGGGGTTAGGAGTTACTTAGCGCTATAAATTTAATCAATGCTCTTGGCAATATGGTTGGTTAATACTATTGAAATACTTATCGATATCGCAATTTCATTACTGTATAAGCTTATCTATCTTAAAAACCATTATAATTATCTTCTGTATGTACTCGTCGGTTTACCCTTGTTTGTCGACCTCATTTCTTAGAACGTATTTCTTTGCAGAATTTTAATTTGATCGTCAGGTTTTCTAGGCGTAGGAAGTTAATTTAAACACATTTTGTGATAGAAGTCTAACCTAACCTATGTGAATCATATTCAAAACATCAACACAGCTTCAGCAGAAAAGAGTTTTCGATGAAATTATATTCGGTGAAGTGATGTTCTATGAAATGAGAGTCGTCAAAACAAGGGGACACCGTACTCATCATACTTGTGTGATAGGTAGATGTCTATCACGTGATGGTGTTACTTAAAGGTAAACTGAATCATCTACATAGCTAGATTTAACGAAAGCAACGGCATTATTTCACTTCTTGGTTTAAGCAACTCATCTTAATGACGACATATTTTAGCGGCATAGGGACCTTACCTTTTTTACTTTATTATAAACTATATCGCTTTAGCTGTGTTGAGGTTTATTAATTTTACGGTGAAGGAGTCCAGAATGTAAAAAATACGATACCAATTTGGTTCAATTAACTGGAATAGATGCCAAGTACGTCAGCAGAGAAAATAATAATTTAATTTTCTGAGTAAAATTTATTCGCTGCCAGAATTATGTCACAAAATTTTTAAAGCGCTTTTTCTACTAAACGAGTTAAACGGCGTAAAACATCCCATTTTAAAATAAGTGAACATGACAAAAAAGCAGTTCTTTCGCTTGTAAAATCGAATCCTCGTTTGTCTAGCGTGTCATCTCCCGGAGCATGCTTTTAACGAATATCATTTCTGCAAGAGCAGGGTTAGATTGCAGCGATAAAGTTTTATTAACTAGCAGATTTGGCTTCAAATATCTATCTTTATATATGGTATACTATGAAATAAAGTGGTCAATATCGTCTCTATGTCTTAGTTTTTTATAACAAAATTTGATGTGGTTTTACCATCAACCAAAGGATGTTTTTCGAAAGGTTTTTTTTAAATTAACAATACACATTTCAGCAAGGAGAAGCAAGGGTGGATCACTAGTTAATAGTCTGCTTACCGTTTGACTGACAACGTCAACGCTTAGAACGTACTTACCATGCAGCTCTTGAAAATACTGATTCACTCTCATTCACTTGACATTGGCGAAATCACTGCGGAATACCGCGGTGCACCGCCATTAAAGAATCTTCGAAATCAGACGGTATTAAATGACGATTTTTGATTCAGTAGTTGAGAACTTATGACTTCTTAATCCTGCAAAAACCTTATTTTTAATAAAATGTTTTGGTTTTAAAATAAACAGCTATTATTTGAATTTGACGTTGCATATCAACTATCTCCATCTCACGTTCTTCGTGCAGAAGTAGGTACAGTCGAGTTCATAAATATGTGTACACTTTAGTACCTTGTCATTTTAAAGGCTGTGACAATTCATTAATGGCAGTTTAAATATGACATTAAAAAGACAAGGTACTAAAGTGTACACATATTTATGTACTTGACTGTACATAAAGCCATCCCTTTTAATTATTAGTATATGGGTGTCGCATCATTGTGCCCACTTAAGAGCTAATTAACTTTTAACACGTAAAAACTTGAAAAGTGATAGAAAAAACACAAAAAAAACCGGACAAGGCGAGTCAGACTCGCCCACCGAGGGTTCCGCACATGACACGGTCAACTCAATTCAAAATTTGCACCGCCGCCGTTCTTTGCATTAAAGACCCTGTTTTTTTGTGATTTAACTAAAAATGTACAGATTTCAGATTTTTTTCTATACTTGTAGTAAAAGACGGTGTTACTTGCCAAATTTCATAGTTCTAGGTCAATGGGAAATACCCTTTACATTTTGATTGCCTCCAGAGTGTCGAAATACACTTTTTTTGCGACATAAACGGCCGTATCTTTTTTTTACGTAAATGTAGAAGTTTGATTTTTTCAAAGCTTCAAGGGACTGTAGATTTGAGTATATGGTTTAAATTTCAACTCGATATCTTCACACGTTCCCGAGATAAAGGGTCTTGACACACAGACAGACGGACAGACGGACAACAAAGTGATCCTATAAGGGTTCCGTTTGTTTCCTTTTGAGGTACGGAACCCTAAAAAAGGTTCTCTAACGGAAGTAATTGGAAACAAATTGTATGATTATTTGGAAGGGAATTATTATTAACCGTCAAAAATCGTCATAGTTGATCGTATTAAGTTACTGGATATAAAATTGGTAAACTGAGTTAAGAAAAGACAACTAAATTGAAATGAACGTTGTAATTGAGTTGGGTCGATTTCGGGATCCAAACTGAGTTGTAATTCCATTGTTGTAACTTTGTCTTGGTAATCCAACAATAACAAAGACTGAAAACTCGTTGTTAAATCTTGTTTCATTTTTGAAACTACCTGGCTATTGATATTGTTTTAGATTATTTGGACACTCTATAAGCATGTAACACCAGTGAGATTTAGTGAGATATTCAGTAACTTTTAGTGAGAGATTAAGTACCAATTAATGAGACATTCAGTTATACTGAAATGATACATTCGATAAAAGCCGAAATTAAAGCCGGTTATAACCGGTTATTCGCATTCCCTACTGTACTTTAAATTTACATACATACATAAAGTCACACCTTTATTCCCAGAGTGGGGTAGGCAGAGCTACAGAATGACCAACAACTCCAAAATTTTTTTGATAATTCTTTAACCTCATTTTCACAATTTAGGCTAAGATGTTAACGCCCTTACCAGTGTATTAGTAACAGCTTGCAAGCCCATCGCCTAATAGTACTACAAGCCTTTATTCCTTTAGTCGTATCTTACGACATCCACGGGAAGACATGGACTGTCACTATTCTAACCCGGCAACCACATGCACATAGACTAAATTTAAGTAAAATATACTCTTAAAATTGTCTTTAAAACAACAAAATTAAATGGCTTATTTCCTTATTCCAATTCACCTGTACTTTAATCTGGTGATACGTTAAAAAGTTGCTCGCGTGACATCCCTGGCGCAGTGGACATTATTTATGTGAGTGCAAAGAGCGGGCTGTCAGTGGTTGTATGCAAGTTTAATGCATGTCTCCAGTTGGCTGCGCTCCAGCTTCGTTGCGACTTATATTTGAAAACAAAAAATATAATTTTGTTTAAATATTTGCTTGGTATTTCCGCTTAGTGTTTCGTTGACTTCGTTGGAGTTTTTTACAGATACACATACTTACAAGTCTTACAAATAAAAAGGACTTTTTTGTGGCATAGAGAAAGCAAACGAGTACATTTGCTTTTTCAAGACTACAATTCTTAAGGCGAAGGCTAGACGTACAATAAATATTGTTATCCATCAATATTTATCTCATAATAATATTGTGATATAATATTGTTTGTCTTGTCTGCTACCTATATTGATGAATGACAATATTTATCACGGAAATCTAGATTTCTTGATTCTGGATGGCAGTTTGTGATAAATATTGAAATCCTTCAATACACTAGACTACACGATCAGTAAATACTGTGATATGACAGTATAGTTTTTGCCTCCATATCTAATACACGTCCGAACTCAACGAAACACGTTACAGTACTGACGTGATAAATATTGAACGTGTAGCCTTGCCTCTGTATTGCGTGAATAGAATGAAATCCATCTGTATTTACAATATTGATGGATCACAGTATTTATTGTACGTGTAGCTTTCGCCTAAGACCGCAAATGTGTTGCTAACCCGAAGACTGATATGAAATGCCTCTATGCTAGTAATTTCACCGGTTGTCTCAACTCCGAAAATAAAAAATAAAACCATGTTTTTAATTTTGCGTCTATGTAAGTGAATTTGTTAACTTCAGTGCCTAGAAGATTTATGAAGTTGCGTTTACTAGAAACTTTGAAGAGGAAGTTTAGGGTTGTCGAAAAATACAAGATCTATGGAGTTTCTTAGATTACTTAGTACAAGTTTTGCATTTTAAAGTGCAGTAAAAAAACGCTGTGTAATGCTAAATTGCAACTGCAGGTTACAGCGGAATGTTTAAAGAATTTCTTTTGAAAGTTACTACAAAGCAAACGAACATTTGCAAAGTATTCGTTTTAAAATGCAGCAATCTAAAGGCCATTATCTAGGTTCTTTGTGTAAAGAAATTGTGTTACACTTTGTAAGCCTTTATATTTTTAGGGTTCCCAAGTCAAACAAGGAACCCTTATCTGTATCCGTCTGACCGCGGGCTCCGAGACTCTTAGTACCACACAGCTGTAATTCGGCATAGGTATAAATACATTTAAATATCGTTAACAATTTAAAGTTGTAAAAAATGAAATCTTTTATTTACGGGTACCTCATACAAGAAAGGAAAGGTGTTTTATTCTTACGTTTTGAAATCGAGTGTGGTATCATTGGATAGCTGTAAAAGAAAAATGTAATTTTCGCTACAGTTGCGTCCAAGACAACAAAACTATAAGTAAAAAAAAAACTGCAAAATATCATAAACGGAAAATAAATAATGAACTTAAAAGAAAAACCATCATGACTAAATAGACTTGATTACTTCCTGAGATACCTACAGGCGGCTTAAGTGTTTATACTCGTACCTAATAAAAATAATCTAAGACAGCAACAAATAATATGATAGAAATTTTTTCATACATGTTGTTTTATGTGTTTGTTGTAACGGCTTCGGAACCCTACACTGAGCATGGTCCGACGTGCTCTTGCCCTGTTAATTTGCATGTTTTAAATACCGGATCAAGAGTTTTATTTATGTAAAAGCTACCTTGGTAGTGATTCTTTCAAAAGCAAAGGTGAGCGAACGCAGGAGTGATGAATTTGGCAGCATGGATTCTCGAACGTATAAGGCTGCATAATTGAGAATGCACGCGTTAATATGTGTTTTGCTCGCTCTGACGGGACTACTTAAACTCGCCGCTTGGACTCCACTCCTGCTTTCGCTCACCTTTGCTTTTGAGAGAATCACTACCCTTAAGTGTCGGTGACTTTAGTGTCTTGTGGGGTTATTTCGTGATCGTAAGGTACCGAGTTCAAGCCCCAGTATTTGCATCCAATGCACTTACGGTAAGGAAAAGACATCGTAATGAAACCTGCAAATTTATAGCTGAAGGGCCGTAGGTGCCGTATTAAAAGTATTAAGAAATTACATCTTTTCCTATTTTTTCTTATCAAACTTTTGTATGATGAACGCGAGCATTTAACTCTTGAGTCTTGGATATTTTCTATGTTTTTAAGTATTTCTCTAAACAAGTATTAATATCTTTGTCATTCTTATGCCATAGTACAAGCCTAGAGTTTAGTTTGGGACTCGATCAATTTCATGATTGAGAAAAGGATAGAGCTATATAACTGCTAAAGCTCTGTCCTTTACGCTCACCGTAAAATGAGCTGAATGGTCATGTCATAATAACCCCCCAGGTTAAAAGTGTATCGAAAAAAGCCCATTTTTTTTTATGTTATAGGTAAACGAGCATACATGCCACCTGGGCCGGTATTCTAAGCGGTAAAAACGATATCGTATTTGACCTGTTATTGTATTGTTTCTAACTCTGCTGCCATTAATATCAAGTAAATAAGAGCTATCAAAACGTTGACAATACGATACACGTCAAAAAAGATATTGTTTTTATCGTGTAGAATAGAGGCCCTGATGGTAAGTGGAATTTGAGATCTTTTGACATTTTCATTCTCGAGACCAGCGCCTCTATTCTAGGTGGTATAAACGATATCGTAGTTTACCTGTTAGGGTATTGTTATGACGTCAGCCGTCATTACTGTCAAGAAAATAAGAGCTATCAAAACGTTGTCAATACGATCGAGGACAAAAACGATATTGTTTTTAACGTGTTGTATAGAAGCACAGAGGGCTTATTGCCTAACGCACTCGCAATCACGATCGTTTTCATTTTGAAAATCGAAGGCTTGTCATACAAAACGAATACAATTGCTCCACTTTGAAGCTGTTTGCGATTGCGAGTGCGTTACACAATAAGCCCTCTGAATCGTTTGTGAATACGAGTGTTAGAGTCCTTAGCTGTACCGTAGCACTAAGGCAATTAAAGCAGGATCAAGCCTAATTTATCAACAATAAAGGCGCGGCATCATGGCGTGTATCAGGAGGTCCGACCGCAGCGCCGGAACGCCGCGCAACTTTCCGCGCAAACTCCCACAAACAAGAAAAGTTTCAATTGACGGCATTTAGGTAGCCCGCGGCTGTCCGGCAATGTATACTCATTATTGCGCAGTTTGGTAGGTTTTTGGGTAAATTGTTACGGTGGGGTTAGTACAAGGTCCGTTTTGATTTGAAAAGGGCTTTAAAATATACATGTGTATAGCTTCTGCCCGCGGCCTCGTCCGCGTAGATTTCGATTATCGTTATTCAACGTAGCCTTTGTTATAAGCCAAGTCCAGGACACGAGTATAAGCTATTTCCATTTCAAATTTCATCCAAATCCGTCCAGCTGTTGCAGCGCGAAGGAGTAACAAACAAAAACATAAACTTTCGCATTTATAATAGTATAGTAGGAAAGTGTTTAGGAGGTATTTATTTATTTAATCTTTATTGCGCAGAAATAAGTACAAATGGCGGACCTAATGCCTAATAGCATTCTCTACCAGTCGACCAATGGCCGAACCCTATATTCAAACCGCGGATAGATAGGCTTACTTCGGATTATTTGACACATTTTGTACGAGCGTATGTCAAATTTTAACCCGAAGTAAGCCTTACCTATCCGCGGTTTGAATGTAGGGTTCGGCCGTAAATAATCAATCAGATAGGGTAAAACACCTAATTACTGGCCTTTAAAATACCTGTTACTAGCACCTAGTGATTGTTGAATTTTCGTATCTATTACCTTATGTTAAAGTTCATGGGGCCAATAATTGGTAGGTGGCCAACAATAGGGCAGTTCAGCATCTACATAGTCTTTTCGTAGTCATTAGCGGCCTTAACACGTAAAGTTCGGAACGCGGGAAACGCCACGCGCCGTTAAAATCTTCGTTCCGAACCGTACATTTTTACTATTTTACTATTACAGTTGCATTTACACGTACGGTTCGGAACGAAGATTGGAACGGCGCGTGGCGTTTTCCGCGGTCCAAACTTTACGTGTGCAGGCCGCTATTTTCTTACCTCATTATATGCTTTGAATATGGTAGATACTGACCTGAAACAAAAAAGACAAACTTAAGTATATCGATTCTCTTTTATATTGCAAATACCGATTATACACTCTATTCCGCTTAGCTAGTTACTTCAACTCCAACCTAGCGGTGTAATAAATAAAGTCCTTAATTCCACGCAGCGGGGAACTCTGGATGCAGATTTATGAAACTGTGAACCTATCATGCTGTGAAATATGGCCGATATTAACAACGGCGTACAGTGCACTTTCCTTTGTTAAGATAAGCAGAATGACAAGTTCGTTAACAAGAACTTTACCTTTTTTTTATAGGATTTTTTTAATAAGCGTCATTTACTAAGAACAAATTTTCAATTAAAAAAACCTATGGTCTATGCACTAGGCTAGGCGTGTCTCGAGAACACAACAATGATAAATTCACAAATAGATAAAAGGGTCCCTCAGAATCCCTGATAAAAATTGTCCTAACGCTTCGTTTGTCCGAATTATTGATTGTCCTAAACTGGTTTTCAACTGAGTCAGACAACTTTTTAACTTTTCCAAAAATACCTACGGGTATGTTAGGTTAGGGTTGTATAATAATAACAATACTAAAAAGTTTCAAAATTCAGGCGATAATGGCTTTAGTATAAACGAAAATTAGGACAAACGATGCATTAGGACAAATGACGATTAGGGATTCCAATATAGACTCCAGAGTTAGCTCCATCCCTTTCTCTCAATTTAGTCTCGAATGACGAATGACAGAGAGCTAACGTAACTTCGAACTTCGATTTTCAAAGTAGGGCCTCAGATTAACATGGCTCTCTTGCACTAGTGCAGGCTACATTTTTGAATTAGGTATTTACTCATTTTGGTGTTACAGGCTGCGCTTGCTCGTAGTGTAAGAACGACTGTATTTTGTATTGGGACATCGTAAAATCTTTTTAATCTGTGTAACCATATTTTATATATTTTTTTATTATTTATTGGGTACGTTAAAAATATTATAAAAATAAGGAAGGGGCATTTAATATCATAAAAAGCTATTAGCTCTGTAGTCTGTTCAATATATCTTAATGAAAACATTACATATTATGCATTGATGTTACCGTTACAAGCACGGAATAGAAAAAACAGTGGAAGTGGCATGAGCTTCGCTTAGTATCAGACCTGTTGTCGCCAATACTCAAACTATCATGAAAACAACACGCCACCATGGAAAATGTTTTTGGTGCGGCTATCGTTATTACATTCCAAAATAGCACAATATGGCATGCTTCTGGATTTATTTCCTATTTTAGAAATATCGAAATATTGAAACATCGAAATAAGCGATTGCGGCAAAAGTATGGTAGGTTATGCGGAACTCCGCATAACCATGCCACACGTTACACGGCCACTTGACACTTCTACTGTTTTTTCTGTTCTGTGGTTACAAGCCTTTAACCACATTAGATGCAGCCCTGAAAACCGTTCAAATAAATAAACTTACTTCATCGGTACTACAACTAAGTTTTGATTTATGTGGCGGTGACGCGGTCACCCGAGCGGAACACAAATCACAGAGAGCTGCATTTTACTTTGCTAGGGTTGCTCTCATAAAGCACGTTTTAACAAAAGCAATTATATTTTAGTTGGTAACCTATCTTGAGTCTTAAGTACTGTTTCCAAATTGCTTCATTTGGCAAGAATTTATTAGTTAGAAATGCATTTATTTCTGACACAAAAGTCACAAAAGAATTCCATCTCCATCGAAATGACTAAGAGCGGCATTCCATCTTAGTCCTCAGGGTTGGCAAATCATTTGCGGTCTTAGGATTGCAATGTTAAGATTGTAATCTTAAGAATACAAATGTCTATGGGGCACGGATCCCACTTACCATCTGCCCCCTATTTCACCATCTTGACAATGACACGTGACAGGTGAAAATTCGGTATACATTGCAAAGTTAACACGCTGATACATCACTGGGTGTCATAATAAGCTGCGCCTTGTACACTGAAATGTCACCTGTCATCTGTTATTGTCGGGATGGTGAAATGGGAGCTGGTGGCTTGTTTTGCCTTTTCCATGACAGATGAGTCAGTAATTGAGTAGTCACTATTACAGTTCAAAGGTGCCTCTAAAATTCCAGGCTCTGCTTATCACCACACTTTTCAGGGGCCTTATTGTACTTATACTTATATTTACACATCTTGTTTTCGTATTGTCAACGCTATGATAGCTCTTAACAACTGGACAGTATTGGTAGCAGGGGGAAAAAACTATATGATGACGATGGAATCCCTAATCGTCATTTGTCCTAATGCTTCGTTTGTCCGAATTTTAATTTATCCTAAATCCATTTCTGCTAATTTGTAAAACTTTTAGTGTTGTTTTAATATAACTCTGACCTAACCAAACCGCAGATATAATTGAAAAACTTAAAAAGTTCCCTGACTCAGCTGAAAACCAGTTTAGGGCAAATGAAAATTCGGACAAACGATGTGTTAGGACAAACGTTGTTAGGGATTCTGAGGGACACTGAGGTGTAAAGTAAAAGTAAAATAACTAATAAAGCGACTATGATATATGTGTGCGTCAATTATGCAAGACCGTATTATCTCAAATGAATTCTCCGTAAAAACATAATAGTTTTGTCATTTTATCGTATTGTCAACGTTACAATAGCTAATTATTTGACAGTAAGTATTGGCGTCTGGGTTACAATAGGATAACACATCATAAGCAATTACGTCTAGCCCGAGTAGAATGGAGTTACAACTCTACGGCAAGCGCGGTATAATACAAGCTAACCTACTGTAACTTTTTCCACAACGCAGTGCTATTTCGTTCGGCCAAATTACTCGGTTCCCGGCGGGACCTCGAATAGAACCGCCAATCGGAAAGTTATTGTCGATAAAGCGCAGCACTAACCGAAGATAGTTAATGGAGGGAAAAGATAATAAGCGGGGTTTTAGGTTGTATTTATTGTATCTAGAACGTTCTTTGTTGGTTTATGGGATGATTGGTTGGCGTTGTTGAAGTGCTTTTTGAACAAAGAAACTGCTAAGTTACGTCGCGTTTGAGAAAGGTGAATCATAGAAGTAGGTTACTTAAGACGGCCTAATTTTAAACAGGAAAATGTCTGCAAAAAAATGACCGACAGTTACTTGCAAAAACGCTTGTCTTGCGAGTGTAAACTACTAGGTCAGGACCTCTATTCTTCATCGTAAAATATTGTCTTTGACCTGTTATTGTATTATTTTTCGGCCGTCATTACCGTCAAGTGAACAAGAGCTATAAAAACGGTGACAATACGAAAGCAATAAGGCTTTACCGTGTAGAATCTCAGCTCAGTACTCTCGGATATTTCTTGCAGGTACCTATAACATAAATGGTAGAGGTAAGCTTTCTGGAATATATTTAGAATATCCGCCATTCCGGTTATTCACTTACCGGTCGTTAGCAAGTAAAAAAAATATCTCTAAATGCGTCAGTGTTTTAATTTATTCTCCAAAGTTTTTTGGCCGACTGTACTATTTTATGCTAGGACACATTTTACGTCACGACGAATACATTAAGACCATAGTGGAAGGGAAGCGGAAGAGAGGAAGACCAAGGAGAACGTTCATGAAACAGATAAAAGAAAAATTAGACGTCCCTAAAAGAAAAGGCTTCTAGTAACAGGGTCATGGAAATTGCTCCATCAGACAAGAGCGTAGCTCTTAAATTTTAGAGAGAGAGGTACTATTTTAAATAGTTATCACCTGCATACCGAGACCAAACTATTGAGTCAAAACTTGGTGCATCAACATTAAGTGCAGAGGAGATCCTGTTGCCACCTCATCAGATTTGTGTTTAAACTATATTGCCTTGACATGTTATTGTGTTTTTTTAACTCGGCCGCCATTACTGTTAAATAAATAACAGCTATTAAAATGTTGAAAATACGATGACATGTCAAACGCAATAAGGTTTTGCCGTGTATAATCTCAGCCGATGCCCTAGCCAAGATGCATTACACTAACTAGCGTTTCTATTCGTTTCGTTTTTAAACCAATCGCATCACTGGTAGATGACGTGATACGAAGAGTCACGTGATCTACTAGTGCGTCTTGGCTAGGGCCTCTGCTCTAAGAAACTATAATATTGTATTGCCATCGGGTTTACATACGTATTTCTTTCAGCCCATTCTAATAAGTTAAGTAAAAGCTTGTAATAATAAATCTTTTTTTATAACCTTAAGCAATTCAGACCCCGTTAAGAATAAAAGTCAGTAATGGGTCTGGAACCGTCCCCCGGCCGCTTTGCTCTCTATAGAGATTTGTAGCCGATACATGCTGCGTCGCCCGTGAGCCCGTGACGCGGGTCAGCGCTTGTCAGCCTGGCGCAGGCGCAAGGCATAAGAAACAAAACTATAAACACATAAAATATGAAAGCAAGATAAGTTGATGTAACTAATCTTTAAATGTATGTGGGTGTGTAGCTAAAATGGGTAATATGGTTTTCTTGTTAAGTGTTTAAAACGGTATTAATAAATTAATAATATATTGACTATTTAATTTCAAAAATAATTTTTAATTTTTTTACTTTTGATTTCAAATAAATAAATACATACATACATACATACATTAAATCACGCCTGTTTCCCAGAGGGGTAGGCAGAGACCTCTTCTTTCCACCTGCTACGATCTTGACAAATCTTTTTCGCTTCTTCCACATTCATACATCGAGTCATGCACGCACGTCGGTAAATAAATAAATAGCATAAAAAAGTATCATAATGAAGTTTCAAATTTAAATAAAACAAAATAGACGAACAATAAGTGACTTAGACTGATTCGATCTTTATTAGCTTGCTTACCTAACTAGAAGCACTGAAGTAGACAGTAAGCTCAAAGCCACGACATGTATTATTTATTTCATAAAAGCACACCAAAAATGGTACATCCATTTGGGAACTACGATTCGCCTCACAGGTAGACACACACATACGCAAATACAGGCTAACAAATACAATACGTGCAACTCAAAACACCCCTTCTTGTCGGAGGTTAAATAGAGTTCTCACTCAAATTATACGAGTCCAAATCGCTTCCACTCATGACTTGTAACCTGCGTTCCTAGAACACTGCGTATTTTACGCTATTTCTTATGGGGCACACGTCTTTCGCCCATTTTCAATTAGAGTCAGGGGCTAAAAACGTTTCGGGTTAATAGGAAACTGCCATTCCGACCATAAATTCATCCGCACCGAGGTAGTTTCACTTTACAAGTTCGCAATATGAAATTTCGTCCGAAAGATCCGAATAGGAGATGACCCTCACCCAGCTGTTTATTCGATAAAAAATCTTTTATATCAAATTTAATATGGTAAGTAATATATGGCGAATAGGATGACTGAAAAAAATCAGTCCAGTACAGTCCATAATAAAAAAAAAACTAAAAATGAACTTTTTTTTAAGTTTAATAGACCAATTACATAGTAATCGAAAGTATGAAGCCTATAGAATATGCAAACGTTAGGTTTAGTGCAAATTATTAGTACCGACTTACCTACCTACCCAATGGTTATGATGGGAAAAAATAGTCAACCTAACGTTTGCATATTCTAATGCGGCGATAAAAACCATACCGTCTTTGACCGGAGGGCTTATTGTCTAACGCACTCGCAATCACGATCGTTTTCATTTTGAAAATCGAAGGCTTGTCTGCATGTAAAATGAAAACAATTGCTCCTTTTTGAAGCCGGATGCGATTGCGAGTGCGTTAGACATTAAGCCCTCAGGTCTGTATTATGGTCGCTTTTATCGCAGTGGACAAAGCTTCCGTCACTCTTGCACTTACATTGCATGCTGGTCAGAAAGTAACAGATGTTTTATCCACGCTTATCCACGTCCATAAACACGACCATAACAGACCCGCAGGTTATCGTATTGTCAACGTTTTAATAGCTCTTATTTACTTGAAATTAATGGCGGCCGAGTAACCGTAACAGAAAAACAATACTAAAAGTCAACCAGAGGGCTTATTGTCTAACGCACTCGCAATCACGATCGTTTTCATTTTGAAAATCGAAGGCTTGGTTCATACAAAATGAAAACAATTGCTCCACTTTGAAGCCGGTTGCGATTGCGAGTGCGTTAGACAATAAGCCCTCGGGTCAACCAGTTTCACTTTACAAATTCGCAATATTAAATTTTGTCATGCTTTGAAGACAGGTCGGGATCAATTTCAGGTAAATTGCTGTAAGGTATTTGATGCGAACGTCTGTCAGTGTCGGTGAACCTGTTGAACTGGGGCCAAATCCATCTCTTTCGTAGCGATCCCTGACAATTTATCGTCATAAATTTCCTAGCCCTATATTGGACATAAAACGGGTCTTTTTTAGGGTTCCGTATTCGAAAAGAGCCCAACGGGACCCTATTAATATGCCTACGCTGTCCGTCCGTCTGTCCATCCGTCCTAACTTTAAACAGCTGTATTTTTAGAACCGTAATAGATAGCTGGTTGTTTTTTATTTAGCATATGTATTATTAAGGCGGATTTACTGACAAATAAAAAGAAATACTTAAAGAAAAAGATATAATAAAGGGGAAGACAAGAAACCTTTTATTATTTTCAACATATTTTTATTTTGTTTTACTTATGTTAAAAACGGTAAAACACACAAGCCCCAAAATTTGGTTTGATCATAGTACAAAAAAAAATTAAAAACTAAAAAATGGTCAAGACAGTGTGAGTTGGGTTCGCACTTATTCGATTTGAAATAATATTCAAAATGAAATGTAATAATACCTACTTTGCGGCGGTACGGAACTCTTGGTGCGCGTCTGACTCGCACTTGACCGATTTTTTTACAAAGGTGGATAGCCCTACAGCACTATTCCATTGCAGTCCAATGCTGGGACATAAATCGAACATTTTTATTCAATGGCTTCCATTTAGCCGCTGAACGTTAGAGACCAAAATGGGACAATTTGCGATCGCATAAAATTTAACAACGCGACACTTTTACTAGAATATTCAACCACGCGAAGTAGATTTTATTTGGCGTTGTAAAACGGATTTTGGTTTTGCACGGCTGTAGATAGTTTTGGTAATTTCCGCATTGGAATGGCAGTTTATTGGTAGGATTTCATAATTTGAATTGATAAATAGAAGATCGAAAGTAAATAGAGTTAGCCATTGTCATTTGTCAGTGTCAAAATTAATACTGTTTCCCGCGACTGCGTCCGCGTAGAAAAATAAAATATAGCCTATATTACTCAGTGATAAAATAGCATACTAATAGTAAAGGATTTTTAAAAATCGGTTTATTAGTTTTAGAGTTTATTTATTACAAACAAAAGTTTTTTTTTTCTTTATAATAATTAGTGTAGAAGTACGCCTTGCGTAGATGGTCTACGCGCGTAGAAGTCCTACGCGCTAGAAAACGTAGCACGTAGCAAAGCACGTACCTACACAGCTGATTATGTCGCAAATAAATGATACCTTTCAAACCAGTAAAAATATTAACCTTTCACTTTTATTAGTGTAATCATTCCTTAAAGCTGATGTTAAAAACCGAAAACGTTAAAAATGAAAATAATAAAGCTTCATCATAAATTATCCAATAATTGAAAATTATGCCAGGGCCAAAAAATACCATAAAGGCCGTGGCAGGATAAGGGACCATCTTGTGCCTTAATAGCTTTTCGGCCTGATCTTTTTTCTGATGATGCGTCACGTCATTAGTAAGTGTTATACTAAATTTCAGCTTTCGCCTCATCTTATTTTTGAAGAAAACATAAATAAGAAAACAAATAAATATGTGCAAAGCACGAAGTAATTCGTTCCATTAAAACGGAACTATTAATGAAAAATCATTTTTCTTATTTATTTATTTTCTTCAAAAATAAGATGAGGCGAAAGCTGAAATTTAGTATATCACTTACAAATGACGTGACCCATCATCAGAAAAAAAAAACAGGCCGAAATGCTATTAAGGCACAACATGGTCCCTTATCCTGCCACGGCCTTTATCCGCATTCAGAGCAGATGATTAAATAATTTTCATCATTGCCTGCAACACTGCCTTTGAACAATGTTTCCTCGAATTTGGCATCCCTCAGGAAGCTAACAATGATCGCGGTTCATTCGGCACCCTTTGTGTCGCCAACTCAGCGGCTGACAGCGCCGGCGCGCGCGTGAAACACCGCTTTGTTCCCACAATTGGATGCGCTATAAAAACAACCGTCAACGCGTCGCGCGCACTCGCCATGATATTAAATCCAGTGACAGCGCCAAGTTACACAGATTTGCAACAGTAACACAGTATAAAAGTATATCACGAACTATTCTCATGTGTAAAATTATATTGCATTTAACATGTTACAGCTAGGGTGAATAGAAATCTTATAGGTGAGCTTGCATCAGTGCAAGAGTCAGTCAGGAGCACACCCATTATCAATAAAAAAAATATGTTCGTATTGTCAACGTCAGCTCTTATTTATTTGACAGTAATGGCGGCCGAGTTAAAATTAATACTTGGTAATAACATTTTTTTTTTCATCTAATAGAAAAGGCCAACCAACCCCTTCATTATTAAAGCATATTTCATGTAGGGCCGCTTTTTTGAATTCGGAACACATAACAAAACATGACAAAAGCACTAAGGTTTTATCGAATAAAATAGAGCACTACTTAGCTGTCTACAGTTTTTCTTGCAATGAACTTCTCACTTTTTCAATTTTTACTAAAAATATAAATGGTGAACATGTCTATCGCTACCAGATTACTAGCCAACAGCTGTATATCGCTATCACACTCGCACTCATTTCTGAGAGTATATTTTAATATGTCAATCATGTCGTGTTTCAAAGAAGCAAGGAAATAGCATGGCAATTTTCCATGGCAAGGAGAAGGCAAACGAGCACACATGCCACTTGAAGGTAAGTGGGATCTGGACCCAATCTCAAGACTGCAATCCGAGACTCCGCATTGAAAATCCCGAGGACAAAGGTGGAGTGTCTCTATGCTAGTAATTTCACCACATATTTAAACGTAATTTTTCTCCATACTTACATTATTTATTTCAATTGCTGACTGCTGCAACGTAGTAGCAACGTTATAATTTGTTTTTAGGAACGATCATTTTTATTAATTAATAAATAAATCTTTGATATTGATACATTTGTTTAAAAAATATCAAAACTACTCGTTTTAGAATCAATAATCAAGTAGCACTTGTCTTGTAAATAAGTGAGTCCTTCGGATACTGTATTGTTTGCGTTACTGTGGTTTCTCTAAAAATAGCTTGTAAGCGGCATTAGCGGCCAGCCCATTAATTTATGACCGCAACAGTTAGTTTTAGAACAATTAATCATATTAATGAACTTATTTCTGACATGAACGGAATGCTCCGTAAAATAGTATAGTCAAGGACTTTAATTGTTATGCCACTATGGAACCCTGTCGCATAACGTTAATCATTTATTTTGTCGTAATTTATTTCATGTGGTTTGACGCTGTCATTAGGACAGGGTTCCATAGTGGCATAACAATTAAAGTCCTTGACTGTACAAGCAATATCTATAATAAGTTAGGAATACAAACATTAATTTATACTCGCATAATAATACAAATTGGTATGTAGTTAAATGATCGAAACAAGCGGTTCTCAAACTTTATTAACGACGGAACATCCTCCTAGACTTTCAAAAAGCAAACATAAAAATAGGTAGGTGGGTAATTTATCTAATTTTGGCCACAGGCGAAAAGTTAATTGATTTTAATCTAAGACGGTGAGGCCCAACTACACCCATTATACGCTGAACTGTTTGGTACAATAAAGCACAAATTCTAACTACGACATAATGGTGCCAACAAACAGCACCGCTAGCCTACAATGGGTTAATTTAACGTATATTGGCATAATTGGACAGTGTCAATTTAAGTGTCGGGAAGCGCCGTCATGGATCGAAACCACTGTAAGTAAGGTTGAATTTTGTTGCGAAACCCTATGGCATCGCGGAGAACACTTTGAGAACAGCTGATCTACTCTATACATGTATCTTTACTGGAGCTATAACTATTGCTTTTAAGTTGTCATCGTGTTGTATATGTCTTATTTACTTGACAGTAAACGATAACATGTCAATAGCTATATATCATTTTACCGAGTAGAATACAGCCCCTGTTAACGAATTAATCAAGTTTGTTACTAAGACGCGATGACGAAGTTAAGAAAAGAAACGAAAAGGGACCAACGCCATTAATTCATTGCTTTCTTGTAATCCGATTTGGAAACCCCTAATTTCGTAAGGTCAGCATTATGTAACCAAACGAAGAAGGTAGGCTGGTAACTACAGCAGGGTTACTAAGTCGTGATCATAATAACGATGCTAACTATAATTTAGTTTGGCAGTGCTATGATTTTTTTATTGAAGGCTGATTCTTTAAATTCCAAGATAATACTGACTGACAGTTAAAGTTCGACAAAACAATCGCTTAACTTTTATGTGTCATAAAAGAATAGGGTAGAGTGTCTTATTATCTGACAGGTAGTGTAATATAAAGATTGAAAAATAACCCAATCATGTTTTTAATTAACCACAGCTTGCCTCATCACTCAAATTGACTTTGCGCACAAATTGAGTTTCATATGATATGTCAATTTGTCGGATTATACATTATCCACGTGCCATTACTCGTGTCACACCGGGAAATGTGTAACACGGTTAATTTACGTAATAGGTCAAAGTGTTAAATAATCAAATTCCTTGACTATACGTTAAATAAAGTGGTTGGATTTCGTGGATTAAAAACACTATAGTAGGTATGTGTACGAGCACACAACAAAAAGATAAATTCTTAGTTTAATGAAAACTGTTTAACCTGTTACTTAACACATTTTATTTTTTACTCGTCCCCTTGTAGGTATCAACACCATTACATATACAGATATACGTCTAACAGAGATTGGATATTCGAAAAGGTCGGATGCTATAATGTAGCAAAAAGCTAGTGTAGGCATAAAACTTTCTAATGAAGGGTCGATAAAGGTCCGTTTACACAATAACAATTCAGAAATTATTCAGCCCCTAGCTGCCCACATTCCGATTTTATGCCCTACTTGAACTCATGAAACCAGCTAACGAGAATAAAAACTATTTTCTATCGACGTTTAGCAAACGAGCACTCCGCATAATGTGGACTCTCGATGCAAACAATGTCCATTGAATTATATTATATTATACGGAATGAATCTTTAGATTGTATGATCAGAGGACGGAATTACGGCCAAATAAGAAAATGCGTTTATCCCGCGAGTCGACGTGAATGCGGCCTAATTCCATTAGAGTATCTCATGAGGCGAGATAGGAAAATCACTTTCTTTCCTCCCCCTATGAAGGTCTTATTGCATTTGTGAATGTGGTTTGTTGTTGGCTTGACCACTTTGTACAAATGGTTTCATAACATAAGCTTTTATTGCACTGTGCCTCTATTCTAGGCAGTAAAAACTATACCATCTTTGACCTGTTATGATATTGTTTTTAACTCGGCCGCCATTACTGAAAAAGAGAGCTATGAAAACGTTGAAAATACGATAACAGGTCAAAGACGATATGGTTTTTATCGCCTAGAACCTCGGCCCTATTTATATGTTATGTATGTATGTATGTAAGTTGTGTTGTGTTGTGTTGGTTGTGTTGTTCAAAGTCAATTTTTTCATCGGGAACTGTTTCAAAATTGGCTTTTGGACCACAATGATAATGATAATGATAATGATAATGCAACATAATGGCACCGAAGATCTGATCTGATAATGAACTTAACATAGGTAGACCCACCGTGTTAGAACTCATTAGTGAAAAACGACAGTCGGCAACTAATGCTTGCCATTTTTTTTTTTTGTCAGGAACTTTTTTACTTACTGCATTCATAGTTTCACTGAAAATGTTTTGTAGAATTTGTAGTAAGCTTGACAGACCTTGTACTTTTCGTCAATGTCTAAACCAATATTTCAAAAACTTTTCATGTCCACAGTTCGCAAGAAAAAAAACATTGTTCCATTCTGCCAAGACGGAGCCGTATTTTGCTGACACTCTACTGTTCATAGAGGAAGCGAAAGTTGTATGTTTAGACCGGTGCACCTGGCGTTCAATAGTCTCTTCCTACCCCATTGGGAGACTGGCGTGAAGGTATGTATGTATGTATATGTCTATTGTTCGTCCGTCCGTCGTCCCGTAAGTCACGAGGCTTTAGCACATTACGGAGCCTCTCCCACCAGCGCATATTTAGGTCACCCCTTCCTTCCCTCATTTCCAAGTACTGGCCTAATCTTTGTACACGCATCTTCGACGAACGAAAATTTAAGATTAAGGATAGTGTCTCTCCGTCTGTTAAAAAAACAAACTGATAAGAATAATCTGAGTATCACGGTCCGGTTTAGAAATACTTATTTATTTTAGAAATAAGCCGTATTTAGTCAAAACTACAGTACTATATAGACAGATAAGACGTAAATCCCGACACATAGGACAACCATGAAGTTTCTATATATTCATAATGTTAACAGCAGTAAAACAATGCTGTTATTACTATTCCTTCACACACAACATATAACTTTAGCATTGTTTTACTGCTTTTCACTTTATCAATATTTCTTATCTGCGTAGGTAGTACTGTAACAAAATCTGAAATATAACTTATTCCAAATCAGTTGCAAGAAATCGCTCCGATGTGGCAGACAAAAGGGCCCATTACTTTAGTTCTCAGCCATCTATACTGAAAAATGGACGTCAAGTCATAAGTCCGGTCCGCGGTGCAGCTCGGTTCTAAAATATGACGTGCACTTACCGACAGCACTTTCTTATGGCAATTTTATGACAGGAAAAATAGTAAGAAATGCTTCGGTTTTTTGTCCGAAACGTTTTTGGCATAACTTACTTGACATAATCGTTTTTCGATGAATTTTGACATCGCAAAAAGTGTGGTTTACCTATGTTTGGCCAAATTATTTTTCGTCAAATGTATTATTTGGTCAAACGCTTTTTTTCCAAAACTGTTAATATTTCAGATTTTTTATTAAACTAACCTAACCTAACCTATAGGGTTTTACACGAAGGTTCTGAAATAAATCCTGAATTATTTACAGTTTCGGAAAAAAATGCGTTTGACCAAATGAAACATTTGACGAAATGACACATTTGACGAAAAATAATTTGGCCAAACGGCAGTACACCATAAAGCGTATTTAGTACCTATTAGTGGTAATTATTATTATAATTTGTTAGGTCGAATTTCATACATATACTTTACTATTGAAAAGGCCGAATTTCATTACGAATAATTTTGTTAAATATAATGATTAGATTGCAAAATTTTGTTTAGAAAATGACATACCTACGTATTTACTTAAGAAAAAACAAAAGGTAGTGAGCGAGCGAGCGGGCAAGATGAGTCGGGTAGAAGCGACCCTGATAGTTTAGGTTAGAAGTTAAAGAAGGGAGCGAATCGAGGCGTAAAAACTAGGTCGTCATAAGAGTTTTTAAAGAAATATGCTTAAGAAAAGGGAACCGTTGCCAATCCTTTACTTATTTCTATTCGTTTACTTACTTACAAAGTTTACGCTGAATGGTTTTACAGTATTTCCTTCCCAGTCATCTATAAAGCTTTCAAGGTGCCGCGCAAAGCTCCTAAGTATGTGTATTCGATCGCAGTGATTCGAATAACAGAACATTAAGTTACGATACGCTCCGGCTCAAGTTCGAGCAATAAGTAAGTTCGAACAGAGCAAGAGATATAACTTATTTGATATAGCAAAGTTTAATGAGTTCTACTGAACCCAGTCATAAACATGCACTAACGGAGTCATAGATAGGGGGTTGAGGCTTGGATCGGACGCTTTTTATGGCTTAGATCTTAATAATCAAATGCAAATGGTGATCAATGGCATCCTAAATTTTCCGGAATATACAAAAGGTATGGATGTTTTAGTGATTTGAACAGAAAAATAATTTCCCGCAAAATTTACGACCAAGAAAAATGTTAGGTACTCCTTTTTCAACAAATGATCTATTTTGACGGTTTATTGTCTAAGGGTCTCCCCAAACCTATCGACGCGGAATCGGCTTGAGCCGGTAAGAAAAACTTTTATGTCCATGCAATAAGAGCGAAAACGACGTCGTTCCGTACGGAACGCCGAAGCGAGCCGAGCCGAGCCGAGCGACGTCGAAAACGACTATTGCATGGAGATAAAACTTTTTCTTACCGGCTCAAGCTGATTCCACGTCGATAGATCTGGGGAGACCCTAACGCACTCGCAATCGCAACCGGCTTCAAAGTGGAGCATTTGTTTTCATTTTGTATGCAGACAAGCCTTCGATTTTCAAAATGAAAACGATCGTGATTGCAAGTGGGTTAGACAATAAGCCCACTGGTCCTATTGCTATGTAAATAAAAAATAACATATTACCAGATCAATCTTTACATAGTATGAAACAAAGTCGCTTCCCGCCTTCTAGTCTGCCCCTCTGTATGTACGCTTAGATCTTTCAAACTACGCATTGGATTTATTGCGGCTTTCACCAACAGTGTGATTTCATCCACAGAAGGTTTTTACGTATAATAAATTCTGGTTTATGTACGACCGTTACAGAAAACTCACATAAACTGAAGCGAAGCAAGGGCGGGTCGCTAGTTAAATATATAGACGACTCCAATCGAGTTTAATCACGGCTTACTAAATATTTATTAGAGAAAGTTTTCTACTCACTCCAAGACTTTAACGAGTTTTTTTCTCGTTCCTTATATTTGTGCCATGACCATCCATATTGTAGCGCAGATTTTTGTCATAGAAACTTCCTATAATTCAAGATATCAGTGTTCATGTTGCACCTCATTAGAGTTTACCTGTGTTCAGGGAATGCAATTTAACCGGTTATTAACCGTTTTTGTATGAAAATAACCGGTTAAAACCGGTTAAAACCGGTTATTTGCACTTATTAACTGTGTTTCACCGACATTCATTTCATGGTACGTATCACTTCGCATAATTTTCGTTTCATAGAAAGCTATTTTCTGCTGAACCCGTGTAGACTTCAGGTTATCTTGTGATGGTTACATGTCTGACCTAACCTACGTCAATCATATTTAAGATAACCTGAAAACATATCTAATGCACTGGTAAATATCTTCGCCTAATGAAGAATGTCAGTAGGTACGCCAAATCGCTTGAAACTTTGTAAGAGTAAAGCTTATAAATAAACAAACATACTACTTTTTGTTTCATTCAAATAGACCCAGTAGTTTTGATTCTACGAACGTATGAAATTACGGTCAAAAATATTAAAGGGTGCGGGCGCCATCTTACTGGAGTGACGTCATGGTTTCGTTGCGGTACGCCCCCTTATATGATTGAGTAAGTTTACAGGGCTATATTTTTTTAACCGTTATAAGTAACCAGTTGAAATTTTCACAGATTACGTGTTATTATAAACTCTATTGTTTAAAATTACAAAATGAACAAAAAATCAAATCCCAAGAGGGGTCCGCATACAAGAAACATGACAAATAACCAGTTTTTTTAGCATTTTTATACGGATTATATTTTTATAATGGCTTATTATTTTGATGCTATTTTAAGCTTAAATTGCAGTCGAACTTTCATAGTTTACGACTAAATAACAATCTCAAGTAAAACTGCTAAAAATATTTGACCAAACTGATTTTATCAACACGATGTTTTAAGCGGTCACTCATCCTGTTTTAGAATACTCTTGTAAGTAGGTAGTTGCTTAACTTTGGAAGCCGAAGTACGGGTTGTATTTGTATTAGCTTTTTATTTCGGTGTCACACAATAATCTAAACTCCATACTTACGACCAAACAGTAATCTGTAGTAAAACAACAAACAACAAAATCTTACACGATGTTTAAGCGGTGTTTACTTAACTTTGGTGATAGCCCTTTCTTTACAAATGTCGTATCTAATGTAGAATTCATACCGCTAGGTACCGTATAAAATAATGAACTATAAAACATGAGTTTTTGATTGACCTAGGTAGTAGTTCTGATATTTTGTGTACTTATTCATTTCATCGATTTCAAATTTCGCGGGCGGGCGCTGCCAAGTGGCTCACTCGCCATAAGTTAGGTACCTAGACCGCCTCTCTCTCTCTCTCTCTCTCTCTCGCTAGTTGTTGGTATTAGCGGCCGCTGTAGCAAGTAGGTAGTTTTTGAACTGTTTTTGAGCATTATTACTGTTATTTCGTGTATGCAAGATAGCTTAGATAGCGTGCGTGTGTGTGTGTGTGTGTGTGTGTGTGTGTGTGCGTGCGTGCGTGCGTGCGTGCGTGCGTGCGTGCGTGCGTGCGTGTGTGTGTGTGTGTGTGTGACGTGTGTCCGTCTATCCGCAGCCTAGCTCAGAGACTCTTAGTACTAGAAACGTGTAATTTGGCATGAATATACATATTAGTCACGCCAATATAGTTAAATAAAAGTAAAATCATGAAAATATATATTTTTTTTACGTAACGTGGGGAAGTTTTTTTTTCTCGTCTACCCCATAGTGTGTGGTGTCGTTGTATAGGTCTTTCCAAAATATTGCGGATTTGTGAAAACAATATTTCAATTAAGGTATCCGTTTATGAAAAGCTTTAAAGCGCAAATTTTTGTTAGAGTCAAGTGTCGTCGTCCCCTCCCCACTACAGCCAAAACTACAAATAAAAAATATGAAAAATATCTTCAAAGGAAAACTATCACGACTAAGTAGACTTCATTGGCTCTTGAGTTAAACGGTTTAAATGTTTATACCTGCCGAAAACTTATTTGCGGTGTTGGTAAACTGACCGCGACCTATATCGATGTATGGGGATAACAGTTTTCCAACGGCAAAGTTAAGTTTGTCGCGAGGTCTAATTTGTTTGTAGTAACGGCTTCGGAACCCTACACTGAGCATGGTTCGACAGGCTGTTGCCCGGTTTTTTGCATTAATGTTTTGGTATTTTTATGTAGAATACGGTGAACCCTAAATTAAAAGTGCTTGATTATTATTCTATTTTTATTTAACCAACTTATTCGACAAACATTACAAACAGAAAAGCCGGTCAGCAACGGACAGTTAGTTTAGTTAAACAGGTTAAACTGTATGTAAAACAAAACAATAGATAACCATAACTATCATAGTCACATCAAAACGAATTCGTAAAAAATTACGACTTCCAAAGTTAAGCAACTACGAGCGTAGTCTAAAACAGGATGGGTGACCGCTTAAAACATCGTGTTGATAAAATCAGCTTTGTCACCTATTTGTAGCAGTTTTACTTGAGATTTCTATTTAGTCGTAAAGTATGAAAATTAGACTAGAACTTAAGCTTAAAATCGCATCAAAATAAGAAGCCATTATTGAAATATAATCCATATAAAAAATTAAAAAAAAATGGTTTTTTTCATGGTTTTTGTACGGGGACCCCTCTTGGGATTTGATTTATTGTTCATTTTAAAAATTTAATCGATAGAATCTATAATAACACGTATTCTGTGAAAATTTCAACTGTCTATTTATTACGGTTAAAAAGATAGAAGCCCTGTAAACTCACTCATTCATATAAGGGCGCGTACCGCAGCCAAACGATGACGTCATCATCCGTGAGCGCTAGCCGCCGGGTTTCGAGCGCCGCATACGAAGTTTAAAATTCAATATCTCAGAAACTATTAGACGTATCGAAATGATTTTTTTACAGCATTTTTTTGTTTTTAATGAAGAATACGATAAGCCAAAAATCTAAACTGGTTGACATTCTCTATTGTGCAAAATGTGGTTACAGAATTATCAACAATTCTGGGGTCCTAGTGAAGAAGGGTGTAAGTGTCCTGAAGATTAAGTGAAAAAGGGTGTAAGTCTAGTTTATCCGTTTATGTGTATACCGTATTTTATTACGATTTAAGTCTACTTACGCCCTTTTTCACTAGATCCCCAGATTTTTTTAGGCTTGTTGGTAATTCTGTAGCTCTGTCTGCCCCTACTTTGGGAATGAAAGCATGAGTTTATGTTTGTATGTATTCAACACGATTGCATTTAACGTATTGACTCGTCTGATTCGACGGTAAGTAATATTACCCTTAACATACGCACCATAAAGACGTGTAAAAGTGGCCATTTACGTATTTTCCACGTCGCGCTCACGGCCGCTCGCGTGAAATAATTCACGCTAAATAATACAAGATACCCCGTTAAAAGGATGTAATCCTTTACAGGATGTGAATAATAAATCGTGCACGGGGTAATTCGTTTGGTGGGTCCATATTTAATAAAGATTACTCGATACGGGGCGGCAGCTTGCCCCGGCTTATCTTTGGGTCGGTATTTCCCCGCATTTTTGAGTAATAAAGGCCATTTTAAATTAATTTAATAAAGGGGTTTTAACGCATATGTAAAACGAGCTAATTGAAAGTTTGATATATGCAGAAAAAACGTTGAATAAGATATGTAAATGACGATGGTGTAATGTAAAATACGTACAATGAAGTTGAGTTAAGTGACTGTTCAAGTTTTTTTAAGCGCGACTTCATATAGCAACTTAATATTTACATGGATAATTTTACAAGCTTTTACTTAATTTGCACTGTTTGTATGTAATTGTCCGCTTCAAATTGACAATGCAATATTATGATATCTAAGAGCTCAAAAAAAACAAACTTCAAAATACTTATTCAGTAAATAGGCCACATGAGGGCTCTTTTACACGTCGGTAACATTGAGTGAATCTATCAGCGCTTCGGACAAGACCATCATTGCGGAGAAAAAGCGCCGCAAGAAACTCCCGCAGAAGGTCATTTTATCAATCATAAAAACATAATAATACTTAAAAGTAAGTTACATTAAGTAATAATAAGGTAATAAAGCAATAAATAATAATTTTTTTAAACTAGCAAAAATTAAATTATTACAAGTGTCAGGTGATCATGATTGCTGATCTGATGATGGAGCCGGAAGGTGGCGACCAGATCAGTTAGGACTAATTAGTTTGGTCTTGATAACAATAATAACTTTGAAAAAAAAAGGACAGGCAACAAAAGCTTGCCTCTAACATGTTTTTTTTTGACAGAAAGTTAATATTTAATAACTTTAGTTCGTTGGATAAATTTGTCTAATCAATCTATGACCCGTGTTACATAGTGGTCGTTTATGAGTGGTCATGAATAAGTCCTTTTTATTAGTACCTACACTTCATTGTTTAATATTCTATAACAAATTCAATCCAAACCGTCGAATTCGCGTTATGAACCTAGTCACCATGAAGTCTAAGTGCCCGCAATCCACGAAGCCACTATTTCCGGCGAGCTGTGCCAAGCTTCTTATGCTTATGTCACTTGAACATAAACACTGCTTTAAAGTGCTTTCACATAGGCTACTAGAGGGCGCTAGCTCTGCAATGCCAGTTTACTAGAGTACTGTGCAGGCAAATGGGATTATATACACAGTTCGAGTACCAAAAACCAAGATAGGCCGAGGCGGTGGATGACCTGAGCCTAGATTCTACTGGGAAAAGCCATATAGCTGTTAATATGTTATCGTGTTGTTTTTAACTCGACCACCACTACTATCAAGTAAAGAAGAGCTGTATTAACGTTGACAATACGATAACATGTCAAAGGCAATATGGTTTTACCGAGTAGAACACCCAGCGGGCCTAGTATGGTTGCGTTTATCGCGTGACCAAATGTGGATAAAGCATCCGACACTCTCGTACTTATATACGTGTCAGAAAGTGACAGATGTTTTATCCACATTTTTGTCACGCTATAAACGCAGCTATTAGGCCCTCTGGTGACAAACATGAAAAAAGACAAGCTAAGACATATTGGCTTGGTTCAGAATAGTGGGTAACTTGCAACATTAGAAATACCTAATAAAATAATATTTAAAATGTTTTGCAGTATAGTTATAAGAAAATAGTACAAATATTTATAATAAGACGGACAGTAGGTACCTATTTCAAAAACCATTATTAGGGTTTCTATAACACGATTAAAAATCACCTTAAAAATCGCCTAAAAGTCCTTGCGCTCGACTTCCAAACACCCTGTGTAATAGATATATTTGGTCCACGTGTCAAATGACGCGATACTCAGTTTAATATTTAATGCAAGGGAAACGCCAAAGTTTACCTTAATCCACCTAGGAACGTGGAAACCCACGCTCATTTGCGTCCATTCAGCCGACATAAGTGATTATGTCTGTAGGTGTCCTTCCCGGAATGGCAGCCTTTTGAAAAATCGTTTTATGTTAATTATAACTTTGCAAAATTATAACGCTGCAAGGTTACATACATTTTACTACCTAGTTGAGTGTAGCTCGAAAATACTGACTGGCTTGCAAGATTTAATGCTTTATCGATGAATTATCTAACGACTTCGTTTTTAATCGGAAATATTCGATTTTATCGTACTTTCTCAGTCGGTTTCAGTAACCACCGATAAGCTAATTGAGAAAACAAGATGAATAAGAACATTTATGATAGCTGCGATGTCGTTTGATTCATTTACTACAGTCGGTATTGTAAGGTGCTGCACGTTTTGCACCTTGTCGTTTTAACGCGTTTGACCAATGGAATATGCATGGAATTTTTAAATCGCATTTCTCAATAGAAAATCAAAATACCGTATAAGTGATCAAAAGTGAAATTAGAATTAAAATCGGCCCAGAAATACGAATAATACACGCATTTTAAACTGCTAATTAGACAGCGATTAGACAGAGAGATCTGATATATGCACTGTGACGTCATGTAGGGTGGTGGAACCAGTAATGGACAAGAACCCAATGATGGACACTTGATTCTTATTTTACAGAAGATAAGGGTTATTCATTTGTTTTGCATCAATCAATTTGGACACTTGGTGCCGTCACCCTAATATGTCGGCCATATAAATTCCATGTTAAATTTATTTTTTAAACAACTGGTTTCATACGGTTATATTTTTTCTCGATTGTTTCGATAATAAATTGGAAGACAGAAAGTGACAGAACAAAGCAAGCAATATGATAACGATCGCAAACAAATATGGTTTGAGACAAAGTGGAATGAGGGCCCTTTGCGTTCATTCAGCTGTCACGACAGATTGTCTGTAGGTGTCCATGAAAGCCTTTTGAATACAAATTTATTTGATACAGTCGAGTTCATAAATATGTACTTATACACTTTAGTACCTTGTCACTTTAATTGCTGCGACAATTTGTATATGGCAGTTTAAACGTGACATGAAATAGACAAGGTACTAAAGTATATATATTTACGAACTCGACTGTACCACGTTCGGTGGGCGAATTATCATGGTGGATTTTCGATTGCGAATCGTATCTAGAAGCCTAAACATCCCAACGTCTCAGGCCGCCTCAGAGTGTTAAATTTATGAAGAAATGTATGAAACTACCAACAATTGATCAGAGGCTATAGACAAGACGCTTTGCGAGAGCGTTATAGTTATCTAAAATGTACAGGATTGACGTAAGCTGTCAGACGGCAGCGTCGAACACCGACGTCAATTACAAACATTTTGTCAGTTTTCGAAAATCGTTTACGTTAGCTTAGCGTTTACGTTAACTTGTCGAGTCTTTCTGAGCTTTATTATGATGATCTGAAAGGTCTAAATCGCCAAAACTGTTAGTCTGCGGGACCCTTAAGGCTAAAAACATCGTTTCTCTCTGCACGTCTAGCACATGCTGTCCGCGACTTGTTTGTCGCTCGGATCTGCCTTTCTATCTAGTATGTAACGATAGAGGCGAACTGAGCGACAAGCGAGAAAATACAACTTGTGCTACCCGTGCTGATTCTTCTACATGCCGTAAAAAAAATGACATAGCTGCGTTTAAAAAACTTTAGATGAACCGTCGCTCACAATTTCGATCGTTCACTGCGTAACAAGTTACTTTGGTAACATTTTTCGTGAAACAAATTGAGACGTTGAACTTTCACTTTTCAATTTTCCTCCAAAAACTGACTTTTAAATTAGTTGGACGGACCAGATGACGTACTTCGTCAGATGTTTAACCAGAAACTTTGTTATTTCCCGGAGCCTCCTAAATACCCAATCAAAACTCGGGAAATTGCTTTTAATAGAAGTTAAAAGATTTTAAACAGGTTTAATTTTATTGCAAATTGTCCTTTTTGGTAACGAAGTTGGATGCCGATAAAATGTTACTTTATTATTGAAAAAGTTAATGAAGTAACTCTTACGGCCGCAATCTTAGTTAGTAAATGACAAATTTTATACACACGTTAGTTTTTGGATTTGAGGGACCGCTTAGGAAATATTGAAGTCGAAAAATGATTTTTTCTGTAGAGTAACATGTACCCCCTACAGCCAAAACAATGAGTAATAATTAAATCCTGAACATAATTTTATATGAAATCACATATAAGGAACTTAAACAGAAAACTATCGCGACTAAGTAGACTTTATTAGATTCTGAGTAAAGTGTTTATACCTACTAAAAATCATGTAAGACAGCACCAAATAACTTGAAATAGAAAATTTGTTAATAAATATAAATAAATAAAATAAATATCAGGGGGACAATCTAACTACCGGTGGTGGTTTTTTCTGTCATACAAACCTTGTCCTGAGAATAATGAAAACAACAAAAAAATACAACTTGGTGCAGTCGTTCGGAAGTTATGTACGTACATACATCTCGGCGATTATTTTTTATGTTCATATAAGTGTTGTAAATTATCTCATCAAATAGCGTTTGAACACTAACTAGCTCAAAATAGCTGGCATAGCCTTGTTTACTTACGAATAGGTAGCTCCACAGTAAAGCCAGATATTAGGCCTAATTACTTCAGAATACGTATTATTAATGTTTAAACTATCACATTGCGTTAAGTATTTTAAGATTTCACTATTTGGGAGCCTAGTACCTGTAACGCCACCTAGCGATTCTCGAAAATCTATAAAATATAGGAGTGACGTAGGTTGATGACAAATTTTAATCGCGTCGACCGCTTATGTCAACGTCGTGCAACGTCGAGTAGGTAAAAAACAGAAACTTATGCAGCGATTGCGTCTTGGTTATTCCTACTGGACTTCTATTCAACAGGGCAACACCATTATTGTCTTTTGAATTTTATCATATTGACAACATTACGATAGCTCTTATTTACATGACAGTACTGGCGGCCGAGTTAAAGCCATACGATAACACGTCAAATGACATATGATTTTGCCGATAATTACTTTAAACAGAGCCAGAAAATGATGTAACAGAGAAATTATAAATGTAAAGGAGCAGCATTTAGCATTGCATATAACCTGTAAATTGTATTGTATTCTAATGTAGCCGCAGTGGGTCGCTTGCTAAAACACAATTCATGTAAGTCCCTTAATGTAGACCCTCGAATACTGGGTAAGGTATAAGACAAACATCTCATATGTCCCTGAATATAGCAGCGATTCGTTTGTTACCAGCACAATAAATTTAGATGCGTTTTTTACCACAACTTAGATACTTTCCGGAAAGTCTCCGCGAGCAAAGCCAGGGAAATAAAAACATGAGTTTCCAACTCTTCTTTGTTTTCTTTTGTTTATTTTAAGCACATTAAAACCGAGTTACACTCGCGGAATACGAGTAAGTACTTGGGGTTGGGGACGTAGTCATTAAAAGGTCGCATTCCGCCGAGTGGCCAGAGACAAAAGACCGGTTTCGAAAGTCATTCGGTCACACATTATTCGGACCTTCATTACCGACCCGAATTTGATTGTGAACCCCAAGTTTCAGAAAGTCACTGAAGTTAAAGGATGAAATTGATGTTTCGGAAAGTTTTACGGTGAAGTAAATTGAGCTATTATCGCGTAATCTCTTACTTAGCTTTAATTTAGCTTCGCTTTCAATTACGCTAACGGGTTTATTAAATAAACTTATTTGAATTAATTTATTTGTAATTGGAAAGGTCATTTTAACTCGAATTAGTGTCTTATGCCAGTGTTGAATTTTTCGTGCAAGTGGCCCTTAACATTTAAAACTAAAAGTTAAGTCGTTGAATCATTGATATAAGCTACCTCGAATAAATGAAAACCAATTGATTTTGAAACGTGCACGTCTCCACATGAGAGGTAGTCTATATTGAAATATGTGAACGAGTCGCAAGCAAACGGAGCGTCTTCGATTTTAATATTAAACTTGGACTTTGATCCGAATGTATGACATCACTTTATTAAAATAATCTTTGAATACAGCAAAGACGTGAAAGATCATGAAATATTACAAGAAAGTATTATTCTTGAGCAGACTAGACTTGATTTATTGACTATGCAAACTATATCTAAATAATGTTAATTTCAATAATCCAGATTAGAATTTTAGATTATTCATAATATCGTATTGTTCTTTTAGGATTTTGGTATTTAATTTGACTACGAGATTAATGTAATTTTTCTAATTCATTTACATATTTTATGATCTTTTAGATAATGTAAATAACGAGACATCATTCTGTATTTTCTTTCTTAACATACCCACTTTACCTGCCGCTTGTTTAGGAATAGGGATGTTGAGGTTGAACTTTACTATATAATTTAGTAATAAGGATTGAAAAACTGGAAATTATAATAGGAAAGTGAAAATAGTTAAAAGTAAAACGAAATGATTTGAGCTTATGAGACCTTAAAGTTTATCAAAGTAAGTATTAGCAGAACCTTTGCCTTTTAATTAAAAATATATTGTAAAGCAACTATGTAATCAAACGCAGTTTTTCACGACCAAAATTATAATATACTACTTAAAACTAAATTTCTTTAAATTCAAATAAAACTAAACTACTCAAATATTAAAGATGTAAATAATAATCACTATTAAAAGAACACCCCCTCTAGCAAATACTAATATACTTGTTTTTACCCTACATATAGTACAGTATTAACCAATTTGTGACATCATAGTTCAGTATAAATTTGTATGGGGAGTTGCCAACGCTTTGTAGGAATGTCGGAGTTTGACTCCCATTTCTAACTTTTGCAGTGCTCGGATTGTAGTTGGTCCTATTTAATATTTTTATGAGCATTTGCCCGCGACAAGAAACAATAACATACTTATCTTAAATTATGAAGCATGCCAAAGTCGCCGAAGACCAACAGTCGGAATAACAGGTCGAGAGGGAGCGAGCTATTTGTTAGAATGAGAAAATTATATAATCTCTCATTCTAACAGATAGCTGCGTCCCTTTCGGCCTTCAGTCCGACTTTTGGTCAGTGGGAACCCCAAGATTGTCTTCAACTTTCGCAATATTGACACATATTTGTAATTAAACGACGCGTTAGCCCGTCACATTACGAGGGGTGATCCATAAGTTTTGATAATCGGTATTAAAAATGGGAAATATATAAATCGTTATATTTAAATTGGAATAAGCACACTTTCTATATTTCCAAAGACTTATTAACGTCATTCAATTGTTTTATTTTGCCACTATAAAAATAATTTTACTTTTGCAGGTCTAAATGGTCAAATTTTGTACCTTCCCTAAGTCATCACCAGCTCGTGATTATTATCATATTTGTTTTTGAACATTAGTGAATGAGAAGTAGTAGTCGAAAGTTAGGGCTAAATAACGGGAACAGCGGTTATCAGTTCTGATCTTTGGTCGATGAGCAGCACCCTTGTCAATTAGAAGGCTCTGAAGCACAATTCCTGGCGCAAATTCGTTTTTTTTTTCTTCATCTTATTTTTAATATTTTCCCATAACTATGATAGAATAATGTTCTGTAACTCTCCTAGATTATTTAAACTCAATTGCTAAAAACTAATGTCACATTATTTATTTGTAGGCCTCAATAGTCCTGGAAAAGGCCGAAAAAACCACCCTAAATTTTGGTTACAGAGCTGGAGATAAAAAAATTCACTGCAATGATAACTTATTAATCCTTGAATCATAATGATAAATCAAGGTTTCATTTTTAATAACAATATTTTTTATTAGTGTAAAAGAACAATCTCCACACTGCTCCAAATTATTACAAAACGAACTCTTATTTTTGCCGTCTTGTAAAATTGTTCATACAGATGTTTTTTGTTTAGCTATCGCAGAAAAACAAATGAATAATGTATACATTTTTTTTCTTTAATTTAAGTTTGATTAGTGTCGTGGTACATTCCATATTAAAAGAATATCATTAAGTGGATGGTTCATACTGATTCTCAAAACTTATTGATCACCCCTCGTAGAGCACATCATGTGGACTAGACCTATTGCAGGATTCGCCGTTACCTGACTCGGTGTGGAGGACATGATCATGATGATGATGAGTGACCCTGCCTACGAAGCTAGCGGTTCCGGGTTCAAATCCCAGTAAGGGCAGATATTTGTGTGATGAACGCGAGTATTTGTTCCTTAGTCTAAGATGTTTTCTATGTATTTAAGTATGTATTTCTCTTTATAAGTAAGTTTATCGTGGTCTAGTACCCATAGTACAAGCCTAGAGCTTAGTTTGGAACTAGGTCAATATTATTGTGGAAGATTTTCCCCTGATATTTATTTATTTATTGTCTGTATTAAGCGATTAAGTCCCGTTGATCTTCAAATGCTAAGAACTAAAGCATTATTTAAGTAATATACGGTAAGGGCCTGTTTCACAATCGACAAGTAAATTTACGTGGCAGTTAAAGTTAGCTTTCTCCTTGTCTCTGTTCAAGTGTAAGAAAAGGAAAGGGCTAAATTTATGTGTCAGATATGCTTTACTTGACTATTGTGAAACAGGCCCTAAATAACTTTAATTGTTGGTTCACTATAGAACTTCTTTCTCGTAACTTCACGCTGTTGTTTTGACATGGTCCTTTGTTGGTTCAACAATTAAAGTGGTTGACTGTACAAGTTAGATGGGATTAAATAAATTGGGATAGAGCCCCTAGGCAAGTGAGTGACGTAACGTGACGAGGGTACACTCGGCCGCGCATTGCGGTGTCATGTCAGAAACGACGGAACCATCTTTATCAGGTTTAGACGCGTTGGACGCATGCATTGACGAATGCTGACTGAACGTCTAGTGGATTTTGCAATTTCGATTGCGGTTGGGCATATTGCATTTGACATAATTTAGCTTAGTAACTAACGACCCGCCCTCGCTTTGCTTCGGTTTAGTTTTCTGTAATACCCGTACATAATCCAGAATTTATTATGCGTAAAAACTTTCCTCCTGAATCATGGATGGAAACCGCATTAAAACCCGTTGCATGGTTTGAAAGATCTAAGCGAGCATACAGAGAGACAGACGGTTGGAAACCACTTTGTTTCATACTATATAAAGACCAGAGGTGGTGACTTATTATGTATTTTTTTTCTATATCCCTATGAATTCATGGAAGATGATGTCAATAATGATGATGTAATGTGATGTTTACATGGGACCAAAAATTGCGCTATGTCATTAACATAAGGTCCCGATATTCAACCTTCTTTTGTTAAGACCGAACAGATGATACTTATACAAGTAATAATAACCTCTTTATTACCCGCTTCAAGGTCAATGAAGATGGCTTTGTAATTTTCAAAGAAGATAAAAGTTAGATTAAATATTGGAACCAGCTAAAAGACAATGATATCAAATATAGTTTCGCTATCAAGAACAGTTTTAAAAGATCCCTTTAATGCCTTTAAAAGGGTCGAACTTGGGTGTTTTCTATTCAATTCTGATAAAGGTACGTCGGAAGCCCAGAACACACCGGCGCGGGTCAATGTGTCTTGAGGGTAATAGTTCCAAGTTCCAATATACATTGACCTCTGAAAGCTTCACGTTAATTAATGTAGGTACTTAATGTAAAACTGAAGAACCTATTTTTTGCAATCAATATCATTATCATTCTTTCGAGCGCCTATTCGTCAAGTATTGGACATATTGCTCCCTTATTTTCTTCCAGTAATTCGTAGATGGAATCTCTCTTTTGCACTTCTTCCTAGCTTCTGTCGCATTCACAGCACCAATATTCAATTAGACAAGACTACTTTATTTTTCGTTTCAAGAACTATATTACGGCTATACAATATACAACTTACTTAGATCCGCCTTAAGACAATATAAAAAAAGTCCAGCTGGCAGAAAATTTATTTATACCTCGTTTTGAAAGATTTAGCGACCTCCAAATTCTTTTAAAAGGGAGGAACTTGGTAATTTTTCGCTCAATCCCGCTAAAGGTACGTCAAAAGCCCTGAACACACCGGCGGGTCCACAATGCGTCCTCACAGTGCGGGTCCTCTGAGGGCAATAGCTACAATCTACATTGTCCTCTGAAAGGACCGCGCTCTTTGTGGAGTGGCGCCATTAACAGCGAGAATTATTAATATCATTGTGGTGATTAATGTTCCGCTGTAATTTGCTTTCGTGTGTTCATAAACGATGATTTGAGCTGACGGGATGAAACAAATGTGTGAATTTTGCTTTATATTTATAGTTGAACGGGACCTAATGGAAAATGAACGTTTTATTTTTGCCCTGAGTGAAGTCGAGTCTTCTCATGATCATGATTGTTGCAATACTATCAAAACGTCGAAGTAATATCTAATAATATTTAAATTTTATGCAATAATAATGTGTACCTGTACATCGTTAAAACGTAAAATCGAAACACAAAACTTAAAAAATAAGGATGTACAAAGATGTACCCTTTAAGGGATCTCTTCCAGCTAACCTTACCTGTCGCGAACTTTTTGTGAATTAAGTTACAACAGATGTGTGTTCTTGACGGTCGTTTGCTTGTCCATTTTTATAGCAATTAAAAATAAATGTTTTAAAAAACAAAAAAACCGCCTTCAAAAACGCAAAAAATAACTTCTACTACTAGGTACTTAGTAGTAGGTACCTATCCTATTAGGTTAGTGCAACTGAAGTCGGCTTTTTGTTGAAAATATTGTGGTCGCCGACTTCAGTTAGACTAACCTAATAGGATAGGTACCTACTACTAAGTACCTAGTAGTAGAAGTTATTTTTTGCGTTTTTGAAGGCGGTTTTTTTGTTTTTTAAAACATTTATTTTATTTTACACTTTTTAGTGATCATAATAAGCTTATGTAGTCCCACTTCTTAGTTGATATATGAAACTTTAAGACATTTCAAGCTCGCCGCAAGCAACGCCGCGGGAAAATCATAGTCATTTTAAAACAATTAAATGTGCTTCGTTGTAGTTGCTCAACTATCTTAATCGAGATATCTTATCGCCACCCTTGAAATCGGTACCGTTGAGGAGTTCCGGTGGCCATCTGTGGTCTTCATCATCAGTTCCGCTTCACCAAGTGACACTTTCTGAATGCAAATGCTACATTTGTTACTAAAAATACTAAAATCGCTATATGTTTGCATACAATATTTGAGGAGTTCCCTCAATTCCTCACTGATCCCTTCATCAGATTCAGATTTGCTGACAATGGGACCACCTCGGAAGTATACTCTATCAAACCAAAAAAGATTTTTTAAAATCGGTCCACAATTGACGGAGTAATCGGTGAACATACATAAAAAAAAAAAAAAAAATACATACAGTGGAACGTATAACCTCCTCCTTTTTTGAAGTCGGTTAAAAATATGCTCTGATCAAACCAGTTCTAGCTTAATAACTTTTAAAAGATTCAATATCTCGTCTATTTGTCTTATGAGAACCAAGTCATAATATAATACCATGTATAAGGGATAAAAACATAAAAAATACATAAAAATACAATTCACAAAATGGTGATGATACCAACGTTACTGTCAGCCATTAACAGTGTTTAGCGTGCTAAGAACATTGACATTTTAAACCTTGAGATCCTTGTGATTTAATCGTTCTTATCTTTCTACGTTCACTAAACTTGTCCTGTAAGTTCATTTTGACAAGGCACTAAAGTGCTTAAAATTTTGGGAGAACCTAACTTCTCGTAAGTCACGTTTCCTGTGCTTACCCAAGAAGTAGTCCTCAAGTGCCCGCCGTCAGAGGCGCCGCACCTTCCCGAGTTTTAACTCTAACAGAGCTCTTGTGAGATAAAGGACGATTCACGAGTGAGCCGTTTTTACGTCCACAAAGACCTTTTTTAGAGAGTCCATTTCTTCGGGGCGGTGTGGTTAGCACATTTCCCTCAGATCTCGTTATGGATATGACCGAGAACCGAATTTGTGATTTTTTCGTACCAGCCCTTCACTCGTTTATTTATACAAAGCGATGAACCTTCATGTATGAATGGGACCACTATAATAACGCATGCCATTATGGACTGTATGGGGGTTGGGGAACGGCTAGATTTGCATGTGAAAGACCAGGGATCCCAGCGGGTAATAATAATAAAAATGTAGCTCGGATGGAGGTTTGCTCGGTTGGGTTCAATTCGGTGCGATGACGATGACTGGCCGTTTTAATAACTCAGAGACAAGAGGCGATTTATGAAATTTATTTGAATAGATGTAACGATGTATGGCTGTATCGAACATGAATAATAAAAAAAACTGGATATCTAATCAGAAGGCGTATTGTCTAACGCACTCGCAATCACGAACGTTTTCATTTCGAAAATCGAAGGCTTGTCTGCATACAAAATGAAAACGATTGCTCCACTTTGAAGCCGGGTGCGATTGCGAGTTCGTTAGACAATAAGCCCTCAGTTCTACCATAATGTTAACAATATCATCAAGATATAGTAGTTTAAAACAAATTTGAATAGAGATAAAGTCCGGCTAGTAACGAATAATGAGTATCCTTATTATTATTTTTTAATCGGCGGTTACTTGGAGACTTATATTTAAAGAAAAGAAAAACACGCATAATTCTCAATTACCTTACAAAAGTAGGTAATAAAGTTTAGTAAGATAATAAAAAAATCGTAATAAACCCTAAGGGCGCCGTCGTCAGTAACCCTACATAATCGAGTAGACACTAGCAGATCATAGTAAAAGTGGGAAAGACGAAAAGTGACTAGTAAATCCTTACCAATATTATAAACGCGAAAGTTTGTATGTATGATTGTATGGATGTTTATTACTCTTTCACGCTGCAACGGCTGGACGGAATTGGATAAAATTTGGAATGGAGAGAGCTTATGGATAAAAACATAGTCTACTTTTTCTCCCGGAAAATTTAAAAGTTCCTGAGGGAATAACGATAATCGAAATCTACGCGGACAAAGTCGTGGGCTGAAGCTAGTATTTAAATAAATATCAGGGGACAATATTACACAAATTGGCCTAGTCTCAAACTAAGCTCTAGGCTTGTACTATGGCTACTAGACAACGATAAACATACTTTAGATAAAGACATGGAACACATCCAAGAATCAGAAAAAATAATTGCGCTAATCACACAAAATATATGCTCATTTCGGGAATCGAACCCAATCGGTCCCAAACCCAGGAACCGATCGTGGACCAAGGCTTCTTGGGCAGGGTGACTGAAAACCGTGCCGTCAATAACGAAAAAGGGTATAATGTCTTATAAAGATCAAGTGAAAAAGGGTTTAAGTCTAGTATATTCCGTTCAAGTATATACCCTTTTTAATTACGAGTTAAGTCGACTTGTACCCTTTTTCACTAGGACCCCAGTATTTAGGTACTGACATTAGTTTTCTACTGCAAAAGCCCGTAAGAATACTTTAGTATAAAAACTCCAAAACATCTAAAAGATTCTTACCGCTATCAAAAGGTCTTTCATTTAACGGGGCCAAAACAAGCCTTAAGCCCAAAACAAAGTTGTGTTCCGGTGCAATCCCACCATTTTATTTGTTAGCCCAAACTTTATCTGGTGCCGTTTTCCTATCAGCTGTGTCATGACCCATTTTCCCTCCTGGTCTGAGCGGCCGGATATTGGCTCCTTCGGTTTATCAAAGATACTAATGGGATTCCTTAATTAAGTTACTGAAAGGTTTATTTTACCTTACTGGCAAAGAAGATGGGTAATGTAACCTGAATTGTATGTATGTATAGATCTTTGCTCCTTCGTACAGGCTGAATAGATAGCAAGATTTCGACCAACCAAAGGGCTTATTGTCTAACGCACTCGCAATCACGATCGTTTTCATTTTGAAAATCGAAGGCTTGTCTGCATACAAAATGAAAACAATTGCTCCGCTTTAAAGCCGGTTGTGATTGCGAGTGCGTTAGACATTAAGCCCTCAGAGGGCTTATTGTCTAACGCGCTCGCAATCACGATCGTTTTATTTTGAAAATCGAAGGCTTGTCTGCATACAAAATGTAAACAATTGCTCCGCTTTGAAGCCGGTTGTGATTGTGAGTGCGTTAGACATTAAGCCCTCAGGTGTTAGATTTGTCTTAGAGTCGCGAAGTGTCAATGAGTACTTTAATAAAAAAATATTAACATGGCCGTTTTAAAAGTATACGTATACACACATCAAATATGTACACGGATATATATATATATTTTATACTGTACAATTATATCGCAACACAGTATGGATAGGTTTTGCCCGTGTATATTTTTTAAGTGTGTAACATTAATGAACATTTATGTATGTAGACGACTACATCAAATCATGCATTCGGGTTTCAAAACCTTGCTATGTGTTGGCGTTGCAAACTGCAATGCCTAGCCACGTGTCAGTAGATTTGAAAGGATTTTCATACAATTGGATGCAATGTGGAGTCATCGTTGGTTAAGTGGCTAGGTTAGGTTAGGTTAGGTTAGGTTAGGTTAGGTTAGGTTAGGTTAGGTTAGGTTAGGTTAGGTTAGATCTCCACTTAACGCAGATCCACCAGGCGTGAACTCATAGATATATCACTTCAATGAGATGATTACTCCAAAAAATATGAACGGCAAAAAGTTTAGTCTTAAAAAATATATTTCAGAATCCTTGTGTAGGTAGGTTTAGGTTGGTATTTTATACCATAACTAACTTCTGCCCGCGACTTCGTCCACGCAAATTTCGACTATCGATATTCCCTCGGGGACTTTTATATTTTCCGGGATAAAAAGTAGCCTATGTGTTAATCTAGGGTATAAGCGATCTCCATTCCAAATTTCATCCAAATCTGTCCAGCCCTTGCAGCGTGAAGGAGTAACAAACTAACAGATTTTGCATTAATAATATTTTAATACCTATAGTATGACTTCCTAAAAAATCACACAAAAAATACGACTAAGTACAACATACAAACTAATCCGTGTCAATTGCTTGCACTCGGGTAGTGTCAGGAATGTCTGTCGCGCGACGATTGAGCACTAAGTCCACATTTGCAGTTTGCTTATGAGTGGATCAGGGATTAAGTGGGCTCGAGTCGGGATAAAGCCACTGCGGACTGGCATTCCGATAAACCATGTAATTTGCTAGAATGGAAAGATATGGACTGTGTTAATTTAGTTTAAAACAAAGCTTAATTTTTTTATTGCGTGTAAAGGAATATAAACTGCACGCATGTTTAAAATTTGAGGCATGTACATAATTTGTACTTTGATTTTAATTACAAAAAAAAAGTTTGAATGTGTTACCGTGTAACATAGAACTTAGTAATTGAAAACTAGCCAAAAATAGGTAAATTATTTCAGTTGACCCCATGTGGTTGCCCGGTTAGAATAGTGCCACTCCATGTCTTCCCGTGGATGTCGTAAGAGGCGACTAAGGGAATATAGGCTTGTAGTACTGTTAGGCGATAGGCATGCAACCTGTCACTAAAATGCTGGTAAACATCTTATTTATGTCTATTTATGCAAAATGTGGTTACTGAATTATCAACAAGTTTTTAAAGTTATAGGTAATTCTGTAGCTCTGCCTACCCCACTCTGGGATTACATGCGTGACAGGCGCGTTTCAGTTGATTATGGCGTTTAATTTATTATTTACGATAAATATTTGGTGACGCGGTCATCCATAAAGTTCACGACAATTTAAACAAAAAAACGGCCAAGTGCGAGGCGAACTCGCGCACGAAGGGTTCCGTCCCATTATCTATACAACATTAGCAAAAAACGGCAAATAAATCACGTTAGTGGTATGGGAGGCACCCTTAAATATTTATTTTATTCTATTTGTATTTGTTGTTATAGCGGCAACAGAAATACATCTTCTGTGAAAATTTCAACTGTGTTACTAGCTATTACGGTTCATGAGATACAGCCTGGTGACAGACAGACAGACGGACAGCGGAGTCTTAGTAATAGGGTCCCGTTTTTACCCTTTGGGTACGGAACCCTAAAAAAGACTATTACTTTACTTTTTGCTACTGAATAACAAAAGCACCTATTATAAACTAAAAAAGGTTGTTTATAAATTCGGATTGTATCTCAAAAAATGACTGTTAAATGTGAACGCGACCTAATCTTTGAAAACGAGTAACTGAATATTGAACTGTAGCGTAGTTCTGATCGTAACTACGATTTGAATGTCAGAACAGTTGCGCCCGTTCACTCGAGTGGGCGTTGGATGATCGGTTTCAATGGGATCGCGATTAAAGCTTGTTAACTTTTGAATGAATTGAATTTACGCTTTGCTTGCAATGAAATTGTACGCCGTATTTTGTTTTAAAAGCATTTCAACCTCTAACTAAAAGGAGGCTAAATTTAGAAGGTATTCAGAAGTGTGTTTTGTAAATATGTGCTTTGTTTCGTTTTCATTCTTTTTCAGTGCACCACTTTTGCTAGTTTCTGTATGATTATTTGGTTGACTGGTAGACGGACTTAGTGCCTAATGGCACTTGTGCTTTTTTGTACAGCGAAGATTAAATAAATAAATAATATAGTAGTATGTGAGAAGGTGATCGTTAGGTTTTAATACCTCGTTTAAATATAGTGTAAAATTGCGCAGTTTACTTGATAATAGCCGCCTTTAATTACTGCTTTAAATAGCTGCAAGAAACAAAAATAAACATGTAATTTAATTTCTAGCTAACTTTACCTGTGATTAAAATCGGCCGTGTTAAATCATATCCTTGCCCAATTACCTTGTTCTCACTAAAATTGTAAACTGCCAAAGCGTTTCTATTTGTGTCTCTGTTCAACTTGAAATAAAGCACCGAATCGTCATGATTTCTGCAAAAAGATGGCCGGAGGGCGGGAGAGTGGCAATGGCTACTTTTTATGCCGGGAAATTGGACAGGACAGCTCCCTAGAGTAACGCAATAAACGAAATTTTTGCAAATCTGGAACGAGTCACGGATAAAAGTCGGTGAGAAATATAATTGAAACAATATTTGGAGTGTACGAGGAGGATAGTTAGGTATATTTAGATTTATTATGCTACACTGAGGGGTTAGCATGACATGGCTAAGCAATTCAGTTTAAGGTGAGAGATCGAGACCGAGCCGTGTAACTGCTATAGCTCCCTTACACTCATATCCTTAGCCATATCACGGGTACCCTCCTGACCACGTAATTGAACGTTCTATAAAGATATTTATTTAACATGAAAGAGTTATAACGTCTCTTCTTCTTCTTCAACCTTGATCTACCCAATGCTGATTAAAGGTCTCTTCCATTTTAGCCCATTTGTAGCGGTCTTGTCTTTTCCGCATCCATTCCAAATCGTCAGTCACTCTCGCGGGCTTTCTTCCCAGGCTTCTTCGGCCCGTTCACGATCTCCACTTCAGCAACCTTTAACCCCATCTTCCATCGGATCTACGGCAAATATGGACCGGCCACTTCCACTTCCTAGGTGGCTCTTGTTTTAGCTCTGTCGATTAGTCTTGTTCTCCTGCGGATCGACGATCTTGTGACGTACTTCATTATAAATCTCCATACCAGATACTGTTTTGACACTTTTATGGCGTGGAGAAGGAAAACGAGCACGCAGGCCACCTGATGGTATGTGGACATTGAAGACCATAGTTTTTTTTTAGATCTTACTATGATAAAGATAATGGTGTCAATGCCGACGGGCCCTGCGCAAGGTCCTTCGACCACAAAAACTACTCCTCAAAAATATCTGACACGCTCCTATACCTCTAGTAATAAAGACGTGTCAGACATTTTTACGGCCAATGTTGGATAATATATTATTGCTGGTGACTGTACCTATTATAGTAGCTTAAACCGAACTGGAACCAACGATACGGCATTGATAACATGCAGAAAGCATTCAGAGTGTCAAACAATTACAGATTTATTGGAGAAAGTCCCAGTTTTAAAAGAAGTTTTGGCGATTTAAAATAAAAAGGTATCATTCCCTAAGTTGAAAATGTTCATAAAAGTCCGGCAGAAACTCGGTAAAGTAATTTCTTTCTTAGAAATCTTTATTTTTATCAAATTTTATTTTTTCTCATCATTTTTCAACATCTTTTAGATGTAGTATTTTGGCAGATAAGTTAATTTTCGTCGTGATTTTTTAATTAGCTTATCAGTCGACTGAGACTGTCGTTACTTGCTGAAGTCGACTGAGAAAGGAGATAAGATAAATACGAACTTACCCGACCAAATACGATGTCGTATAATTATTTGCTGCATCTGAATATCGAGAACGCAATTCCCATGTCATTAACACGATCAATATTAGGTTTACTAATCCCGTTACTTAAAGTATCAATTTGTAAGTTATACAGGGTGATTGGTATTGTATAATACATCCGTTTTAGCGGGTGTAGTAGACCTCATATGCATTAAACAAGGTCATCTATACAAAATATAAAAAAAACTTCCTAGGTCGTTCTAAAAAATTGAGATTGGGAAACTGATGCTCGAATCCATATCGATACCTTTAGACTCAATTGGCGTAAACGCCATTTTGGCCAAAATGAGTTTTTAATGCAGTTATACTCAATTTTTAATTCTCTATCGATCTGTGTAGTTAAAGTTGAGAAATTCCCAAAAAAAAGTCGAATACGACCCAGAATTTTTGACCCAAAAAACATGCTTTTTGTAATTTTTTGGGCGTATTTGCTGTTTTTTTTTATTTTCTACATTTCAAGGTCGTGAATGATATTATTTTTATAGTTAAAGGATGTATAAGGATGTGTGTAAGGATGGGTAAGTCTTAAGTGGCATATACGACCCTATTGCTTCTGCAAAAAAAAATGGTGGCTTTTACGACCCAACATAAAAGAGCCTAAAATAATTAAATTGAAGGTCGTATTTTATATTAGTCGTATAAAATGGATACATTTTGGCCTTTTATAACCTGACAAAATCGAAAGCAGACTCAATATTTAAAGTAAACCCTGTATTTAAGAAAATCGAAGGCTTATACGCCCTAGAAAAAATACTGTTTCTGTGATAGGTTTGAGGTGTAAAAGCCAACTGGACTATTTTTATATTTTAACTGTAATGTGTACCTATAAGAGGAATGTAATGTATACCCGCGTACGCTCAGGTTGTGCAATGAGCTCCCAGCGGTTATATTTCCAAGAGTATACAATATCTCTACAAAAAGGAACTAAGGGTTTTTGCAGAGTTGGCGACCTAGAAATGATGGTTTAGTGATGTTAACTTTCATAGGCTACGGTGACCATCCTTCTTTCTAGCCGGCCGTATGCATGTTTGCTATGCTTGTGTTAGAGAATAATACCAATATTTTGTACAAAGTAACACATACCTTACATTCAACTTAAGTGTTTATAAATACATATATTATTATTACAATCTTTTTGGAATGTCATTATTCATTTAAATGAATAGGATTGAGAAATAAACACACGAAATATGAGTTAGTTAACAAAAATATTTATTTCAGTTATATTTATAGTCAGTTAATCTTTAGGTATTTATTAAATAATTAGTTTAGCACTTGTATTTATAATCACATGTGATTAAGGTAAAGGTTCCAGTGTTTGATAGTGCCACAACAGTTGTTGGCACCTTCAGTTGACACTCATCTGTTACCTCCGTCGATATAAGGTTGAAGGTGCCAACAACTGCTGTAGCACTATCAGTTGACACTCATCTGTTACCTCTGTCGATATAAGGTTGAAGGTGCCAACAACTATTGTAGTACTAAGTATCAGTTGACACTCATTTGTTACCTCTGTTGATATATGGTTGAAGGTGCCCACAAATGTTGTAGCACTATCAAACACTGGGACCCTCATCGTAATCGCATGTAAATACAAGTGCTTAATTAATTATTAAATAAATGAAGATTAGCTGACTTTAATATTATTGAAATAAAGATTTTTGTTACCTAACTCAAATTTTGTGTGTTCATTTCACCATCCTATTCATTTAAATGAATAATAATATTCTTAAAGTATTATAATACATGTATTTATAAACACTAAAGATAAATGTATGGTATGTGTTACTTTGAACAAAATATTGGTATTATTCTCTACCACAAGGATAGTAAACATGCATACGGCCCGCTAGAAAGAAGGTGGCCACCGTAGCCGATGAAAGTTAACATCAATGAACCATCATTTCTGGGTCGCCAACTCTGTAAAAACCTTTAATTCCATTTTGAAGAGCTCAATATTGTAAACTCTTAGAAAAACAACCGCTGGAAGCTCATTATACAACCTAAGTGTACGCGGAAATACATAACATTTTTCTTATACACCCTATTACAGTTAAAAAATATTCCACCTGGCTTTTACACCCCAAACCTATCACCGAAACAGTATTTTTTTGGGGCGTAAGTAACATTTTTAGTATTTTTCTAGGGCGTATAAGCCTTCCATTTTCTTAAATAATGCGTTTACTTTAAATATAACTTAATTATATTCTTTATCTCGATAAACTATATTTATTATGTACAAAACTGACTTTGTAACTCAAAAAACAAAAAAGTTATGACAAAAATAATTTTGAAAAAAATGTTTTTTGGCTCTCCTGAAAAGTAGAGTTTTGGCGTTTACGCCAATTGAGTCTAAAGGTATCGATATACAAATTTAGCTACGGGCGATAACGTTTCTCAACCGCTAAATCTAGTCCGATTTCCATTATTTTTGAATGTTGTAGGTATTATGAAAAACTAGGTTTGTACGTTTTTTTTTCAAATCAGTTTCTTACCAAGAAATATTTTCTTGGAAAGGAAAACGTACACACCTCGTTTTTCATAATAATTATCTGCATAATCAAAACTCGTAAAAATCGATTTTTCTGTGGGAATTTTCAGCTTCTTATAACTAAGTTTCTATATTTTTTTGCTACCCATATTTAGTTGCTGCTTCATCATTAACAATATCCGTTATATTTTGCTCGTTAAGAAAATTAATTATTTAACCAATATTTAATTTAGTTGACAAGACATATTTTAAGAAAATAAAATTTATTGATTATAAAAAGAGGTAAAAAATTTAAGCAACAGCTGATTTAAGAATATTTTTTGCTGCAAACGAGCTTTACTATGCTTCCCTAAAAGGAACATTATCACATAGCCAAACACCCTGTATATGTTGCGTGATTTCGATTAGAAGCATAATACAGCGCTAATAATCCAAATGCAATTATACCGCAATTCATGCCATTAATGTTATAGAGCATGATGCTTTATGATCTTAATAGTTTCAATAATGTACATAGAATGTTACCTAACTATCTATGGTTTAGTTGCTCTAGGTTGAATAAACGCCGTATGTAGGTCATATTTAGTGCGGTCTTGTATCGGGGCGCATATATAGCACGTGCGAGTTTACACGCTAAACCAACACGGGTGTAATGTTCGGAATTTACACTTCATGTGCTTGATACAGTGCCGGGCGCTTCTGGGTATGATCTTGTGTGCTTTGTGAATAAATCTATTAATTTCAGATTTCGTGGGGACTTGATAATATTAGGATCTTAGTGTTATGTAAAAAAAAAGAATGCGAAAAGTTATTCTAATTAATTTTACACGTCAATAATCTACCAGAAGTAGTTTATCGTCTTTAAGTGTACAATTTTCCGTGTGATAAAAAGTACTTTCCCGGGGTTCAAGCTTTATTAAAATGAGGTTAGCTGTTAAGCGAATCTAACAAACAGAGTAACTTTCGCGGTTGTAATTTTTACTATGAATTCTATGAATACGATGATGCAAAACCGTCCTTATTTGGTCAGTCCTAATCATGCTTGTAATGTCAATGACAATACTTTACAAGATCTCGTTTAAGTTTTACATGAAAAATACATCCTGTATATTGTATTTTTTAAGCTTCAAAATTTACGTAAGTCTTGTCGTTTCTTAAGCAGCATGCATAAAACTTTTACAGCTCCTTTGTTACTACCCAGTAACAGTAAGTTTATACAGTATGTGCTCAGAACTCTTTTGTTTTGAACGATAATCTTCAAAGCGAAGTATAGGTAGAAGTTCAGAGCGGGCTTGATATCACTTACAAGTTGTTCAAAGCCAGGGTGATCCAAAATGCACTGGAAAATTCATGAAGAAACACTCAAAAGTTAAAACTTGGTTTTAACTTGCTGAAACTATGAAATTCTGCTGAACAGTTGGTACATTTTAAATGCAAGGTGCATACATAAACGTGTCAAATTTCCTGGATAAAACTTAAATATTGTGATCGTATCCTATCAATCAGGTGACTCACTTGCGTTCTCGTCTGAAATTAAAACTTTATAAATTCGTGCAATTTTTATTAAAACCAACGTTAAAAACTACTTTATTATCCGTCTGCTTCGAGTATCCAAATCACAGGGTTCTTCCGCATCACTAGGTACCTCTATCATAAAGTATTACTCACTAAACTGCCGATAAGCAAGCAGTCGTGTTCGCATTGATTTGTTTGACATGTACCAGTTTGTAGCCAGTGAAATTTCTAACGTAGAATGATGCTACATTTTGGTCCTCAAGGGTGGCAAAGCGTGAACGAACGTAAGTGGATTTTGAGGCGAGGCTTAGTTCGCGAAGCTTTAAAAAAAACATGCAAATTTAGCTCCGCGCGGTAACATTTCTCACACTGAAATCAAGTCCGATTTCCATGATTTTAGAATAATCTTGTAGTTAATATGAAAAACCAGGTATTTACGTATCCTTTTGTTTTTCAATTTGTTTCTTTCCAATCAAAATTTTTCTTGAGAAGGAAAACGTAAAGACCTAGTTTTTCAAAATATCTACAGCATGTTCAAAAATCGTAAAAATCGGACAAGGATTATTTAAAGGGAGAAAGTCACGTTACCACTTTTTATATGGAAATTTTCACCCTCGCAACCCTCTAAAGATTGCAAAAGTTAATGGGTCGCAGAACTTACCTTAAGGTAGCCTTTAAGCTTGTTTACTTCCTTGACGCCATTAAAAGAGTTCTTAGAGTTTATTTTCAAACAGGTTTTAATGTCTGAAATAGTACAGTACGAAATCTATGTCACATCACTGTGTGTGCGTGTAAACCTAAATAAATACTCGTGAAAAATTCAAGTGAAATTATACAACAAATATTCTATCTTATTGTCAAACAAATCATGAATAAAATGGATCCCGACATGTGTCAATAGCTCATAATCGGTATATCACCCAAATAGGTGCGCGCCCGCATCAGTATTCCGCCGCCGCGCGCGCCTACTTGTTTGGGCTGCGGACGTGACGAGCAGCGCCGCATTTACCTAATCCCGCTGTGAACTGTTCAATCTTAGGCAATTACGAATATTGGTGGAATAAAACGTTATATTAATCGCTAAACTAGCTTTGCTTGAGTATTGCTTTTGCTAATCCGTGAGCATGTACAATATGTACATAGGCTGTGTACACATGATAATTTGGAACAGTCATAATGCCGAATTGAATATAAACGTAATTTTTCGATTGATAACTTCTAACCTACCCTGACTTAAGTATACTCGTAGCACTTACGGTATAAAAATATGGTAAAATGAGTACCTACTCGAAAAAAAGGGTGTTCCTAAATATCTTCTGAGGCTTACTTTGTTGATTGTTTTTTAACAGTCAGCAATTAAAACTAAGCTAACGAGTTCAAACTCGGTGGGTCCTATTGGACTTCATCATCAAGACATGCTCTTAGACTTCATTATATGGCATTTGTCATCTTGTATTCCAAATATCAGCCCCATTTCATCCCTATTGAGACTCAGAACGCATTTTAGCTGTAGAAAAGTTATAATACTTTCGCCATTTCAAAATAAAAGCTTTTCAAGGTGTGTTAGCTCAAGTCTAGTTGGCATTTACTGCATTTAACATAATTTGGTACAAATCACAAAAGGTATACACTGAAAATCAGCTTTACGGCTAGCCACAGGATTATGCTGAGTGGCACCCTGTTTAGCACGCGGATGGGACATTACAATGTTTACTTCAGTAAATTTGTATTTCACGTGCGGTTATTTGTTGAATATTGAAGTCGTATGTATTTATACCCTGTTTCCCGTATTAAAATGACTTGTTACTAGAATAATGAAATATTTAGAAAACAAATACATGCTCCGTTATTATTTTAATAATGCCCTAATCGACAAATGTAGAACATAAAGAAAATAATGTCAGTCAACGCAATTTTCGTCGTAAATGAGTATAAAACTTCCATGGCTGGCAGCCAATTCTTTTGTAATAAAACATAGATCTTGAAATACGAGTAATGAGTCTGAGCTCGGCTTTCTCTGTCACAATTATCATTGTAGTGCACGGAACAATCTAAATAAAGTACTAAGTGCCTTTGTCTACATCATAATTGCCAAAAGATTGAAAATTTCTAATGAAACTTTTTTTGTAAGGGTAAAACAGATACAATATAGCATTTGTTTTGAAAGAATAGAATGAATTAGCTTTAAACAATCACTTAGAAATTTTGTTCAAGATGGTTCTGAACCAACGCTTAAATCGCGTAGATGTCGTTTTTTTTGTTTCTTTCCAATAGGTAAATATTGAAAATAAATATCTTGGAAAGAAAAACGTACACACCTAGGTTTTCATAATATTTGCAAAATTAGACTTGGATTAAGAGGAGAGAAACGTTATTGCATTTTGCATAGAAATTTTTAACTTCACAATTCTCTGAATCGAAATTAAATAGCTTAATTTTTTATATTAAAGCAATAATATGATGGTTTGCTATCACAAAACTAATAAAATTATCGCCACTAAAGCGTATCATTTTATTTTACTAGAAAATGGAGTAGTATTACTGTCTAGAACATCGAGCGTCTCTTTTTATTCTGTCTGATCCAATGACCGACATATTTTTGGCAAGAACATGCGAAAATCGGGACCAGTCGAAACGGGGTGTCTGCCTTTTATAGAAACCCACCGATTGTACGATAGTCTTAAGAGAAAAAGGTTATCTTTTCTTCATTTATGTTACAAAAGGGAAGCAAATCAAATACCATTAAATTTAATGCCTTTCCCTTATTCCATTGTTATTTCAAATGCAGAAGCCTATCAATTTCATGTTCACCGTTGTATATAAAGGCAACGATTGGTACCAATCGGGTTGAATTGAGATCACTGTGATATTAGTTATTTTGTTGGATCCTTGACGATCTTAATTCTTTAACACAAAAATAAAACAGTCTGTATGTCTAAAACTTAGAACAAACAGATAGAGTTAGACTGTGCTGCCAAGTTAATTCCGAACAATTCACCAAAAAAAAAAACAAGCGTAATAAAAGTAAGCACTGATATGTAATCAGTACTACTATTTGTATATTTAAAGCGCGTTACAGATTATAGTTATAATAAGTATCATTAATAGTAATCATTTGAGGATTATTTTCCAAACAAGTTAAGACGACCGAGCTTTAATAATATATTATCATCATCATCATCATCATCATCATCATCAGCCTATATATTAGTCCGCTGCTGGACATAGGCCTCTCCCATTGCACGCCAATATATATTATTATAAGTTCAAGTAATTACGCCATACAGGATGATATATTAGAATATTATGTCTGTTTGCGACGTGTTAAATATGTTCAACACTGCTATCTGTTGAAAAATGACACAACGCGTCCAAGCGCTTGAAACTCATGTAGATACCAGTAACTTTCTGTATATACTAAATTTTACAACGTCTAAATACTAGCCACATTGAAAACTCCTGTTTCAATCCGCTCCAGCACAAACTAGACGTCATCTACAAAACAAACACCGGGTTTGACGATGGCGATATCCGCGTCACGTCTCGCTACGGAGCCAAGTTCTGTATCTATTATAACAGCCAAGTTTGTGTGCAAGTCCTGGGAACTTCAAATGAAGTAATTGTGATGAGATGCGATTGCGAGTGGTTAGCAAACTTGGCCGGGAAAATAGCTTTTCGTTGCGTAATGTGATATCGTGTGAGCTGACAGGAACTTTAATTATATCGGTTTGTTTGTGTTTACACAGAATGGAATACCAGACTAATTTATGTGCGTAGTTACTTAGTTTACACGGAGCATATTATTGAATCACGATGTGGTTATGTTTTGTAGGTGTTGGTTGATAGATCATAAGTACATCTATAAAAAACGGGTAATTTATTGTATAGACAAGAAATTACCTACACCTAAATTAAATCTAAAAATGGCTCCCGTCGTCTCATTGTGCCAAAGAACCTTATTGTAAATAAATAAAATTCTAAAGTAAGAATCAAAAAATAGTACGACAAATACGAAACACCCTGTAACTCTAAATGGAACGAATGAAACTGTCACATACGATTGTGTGAGTGCCGTCTTTTGTAACGTTCGAATTTCAAACCGATACTTTCATTCACTCATTCAATCCACTCTTTCAACTCTTTTGAATCGAGCTTTACCACACCGGTGCCGCCTATGACTTAAACAGTGGAATACGCGTGCTACATACCGTGATCTGCGTGAGACATGAACTAGCGGGGACGTTATCACCCCGCCAGCCAGCGACCGCAAACGCAGCCTTCGGATTACTCCAGCTCTTGGGTACACAGGTATAACATATATAGGATGAGTCGAGTTGGGTTCTCTGATTTATAATGTTTTTTGAGGCTTCTGTATAATAAAAGGTTAAAGCGCTCTTATAATTTGACTCCATCCATCCTTCTGTTTGTCTGTAGATCAGTCACATTGGCAAATTTAAGTAGCTAATATTATCTATTTGAGTTTTAAATATTACCTATTTAATATTATTGTAATTAAAAAGACACAAATAAATATTTAAAAAAAAAACAACTTCGCTACTGGGGGTCTAAATTTTAAAGTCCCCGCTTCTAGTTCAAGTGCTTTATTTGGAAGTTCTAACGAGTTATTTTAAAGTGTCGTTGGTCCACATATGGCAAAAACGTCAGTTGCAACCAAACGACCCAAAACACTAAAATTTAACAACGCAATTCACTCCCACATCTCACCGCAACACAATCTCGGTCTTATCAAACAATGAGACCTAACAAAAGTAAACAATATTCATACGCCATAGGCATTCCGAGGGTTTGTATATAGTTGTTCCCTCAGGCGAAGGAAACTCTTGACAAATCAAGGAAGGTAATCCGATTGAACGACGCCATCTAAACACACCCGGCTGTTGCGAGCAGATATTTCTGTTTCCCTCTGACAAATCGTTTTGGGCTTTCACCATTTTTGGACCGCGTATTGCACGTAAGTTTCAATTACTTTTATGAGTTTTGTGGAACCAGCCTTGCTGAAGTAAAACGTTTGCTATTGATTTTAAAATGGTTGCAAAATGTCTTATCTAACAACCAGATGATACATAAAAACTTCTAAAATATTAAAATATTTAGAAGTGGTCGTTGTGTTTAAAGTTAACGTAAATAATTACGAGTGGCGTAGAGAAATTATAGTTAAATATTATCAAGATGACAGCTATCAGCCCAGCGCTGGCTTGACAGCCGGCACATGCTGTGTTGGGATCATTTCACAACAACTGCCAAACTTTGTATAATTTTATTTATTTATTTTTACTTCATACTTCACTTTTTATTTTCACTTTGTGCGGTGTTTTTTTTTCTTTCTTTCAAATACTATCCATTATTCTTGGTAGTTCACTCTTATTTCGGTAGTTAATAATTGAATCGTGAAATACTTTAAATCGTGTTAATCAACGGCCATCTTTAATAAAACCAAGTAATTAACACTTTTTTATGAGAAACAAACGGTTATTTTTTAAATTAAAAGCAAAGCTGGTGCCAGTGGAAAACAAATTGTACCGCTTCAGGTCCATAACTCACGGGAGCACTAATTGAAAACGGGAATGTATCGTGCGTGGGAGTGAAAAATGATAATGCCTCCTGAGATGTTACTCATTGCGTGGATCTTTGACGATTTAAAACACGCGAAAAAAACAGCCTGTATACACACATACACTCACGCTTTCATTCCCAGAGGGGGGTAGGCAGAGCTACAGAATTACCAACAACTCTCAAAACTTGTTGATAATTCTGTAACCACATTTTGCACAATTAGGCTAAGATATTTGCCACTGTATTATTAGTGACAGGTTGCAAGCCCATCGCCCAACAGTACTACAAGCCTTTATTCCCTTAGTCACATCTTACATGCATGGGGAAGACTAAGGGAGTGGCACTACACTAACCCGGCAACCACACGAAAAAAATGAAAACTAAAGTCATCCTGTATACGATGGCAAGTCTTGCAGAATTTTATTGACGTTTAGTTTTAAGTGTAATATAGTAAATTTACGAAACTAACTTTTATAAAAGTTGCTGTAATTACACTTAGGATTTTGTTAAAACTTATTAAGATTAAGGGTCGGATTCAGTTTACCTCTGAAAGTTCTAACCTTTCGAAACAACCTTATTAGCTTTGGTATTCAACAGGGTTACCACAACGCTACGTCTATTCATTAGGGTTGCCAGCTAGCACCCAGCTCCGCAAACGACCAATAGCACTTATGTCTTTATTAGGACACCTTTTGCCACTTTCTAATTTAATCTATATATATAAAAGACAAACCTGACTGACTTATATATCAACGCACAGCCGAAAACACTGTACCTAGAAACTTGAAATTTGGTACAGGGGTTACTTTCATGATGAAAGTGAGCACTAAGAAAGGATTTTCCGAAAATCGACCTCCAACTGGAAGAAATGGGGGAGTAGCGGGAAACTAATTCTACGCGTACGAAGTCGCGGGCGTCCTCTAGTAAGATATAATTGTACTGCACGCACTTACATTACATTTAATTTAAACGTTTTTTAGGCTTTGTATAGGTGTGTCAACTTATATAAGTTAAAAAAAAAAACTTTTTAATCCCGTCAAAGGCAAAACAATGGGCTAAGAGAAGTGGTTTTCAAATTCAGGTCAAATTTGTAAAAGATTGACTTAAGCTGTCGTACATTTGCCTGAATCATTCCATACATTCCTATATATTTCTACAGAGTTGTCTTAGATTGAGACGAGATTAATGTTTATTTAGCGTCGAAGATTATTATTAGTATACGCCAAAGAATCTATCACAGTATTTTTACATATGAGCAATATAGAGATGAAAAAGAAAACAACAAAAAGCCCAATATCAAAAAGAGCACTTAAAACGGCGGCCATTTTGAAAAACTCGCAAAATACAGTACAGACAATGCCCAAATTCTTACGCAAAGGAGGCCATGCCCATACAAATGTCCGTATAACGGGACGGGGCTCGTTTCGAATAAGAATGGGCGATTTACACCGCTGGGAGGGAATAGAAACAAATGGTACACTTGTGAGGAATGGTGGGCGATGGCGACCGCCCCTTGATGGATGGTAGGGGTTTTTGAACGTGCAGTTTCAAGTAAATTTCGTGCAGTAAGATTAAACAGATAAAGCACTGAGAAGTTGCGCTGCTAGACGAATGGGGGCAATAGAAGTCTATTGTTTCAGTAAAGTTGACTGAATCAAGTTGGCTATAATGCTTAGTTACATAAGACAGTAAAATATTTGTGAAGTAATTTATTGTTCCAAATGAGAAGTATAAAACTGTAAAATATTAAGTGGCTTTTGGTATAAAAAGGCTTATCATCAATTGTTATTAATATCGTAATAATGCATTAAATCGGCCATTTGTAAATACTTTGTAAATTCTGCAAAAAAGTTGAAAGAAAATAATGAGTCTGTGAGAATTCAATGGCGCAGGATATTTTAATTTATTGTGGTATGTCCATATTGTCGCGGATTTCATAAACGTGGATCCACTCTCACGATACCTACTGTAATACGCACCGAGTATTTCGGTACTGTGTCCGCGTTATAAAATCATAAGTATATCATACTACTTACTCTGCCAAGTACACAAGTATACCTAATTGGAAAACCAGAAACTTACGGAAAACTGGAAATGTGTGGGCAGGCACGGTAGGTACACGGTGGGCCGAGGAATAAAGGTCGCCTGATTCCAATATAATTATGTGGGCAGCGCCAGCTTTAGTGGTTATCTTAGGTCGGTGAAATCACATTATCTTTGACATGATTTTAATAGAGAATAATCATGTTTTTTTCACAGCTTGAATAAAAGCTGATTAATGTAACAAACAGTCGAGAAAAATCATATTTTGAATAGCTATAAAATTAGCAAGATGTAAGCCAACAAAGATTTGATCGTATCTCTTTCTAGAAATACAGATTTTAACATGCAGTTTGTATGACCGACCTGTTGCACGACGTCACAGTGCGTATCGGATCTCTCTGTCTAATCGCTGTCTAACTATCAGTTTAAAATGACTGTATCAACCGTATTTCGTAGCCGATTTTAATTTAAATTTCACTTTTAGTGATCTCTTTTACGGTATTTTCTTTTGTTGAAAAATGCGATTTATTCTATATGATTGTTATTACTTATTCTACCAAAGACGATACTCCTAAAACACCTAAGATTTTAATCGATTAATAACCACAGTTTTTTTTTCGTATTTTATGACATAGACAAGACAAACGAGCACACAGTCCATGATAGTAAGTGGGATCTTTGATCCAAAAACTGAATTTTAAGACTGCATTGATAAGACTGCAAAAGCGCTGCCTTTATACTAGTAATTTCACCGGTTATCTTATCCCCACACCGAAACACAACAGTGCGAACTGTGCTGTTTGACGGTAATGTACGTACATAATGACCTAAAACCTAAAACCAAACCATACCTTGCTGCCTGTAGGGTAATGGAACCAGTAATGGTCAAGCACCCAATGATAGACACTAAATTCTTATTTAACAGAAGATAAGGGTTATTCATTTGTTTTGCACCAATCAATTTAGGACCGTATGAAATTTGAATTAAGAGTGAAGGTGTCCATTACTGATGCCTGTCAGATAAAAGTGTCCATCATTGGTGCCGTCACCCTATGTAATAGATTAAAGAAGCCACCAAAGTTAAAACAAAATAGCAAAAACGCTACCACAGAACAGAAAAAACAGTAGAAGTGTCAAGTGGGTGAGTGAGTTCCGCGCAACCTACCATACTTTTGCCGCGATCGCTTATTTCGATATTTCAATATTTCTAAAATAGGAAATAAATCCAGAAGTATGCCTTATTGTGCTATTTTGGATTGTAAAAACGATAGCCGCACCAAAAACATTTTCCATGGTGGCGTGTTGTTTTTATGATAGTTTGAGTATTGGCGACAACAGGTCTGATACTAAGCGAAGCTCATGCCACTTCCACTGTTTTTTTCTATTCCGTGGACGCTACAAAGGCACGGCCCACGGTGCCAAGGGGCGACTCTGGCACCCCTAGAGACGCGATAACGCAGAGGTGACACTATCAACCTTATTTATCGGACGTTATGTGAATTAGAATCGGCCTCTGCTGTCACGTGAGTGAAAAGGACCGTTTGTTCTTGGAAACATCCGATACTGCTCGTTTATTAACTGAAATAACAATATCATGCCTCGAGTAAAATTCTTGCCTTTATTAAACATTGCATGAAACGTTGCATTTTACTGGCATGCACGCTGTTTGCGCTGCATTTCTTGTGATACAGCAGGATGACAAAATACTAAAAGGTTTTTAAAGCTCACATGTTTCTATGCAATTTCATTTCTTTTTTACCTTACCTTCTTAACTTTACATGTATAAAGCTAAATAACCTAAGGTACCTTACTGAGTAAGTGGTATTACTTGCCCTTTTAAGGTCCCGTACCTAAAGGGTGCTAAGCCTAAGCTACTGTCCGGCCACTCGTCCGTCGGTCTGTTTGTCCCTCTGTCTGGCCTAACATTAAAGAGCTGTATCTTTTGAAACGTAATAGGGTGACGGTACCAATGTTGGACAATTTTAGGCGAAGGCACCAATAATGGACACTTAACTCTTAATACAAATATCATAATGTTATAAATTGATTTTCTCAAAATAATTGAATAACCCTTATCTTCTGTACCATAAGAATCAAGTGTCCATTATTGGTCCTTGTTCATTACTGGTTCCATCACCCTACTTAGGTAGCGAGTATTTTATTTTCAAAACATGGTAGGTATTTCGACGGATTAGTTACGATTTTTTTAAAGATCGTCAAATTATAAAGGGTGTTCCTACACAAGAAACGTTTTTTTCCAACGTATTTTTAATTTTTGATGTATCGCAAAAATGGTAAAACAAACGGTACAAGCTTAAAATTTGGTATGAGTACAAACCCTGTAATAAAATAACAAATACAAAAAAATCGTCAAGTGTGATTTGGGCTCGCGCGGATTCAATTCGAAATCGAATATACCTACTGTGGTACGGAACCCTCGATGCGCAAGTCCGACTCGCACTTGACCGGTTTTTGTCATATGCCACAAAGCGTGCAGCATACATACATAATCAGCGGTTACTTACATAGACTTTTTATATCAAAAATTCCCCAGGAAATTACAAATGTCTGAATGTTGCTTATAAATTGTGGTATGTGGCGGCCAAGTGACGAGGGTCCGCCTGGGTCGCCTGTTGCCATTCTAGACGTGGATGTTGTCTATGCAAAGCTTTATATACTAACATACAATACCGCTGTCTCACGTGAATGACTCGCCTAACCTATTGCGACATAAAATTTTGCGCTACAGGGTGTCCTATTTTGAACTGAGTCGAGATGAGCTTATTGTACGAATAATATAATAAAACGTAAATTCCTGTGTTCTGTGCAGGGCTTTGGCAGTTTTTTTTATTTTAAAGTTTATTTTGAACTTTACTAGATAACGGTTTCTTATTTTCAAATATGTATTATTACGGCGTATTTACTAACATTTTTTTTAAAGAAAGTCAAATAAGTACTTATTTTTATTTCTAATTATATTGTGAAAACGGTTAAACATACAAGCGTTTAATTTGGTACCTATAGTACAAATCCTGAGAAAAAACAACAAACACTCAAAAATGGTCAAGTGTGAATTGGGCTCGCCCAGATTCGATTCGAAATTGAATTCAAATCGGAATGTGTAGGTAATCATACCTACTTTGTGACGGTACGAAACCCTCGGTGCGTGAGTCCAACTCGCACTTGACCTGATAAATTAAATACTATATTTACTGTAACTAGAGCGTACATCACAATATAATTAATGAATACTCCAAATTGCCAGAACCTCGCGTTTGCTAGTGATGTAACAAGTTAAAGATTTTTTAGTCCAAGTACGAAAAAACTACTATAATTAATTGACACATTTTTATTTTGATACATAATAGCAGTAATTTCCAATTAAAATTTGGTATTTTAATTATTATTATTTAATGGCAGCACTTGTAAAATCATAAACATAATATATCTACATTACAAATACTCTTTATTAAAAACACCTCATAAAAATACGATTAGAAAAAAACATTGAAAGATGCTATTGTATTTAATAGCCGATCCAACCGTTTAATAGCGATCTCTTGAACACAGTCATGATAAAGAAGGGATAATAAATACTATAAAAAAATTAATCAAAACAAACGAGTATTTTCCATACTCACTAATCCAAGTACAAAGTAATTTTACAATATTCACAGCATTAATTTTCCCACTGCATAATTCCCATGCACACGGCACGTCAGCTGCATTTCCCGCGTTGGCGGTAATTAGGTTGTAATGCACCACGCATCCGCAATTGTTGGCTTACTTACTCAGTAAGAAAACTAACAACAGACTTAATTAGCCACGAGCAAGTATTTAATAATGCATGCACACTTTCAGCGAGTTTCGAGGTAAATTTCACCGTACTTGGCTGAATTACGACGAAGTATTTCTTATATACAGGGTGCGCAATCAAAATGTGTTAGCCCAAAACTATAAGAGATACGAAAGTTTGTTCTGAGTCAACGCATTCAAATATCAAAAACTCTAATTCACGGGAATCGAACCTAGTAGGTAATTTTTTTATAATAATAATGCAAATAATCGTAGATTTGACACGTTATTCAAATCTACTTACGTGATTCCTATATTGAAATTTCCCTGTTTCTTAGAACTTCCGGATTCCCCATGGCTTGAATTGACTCATCTTGTGGTAAGCTGGAATTTCCCTCTATTAGTAGTGAACGTTATGTGGGATATTAGGGTTCGACGTAGGTACAGTCACCAGCATTAATAAGTGATCATTTATGTACCTTGTCGCTTTCAATTGTTTCACAATTTTGTATATCATTTCAAACACGAAGTTAAAGTGACAAGGTACATAAATGATCACTTATTTATGCTGTTGACTGTACAAGAAAATTTTGTTAAAATCTAGCGACCCGCACTCGCTTCGTTTCGGTTAGTGTGAGTTTTTTGTACTGATGATGATAATTTGTATCGTAAAATATTCATATGAAGCACCAATTTTTGATTACATCTGCAATTTACAAACCTTAAAATTTATTATCCAAACCCCTCAAAACACTAAATAACCAAAATAGGTCATTTTGTCCACCACAGATCAAAACATGTTGACGTCCACAATAACTAAAGGCATCAACATACGAGCGACTGATCGTGATTTTATTTTACCGCAGCACCTCGTAAACGTGTACAGGGTGATGCATTCCGCAGCGTCGGCGCGCGGTTAACGCGATGCCCGGGGCCCGTGATCGACGACCGGCAACTCTAAAAATTGCGAAAATTGCATTTTATAAACTGACAGCAGCTCGGCGTTCGTTAACTTTACTGCGACTTTTTCACACCAGTTTGTGTGAAAGGTGCTTTACAGCTTATTTATGGTCGCGTGCGCGATAAAATCAACTGTTGTTAATAAAAAATCTGTTGTTATGCGGAATACGCTCCGTGTAATATCATATTTTGTGCCTTGAACAAACAACACGGTAAGTTTAATTCATTTTAGTTTTGTTTGAGAACTAAGCTGTCAGAATTTGTATTCTATTTATATGTTTGAGAGTTGAAATTTAAAAAAAAATAGTACGGCAGTGACCTGCCTACAAATCTATTGGTTTGGAGTACGATACCCAGTAAGGGCAAGTATTTGAGTGCTGAGCGCAAGTACAAATTATGTCTGTCGCTGTCTTGTACCCATCATAGTACGAGCTTAAGCTTAGTTTGAGACTAGGTCAATTAGTGTTTGATTGTCCCTGACATAATATTTATTTACTCATATATATTGTGTTTTCGTATGCGTAGAATCAGTTTCCAGCTACTTTCCCTATTTCTTCTCATTGGGGGTCTATTTTCGAAAATTCCTTACTAAGTACAGCACTAGGGTACCTAAAGAATATAACGTCCATATTTCATGTCTCTAGGTTTAGCGGTCTAGGCACATGGGAGTCAGTTGAGCGGTCATTCATAGAAGAGTGTTATAATATGTATTCTTCTTCTTATAGTGCCTCTCCAACTAGTGAAGGTTGGCAGTCAGCTCCGCATATTTCTCTCGGTCTTTAGCGAGGTTGAAAAGCTCCGCTGCACTTGTGACTCCAGTCCATTCCCGATTGTTTCGCAGCCACGATTTCTTTCTGCGCCCGACAGCTCTTCTTCCAATAATATGTATAGATATCAATAAATAACGGCTCGCACATTGAAGCGGGGAACGGTGTCATAATAGCTATAATAATATTATGATACCGTTTTATTGCATGGCCTGAGTATTGCGAACAGTCAAATATTGCAACCAAATTATTGCCCGATTTTGCACAAATGCACTTCCATTGGTGATAATGACGCGCCTACAATTGCATAATAAACCACAATGATCACTGGAATGTAATACCAAGTTATTTTAGGGATCATTAATACGAATAGTACCGATAATAAATTATAATGTGCAAATAGACATTGGGTTTTCAGAACTCAAAGCGGCAATTGGTTACCGGTTTATTTAAAAAAATATAAGAAACACTTTTTACCAATTTTCAAGTAAGTTTGATTATGGATATCAGAGATCGTTTACCATCAGGTGCTTTGTATGTATGTATGTATGTATGTATGTATGTATGTATGTATGTATGTATGTATGTATGTATGTATGTATGTATGTATGTATGTATGTATGTATGTATGTATGTATGTAAACACTTTATTGTACAAACAAAAGAGATAACAATTATAAAATAGACAAAAATATGACAGGGATGTTCAAAGGCGAACTTATCCCTTGGTTTCCGTTTTATGCTTGTTTGCTTTTTTAATACAATGACAATATTATTCATTCACAAACTAACAATAAAGTGTTGTTCAGCGAAAGCTTCGAAGAAGACATGTACTGTACTAGAAGAAACCTTATTTACTTTCAAATTCATACAGCACAATAAAATCTCATTAAATTTCCAAACAAGGTAGAGAACTTTTGCAACTAATAACAAAGGAACGCAACTTAAAGAAAACTTTTGTATTGCTCTCAATTATTATACAGCATGCTCCTACGAATCTGGAAAAGTTATTAAGGAGAATCTGTACCTGTAACAATTGAATTGTATCCCATTTGGCTTTATATCCATCCACTCAATTTGCCGCGGATTTTGTCGATTGGTAAAAAAGTGATACGAACGATGAATATTTATGACATCGGTGTGGTAGTTTTATCTATTTTCATGGATCAGTAGGCAAACTGTTATTTTTATTGCTATTAGCTTTGTCTTTGACCATCATAGAAAGCGTACAAGTAAACACACAGAGGCTCTGTAGACAATTTTTTATTTAGTAATGTGTTGGGACATGAATGTAGGTACAATACCTACAATTTTCTCGGATTGAACAACACGTTAGCCTAGAGTCTTAGGTATTTCCTATGTATTTAAGTATATATTTTGCTTTTATAAGTAGGTTTATCGGTGCGCTTAATTTGGGACTAGATCAATTCGTGTGAGATTTTCCCCTAAGATTTATTTATTTATAACCAGCGCAAAAACGCGCGTACATTGTTTTGCATGGCTATAAAATATACTGCGACAGTTCACAAGATATACACATAAATATTTATTATTCGAGTAAATAAACCACCCTGTGATCGCTGTGACGGTTTAAATATAATCCGGTTAGCACTTTAAAAGCGCTAGTACAGTCAACAGCATAAATAAGTGATCATTTCTGTACCTTGTCGCTTTCAATCGTTTCACAATTTTGTATAACATTTCAAACACGACGTTTAAGTGACAAGGTACATAAATGATCTCTTATTTATACTGTTGACTGTACAGATACAACTTGACGAAGTAGCAGAGTGGTGAAATTTGGTGCCATAAGTTAGCGATTTGTGCAATGTAATAATGGAATATCAACGACCTTTTTATCCTTGTTTTTGATAAGCATTTATGTGATAGCAGAACCATACAAAAATATATTACAGGGATATATCAATACATTATAAAAATGGAAATACCAAAACAAGCAGTCGGGTTGATAAAGTTTATTTATTTACTTTGCTTTTAGTAATAGCGGCCGTTTTAAAAACAATAAGATAGCATGTCGAAGGCAATATGGTTTCACCGAATAGAATAGAACCCCAGGAGCTAAGCACTACATTAAAGGATCTCTCTTAATCTGTCTAACTGGTCATTCTTAACTAAATTGAGAAAAAGGAATTAGTCTTACTTAACTTTGAACTTCGATTTTCAAAGTAATCGAGTTAGCATTAAAAGTATGAGTTTAAAAACTGTAGAAAAAAAACACGCGCTTACTCTCCTGGGGTTCTTTTCGACCGATTGGCACAATCTGTTACTGCTATTTACTGACTGTGCGATACATTTATTATGGATCATAATCGCCATACGCAACCCGAGTGAGCGTAATTTAAGTCCGACTGTCTAAAAACGGAAGAGAATAAAGCTGAACAATATTGTAACAACATGCTGTATATCATAATTTTTTTAACAGAGCGGTGTTGGGCGCTTTGTGTTCATATTTCCAATTTATTTACAAACTGAATCTTTCAAGTTTGGCAAAAATACAACGTTGCTAAAAAAGTCCTCATTATTTATATTTGATATTGTAAAGTTATATTTCTTTTCCTACTGACTTGTATGTAAATTTTAAAAACAATATTTGAACCTCTATAAAAGTAGGATTTGGTGGACCTCACTCACCTTTTTACAAAGCGATTATAACTTTAAGTACTGCAAGTAAACATAACTCAAATATATAAAACAATCAATATTTCATTTTATGTTAGATAAGAAAGTAAATAAAACTTTCTTGTTATAATTGAAACAAAATAAAATAATTATTTGGGACACCTTGTGTTCAATTTAGCTTAAAGTACAGCTTTTGTGTTATGCTGCAATCACTCTGCAACAGTACTAGGCAGTTAAGAAGTTAATTCTGACACATTGCACAATCAAAGTTTTAGAATATTGATAATGTTGGCAGGAGTAAAAAAGCTGTTATTATTCCTTTGCACGCACCAAAATAAGGTAAGCACAGTTTTACTGCTGTTAAAGTTTACAGGGCCCGAGCTTTACATGCCGTTGACGCAAAAATGGCGTCACGCTACATAGTGTATGATTCCAAATGGTTTTATTGTAATTATTAACCATCATTTAATCATGTTAAAATTAGTTAAGTAATCTATTGACGCGTAGAAACATAATTACCTACTTCATACCTAAAACGTAAGTGAAACTATTTGATTGATAAGGGCAGTGGCAAAAATCATCGAGTAATATTATCATTAAAAAAACTGGTTATATGTTGTAATAAAAATGAATATAATTAAATAGTCATAAACAAAATCATGGCATTGACATTCATAAAACAATTTTTTAGTAATGAGTGGTGAAACAAAAGATGCTGCTGGATCCGTATTTAACTATAATCATTTTACCGCTTCTTATTTCACATTTTTTTATTTGTACCAGTTAATGCATACCTAAACACCTGCCAAAAGAAAGCAGAGCATCCTGTGTGTAAAATTTCGTCATTTTGACATCTTCGGCACCAAAAGTACGACCCCTGGATCAATCGCCTGGATGCAACCCTAACCCAAAATTATGTAAGAAACTACTAAAAAAACATTATATCGAAAATGTCTCCGCACATAACTAAAGCAAGTATTCATAAATGTATTATTATTATTTTTGTTTAATCAGTTACTATAATTACGGACCGCTTCGCGCGATCTCGCCTGCTATTGTATAAACCTTAAGAGGTTTCTAATAGTGGCTTTAATTGTTAAATACTGTATTTCTTTGTCTTATAATTAAATAAATTAAAAAAAAAAAAAAAATATATTCAGAAACTTCAGGTTATAGGTACAATGTGTCAGGATTTACTTCTTATCTGCCCTGTACTATAGTAGGTAACTGCCGCGTTAGAGTAGGTACAGAAAAAAATGCTTTCGAAAATGGAGACTTCAAAGATGAACTAGACTAAAGGAAGGTCTATTACAGACGGCTCCGCCTTACAAGCCAAGCCACCACAAGAAAAGGTTTTTCCACACTGAACATGCAGTAACATTCCTCGCTTTTTCAACAATTAATTTGTATTAATTCATTTATGGCTGAGGCCACGGTGGCCACACCGTATGCGTCATAATAAGGTGAGTTGGACTCTATTTTTATGACGATAAGGGCCAAAACATTTAAAATTCAGAAACAAATAGGGTGATGGCACCAATGATGGACACTTTTAGCTGAAAGCCACCAGTAGGTAATGGACACCTTCACTCTTAATTCAAATTTCATACGGTCCTAAATGGATTGTTGCAAAATAAATGAATAACCCTTATGTTCTGTAAAATAAGAATCAAGTGTCCATTACTGGTTCCATCACCCTACTCGCGCTCATCACTCAAATATTTGCCAAAACCGGGAATCGAACCCAGGAGCACTAGCATCGTGGGCATGGTTGTTAACAATTAAAATAAATGCATCGTCATTACATAAGTGGCTCCCTCTGGCAATACGAGATATTAATGGATTTAAGTTTATTATTACTTGATTTATTATGATTATTATTTACCTGTGCCGTTAAATACAACCATTTCATTTGTTTAAACAGATTTATTCTTACTATCGTATCTTAAATGGTCATAATGTCTTTGTTGACATAATTATTGATAGTCATAATTTTTTATGTCGCTGTTACTGTAAAACCGAGTAGTATTTCAGAGCCGAGTAAACTTTGTTAAGAACGAATTCGACTCGATTTCAATGGCTATGTCGCTCGTACAATACGCTTCGGTGCTAAGTGGAATGCACCGGACAGCCTCGCCGAGCTTACTTTGTGAATAGTGCAATTTCGTCTTGAAAAATACCTCCATCTAAATATTGTCGTGAACACTACACAGCTTTTACATATAAAAGAGTTTGAGGTATTTTGGTATTTTGTAAGCCGTATAATATTGTTTTCTTCGTGTTACAGTTACCTATGAATAAATAAAATCAATATTTGATGTTTGAGCGAAATATTTTTAGTCGAATGTTGGTCGATTTTATAAGTAGCTTCACGCTTTAGTACATTGTCACTTTAACGTTATGTTTGAACTCTATTAATTTCCAATTTAAGACCCAAGATAAAAGAGACCTAAATAAACCGTAGGTACTCGGAGACATTTAAGCGACACTTAATTCGGTTGCGTAACGAAGGGGGCCCACATGGGACGCTTATAATATATTATGCCTACACTGTCCGTCCGTCCCTTCTTTTTTTTTGTCAGAATATTACAAAACAATTTATTTGACACCTCTTACGACTTGAATATTAACGTGTGTAACTTGCCTGCAATATCGTTTTTGATCTTTTATCGTATTGTCACCGTTTTGATAGCTCTTATTTAGTTGACAGTAATGGCGTCTGACGTCATGACAATACCATAACAGGTCAACTACGATATCGTTTTTACCGTCGGGAATAGAGGAGCTGGTGATCTTACGGTTAAGGAAAAACATCGTAAAGAAAGCTGCACATTTGAACAGCTGAATGTGTAAGAGGGTAATTGCACAAAAGATCCCAAAGGGTCGTAGTGTGTCCAAAAGGGCCCATCTGTAAGATACGGTAAGTGCATAAGGCTTTATTATCATAATTTGGACGGTCCTTTCAAGTCATAAAGATAAAATATAACAAAGCAAGCGACAATTACTCAAAAAGGCACGATTCAGACATTAAACTCGGCTGATTTATTACGCTTGAATTAATTCAACGCATTACAAGTTTGTAAATAGCCAACAGGATTTAAATTTAGACAGTCGTAAAACAATGAATTTGGTAAGGCAAGTTTCACTTTCGTCCGCAACGTGGGATGAATAAATGAGGGCGTGCAAATCAAAAGGGGCTTCGTGACGGCTGGCGGTTACGCTCTTGTTTCTTTTTCCGTTATAGGAATAACGTGGGGAATTTAATGAAAACAACGTAAACACCGTTCGGATAAAGGTTCATTTTTATTATTACCGCGTGAAATTTAAAATTTATTCATCTCCGGCTGCGGTGCAACTAACTTTGCCAATAAAATTTATCACTGTTCGTACACGAGCACGCATTATTTTTTAAATATTTATGAGGTGTTGGTTACCTTTGCGTGACTGTTTTTTTCTTTTTTAACAGTGTTTTTGGACGGCTTCTTAATTTTTTGAGAAAATTACGCAGTATAAGGTCGCCGTCAATAGAACTTGCAAAAGATGCCAAATATCACCAAGCGTGTTTTTATTAAAAATAACGTAAAATGAATAGTTATTTCATCTTAAACTTAATATGAAAATAATGATCTAGTGTATAAGTCATTGCAAAGACCTCACTTGATCTTTAAAAGTATGTGATTATCGAGTAATCATGGTGAATTGGTTCGTTTGGTTTTGTTTACATCTTTTGCAAATTCTATTGACAGCGACCTTAGTTTCTATTGCGCATAACACTGTGCAGTATTACAGTTATTTTCACAGAAATGAAAACCATTATTAATTCTATTTAACATTTTGGAGTACGGAAGGTACCATGATAAGAGTTTTTTTTATGTAACGGAGAACTAAAGCAAACGAGCTCACAGACCACCTGATGGTAAGTGAGATTTTTGACGCATTGACATTTGCTTTCTTAAGACTACAATCTTAAAACTGCAATCCTAAGACCGCAAATGCGTTTCCAACCCTAAGGATTAAAGTGGAATGCATCTATGCTAGTTATTTCATCGGTTGTCTTAGCCCCACACCGGAACACAACGATGGGAACACTCTGCTTGGCGGTAGGAGAAAGGATAACATGGTGGTAGGGATCGGGACTGACTTTGTAAAATTTATTACCACCACTAAAATTATCTAATTACCTACTACTTACGCCATACTAATTAGGTATACCGATTTTGGTAGGGACCTATAACATTATAAAAAAGTACTTTTATTTTAAAAATCCTTCTTTAATTTCCTCACTGAATTGTAAAAGAAAT